>CALNVZ010002974.1:43507141-43518613 GCA_940671915.1 Paracentrotus lividus
CCGAGAACGAGTTGGAGCGAATTGAGCAGCACAAACAGTCACCAGCCGGGTATCGTTCTCCGTAGAAGAAACGAGAGGAAGGAATCATCAAGTTTCTCTACCAGGGTACAAGCCAGAGGCTCCTTTGTAGACAACAATGAAATCACCAAAGTAATTGGGTCCTTGAGTCAAGCGAAACTTTCGAACAATGTGAAACGCCTCGTTAGTAGTTCTCGTCTCCGTCTCGTCAATCACCTCGAAATGTGTGACCAGGAAGGGACATCGTGGATCCGAGAGAAGTAGACAATGAAAGACTTGCCGGAAGAACGATCTTGTGTGCTTGATCCAACTCGTGATTGTGGACTTATCGTAGGACAAGCCATCGCCTGCACCAGAAATAGACAATCAAGTTGAAAGAGCCAATTCACTTATTGTGCCTTCTCCTGTCACAAGAAGAGATCGCTTAAAACAAAAGATCTAACAATTGAATTAGGATCGAAGCAAACAATACAGACAATGACATGATAAACATTTATTTGACTGAGTGAATACATTGTTCGTGCTTGGTATTTTTGTACTTCGCTAAATATCATCACTACTTGCATTATTTTAATTGTTATTTGGCAATATACATAGTTTTTATCCAATGATGATTGTTAATTTTACTATTGTTTTTAATTGTTGTAACAATTGTCCAGTTGTATAAATCGTTTTGAATTATTATTGAACATGTATTTTCCAATATTTAGGTTTTATTGATTTGCTAAGCTTCGGCTAGGTATTGAACTGCTATAAATTGTTTTGAGTTATTATTGAACATGTATTTTCCAATATTTAGATTCTATTGATTTGCTTTATAAGCTTCGACTAAGTATTGAACTGCTTCAAAGTTAAAGGAGTCGGTGTCACTGCAGCAGTAAGCAGTTAACAACTTCGCGTTAAGTAGGGCAGCCACAGATAGAGATAGCAATATAAGGGAGTTCATTAAGTTCTCACAAGTCAAAGTTACAACTGATGAGTATCTAGGACAAGACAAAATTAACACACTAGAGAAGTCGGCATGGATACGATGGAGCCAGCAACATTTCATCTGGTCGTAAGGGGGTGCAGGGTATAATTCAAGAACACTCACAGTTGGCTACATACATGTATAGCATGGCAGTTATCATTGCCTAAACCGTGTCATCAGCCACTTATGCAATATCCCACAGGTGTGTAACATGCTGGACAGACTGAAGAACTGCGATTATCAAAAACTCAAGTTTACAATGCATCGACTAAATTGCACATATAAAATTGATTAAATTCACTGCTTACTGCTGCAGTGACACTATCTAAAAATTCCATGATATCCTACATCTCAACAAGTTGTGTTTCCCGATAATGTTTATGAGAAGTTTTCAAGAATTCGGCACGACTTACCGGTTTCTTGTTAGTTGGCGCCATACTTTTACTGGAGATTGAGGGTTTGTGCGAAGTGCTGTCCTTTTGTATTAGCTGAACGGCTTCAGTGGTGGCGGTGACTTTACATGCAGTGCTTGTAAGTGTACAAGCAGGCGTAGCTTTGCTATGTGCATGTGGTGCCGAGGATTTAGGGGTAATTTGTCCTTTTTTCTCCATGGAACGCAGAGGATATTGTTGCCGCACAGAAGCTTCCTTATCAGAATCAATCATATTAGGCCTTGGTTCAGTTAGAAAAGTGACATTCATGGTGAATCCAGGACATAGGCGAGATCTAAAGCTTCAACTCATAAAATCGCTGCTATGCTCCATTGCGGTAACGTGATTACATGTATGTCATGTGCTAGATGCTCACCAGTTGTAACTTTGACTTGTAAGAACTTTAATAACTCCTCTCTGATATTGCTGTCTCTATCTACAAATCTGATACACAAGGCCTGCGAGCTGCTCTGTATTATGTGAAGTCACTTCATCTGCCATGATGCTATATACATGTACCTTGGCCTCCCTTATGTGTTACATTTTCGAGCCTTCTCAAATAATATATCGACAAATAAATGACAGAAAATACACAATCTTTACCTTCAAAACATGTCTCTGACTTTATTAGTCAACTCAAAAAACCAAAGGCCCCTTTTACCACATGAGTATTCATCACAATCATCAAATATTCATAACATCTCCCCCCCCCCCCCCAAGGAAATTTTCTTCTGGAAGTAAGAACTTTTAACTCAGTAACTTGTACTTTCAAGTTTACTGGCGTATAACACCTTTAACTATAACCGCCATCTAGGCAAGTACCTAACATTAAACTAATGTAGTGGAGCTGCCCAACATGGCCTACCAGGATCGGATCACCATCAAAACCACTTTTGATTTTTCTCTAGAAGATGTCCTGCAGCAGTTGCAGATTATTCAATAGTCACGACCCAGATATCCCTTTTCAGCACCCTCGCAAAAGCTGAATTTACTACATGGTCTGCCCACTCCTCATCCTTGACAGAAATATTAGAAACCTACTTCTTTCCTAAATGAAGCAGCCGAGCAGTTTGTTCTTGGTCGCATTTCTAGCCTGGCAATTTGATCGACAAGGGTGTGGTAAAAACAGTTTCTGTCACTAGGTACGTTGCATCAAACTTCCATGTCCAATATCTCAAGTAACAAAATGTAGAAATCCAAGGCTTTCATTCTCCCTATGTCAAGCCAAAGTTACAAGCGTACCACGTCAAAGTCAACGTTGTACTTCCTCTGTGTTTCAGGGTTTTAGGTCTTATCCTTGCATATTCCCAATGCAGCTTCTGTTGTCACAGTAATGGCTGACAAGTATGACAAGTACATGTACATTTAATGGAATGTCATGATAAATTCAAAGTTAGTCACTCTAGCAAGGGTTTGTTGGGCATCACTTTTCGTCTGAGTTGACTGTACATTTTCTCAAGTAGAGTATGCTGTATTCCTGTAGGTGCGAACCATATCCTATTACCTCAAGAGTATCTATCCAAAATGAAAATGAACTCCTTGTAGAAATGCTGATATACATTATGTCTCTCAGCCCATCTTGTTCTGCATATTATGCACTTCTTGCACTCATAAGCTTTTAGCTGAACGATAGGCTTGAAGAGTTGATTCCTTTTAGGTTGGTTCTGGAAGAAAAGACAGCAGTTCTTTAGTCTGTCCAGCATGTTACGCACCTGTGGGATATTTTATGAGTGGCTGATGACACGGTTCAGGCAATTACTACTGCCATGCACATACATGTATGTAGCCAACTGTGACAATTCTTGAATTATACCCTACACCTCCTTACGACCCGATGAAATGTTGCTGGCTCCATCTTATCCCTGTCCCCAGAAGTTTCCCAAGGGAAGGCCAAGTTCCTCTGGTGTGTTGATTATGTCTTGTGCTAGATGCTCATCAGTCGTAACTTTGACTTGTGAGAACTTAACGAACTCCTCTCTGAAATTGCTGTCTCTATCTTAAAATCTGATACACAAGGCAAGCTGCTCTGTATTATGTGAAATCATGTTATCTGCCGTGATGCTATACAGTGCGTCCCAAAAAGAACTATACACTTTTGAAATGGCTACCAAATAAGAATTACTAGATTCTTGGATAAAAAGGTTTGTCTGTGTATAAGACTCATATCCTCAACTATCATTATGACATCCAAAATTCCTAAAATAACGCATGCTTCAGTGAGTATTGCCCACTTTTATAAAGGACACAAAAATTAGCCTGCGCAGGAATTCACCCTTCATTTTGCACCTGGTTATGGAACGCCATGAATAAGTCAAAATTAACGATGGAATAAATCAGCCAACAGACTCAAAGATGAACCAAAAGTCAGAAAAAAACAATTAATATTATGCAAAAATGTAATGTTTCACCGTTAGTTTCCTTATCATTGATTTATGCTTTGACTTCAATTAATTTTTGTCTTTGTCGGCCGATGGATTCCATCATTAATTTTGACTCCTTCATGGCGTTCCATAACCAGGTGCAAAATGAACAGTGAATTCCTGCGCAGGCTAATTTTTATGTCCTTTACAAAAGTGGGCATTACTCACTGAAGCATGGGTTATTTTTGGAATTTTTTGTGTCATAATGACAGTTGAGGATATGAGCCTTATATACATATAAATCTTTCCCCCAAGAAGGATATATTTTTCTATTTGGTAGCTATTTAAAAAGTGTATAGTTCTTTTTGGGACGCACTGTATATCTTGACCTCCTTTATGTCATCTACCAGGTCTTCCAGGATGATGTGCTGTGCTATGACCTCCAAAAGCCCATTCTGTGTTTGAGGTCACATGTAAATTATGTAAGTGACACATCTCTTTTCAGGCTCATCCAAGTGCATTTTTAACACTGGATAGTACCATGCAAGCAATTTCACAAGCAGAAGAAAGTTTTCTGAATTGCCATCACTGCAAATGTCCTCCTTTTCTCACGATGCGATCCTGCAACCATTCTAGCTTGAAGCTTCAGTTTCCATGCTAACCTAAGGGAACTCTTTCAATTCCAAAGGCTACTTGTGATGTCTTAATAAGTATACTTTTGCATGATACACACACAAAATAAATGTATAAATCTACTTGTTTCTGTGAGGTTCAGCACTGACACTGGGTTCACTTCTCCTTCCATACTACAATCTTAGTAGAAACACCTTCTCCTACCTTAATGTGTAAGCGCAATTACCTAACTTTCCTCTTTTCATGAGATGTGGTAGGTTGGTACAAACAGTGATTTTGTTGGTTGTTGGTTGCTGGATGGGGATGGCTTGCGAATTCATGTGACGCTGGCTTTGCTGCGTTTCAAAGGCCGATGGAACTTTATTTATTTTTTCTATGAAACAAAATTTGGTAGCGGTGGGCGTACGATATTAGTAGCACCATCTTGAAGCGAAGCTCCGAGGTTAGGGCGGCTGGGGAGGCAATGTGCATTAGCCAACTGAATCTCTTCATGAACTCCAAACAAATTTAATGTGTCACGGAGAACATTATAAACATTCTCATTCAGGTTTTCAGCAATAGATGTACCATAAAACAATAAATTGGCATGAAGATTGTGAATCTCCGTCTCTGTAATTTTTATGTTTAGAGCCTCTATTTGCTTCATGCATCTCTTCTCAAATTCAGGTAGCGTGCGGCTTTCAATCTCAATAAATTTGTCGCTGTTTCCAGAAAGGAGGGAATATTTGAAATATTAACTCTTTAGTGTAGTTTTTATTACAATAATTCATTTAATATTGTTAAAACGTAGGATCAGAGAACCCTTAAATTTTACAGACATTCCAAAACCAATGTAACATCACATGAATTATACCTTGTTCAGGTCTGTAATTTTCAGCAGACCCCACTCAAGACAAGTGCTCCAGATATATTCATGCAAAGCTTATGATTTCATACCTAAGTATGGCAATGAACATTGAATGTGCTTTAATTTTGCAAAATGGTGCTTGAAAGTCTTGGAAGGCTTTTGTCCATGTTATGTCTTCTTCAATTACCCTACCATTATGAGTATTGGTAATGTGGTTTGATTCAGGTATAACATTACTGGTACTTAAATATTATAGTTGAGTCACACTGATGGGACCGACTGCAAACCGACTAATAATTTGCCATAGGCATTAATGTAATATTTTTGTCGTTCTGGCGTCGGTTTGGAGTTGGTCTCACTGATGTGAGTCAGGTATAAGAGGTGGTAGTCTGCATCTTATGATATGTATTTAAATGTTCACGTTATGCATTTGCGGAATAAAATTTAAATAGATTTTTTTTTAAATATGATTAAAAATATACCTTGATTTTCATTGGGAAAAATACATTTGTGCATTATGACTCTATTTCGCATTTTCTTTTCGAATGTGCTTGCCTAACAATGCAGTACATAACAAAATGTGTCATGTTAATATACTGTTCTCGGAGTTTGTTAGACTCTATGTATGGCACTGTGCCCAACCGCGATGTTTGCAATTAACAGTAATGATGTATCTTTTGTACATGTATTACTAAAGCTACTTCAAATGAAATCAAGCTTCACTTATTGAATTATGGTGTCCACCAAAGTGATAAAATGGAATTTAAAAATTATGTGGTTAGTGAAAATGGAGTAAGATTGCGAAGATAGAGCAAAGTAATATATTCACAGACCTTTAAATTTTACATTGGAGCAAGATATTGAAACAAACTGTCATTAAAGAATCAATGACAATACTTGAAATCCAGTTTGCACTTTTAAGTTGTTGCTATGTCGGACAAATAAGTTACTTGCCAGACAGAGCAACAACTAATGTATGCAAACTGGATTCCAGATATTGTAGTTCATTGTGTGAAAAATAACATGTACAATTTAAAGGTCTTTGAATATATTATAAAACGGGCCTATATAAGCGGACAGTATAAGCTTATTTTATTCTCTGCAGGATGTTGTGTACAGTATATCATGTAGCATCGATATTTCCAGTGAGAAATAGGGTAGAAATGATATGAGGCGATATTAAAAGAAGATGTATTGGGAAGGAGGGTGGGGAAGAAAAAGAAATAGTGGGAGAGAGAAAGAGAGAGAGAGGGGGATGTATAAATAGTGACAAGATTGGGAAAACCAGACATACACAAAAAAAAAAAAAAAAAAAAAAAAAAAAAAAAAAAAAAAAAAAAAAAAAATCGTTTGATGTTATCTTCAGATAAGTCATGTATAGCGCCATCTCTTGTTGTCGCATATGCCAGTCAGTCATTGTCTGCATTTCTCTACTCTTGTTATGGTCCAGAGAGAGTGAAAGATAAACATAAAATGGATGTACACGTTGGCCTATCGACGGTGAAGCACACAATTCTTCAAACATATTCTATTTCAGAACGCTAAATTACCTTTAACTGTAGACAGGTAATTAAAAGAAGGGAAATAAAAACAAGAAGGGGACAGGAAAGTACGACATGACTTATAGCAATTGTAAACATTATCAACCACAAACCTTTTAACAGTGTATACAATAGGCTGATCCGATACGGGTTATGACGGATAGTGGGGAAGGGAAAGAGAGAAAGAGAGAGAGAGAGAGAGAGGGGGGGGGGGAGAAGACAGAAGATAGATAGATAGAGAGAGAGAGAGAGAGAGAATAAAAAGGAGTCTAAAAAGGAGTCTAAGACGAGAAAACATGGTTATCAAGAAAAAAACGTCATGGACATTAACCATTTCCACGGCCGATAAATATCACTTCCACAAATCACTTTTAATGATCTAGGACTCCACAAGGCATAACCCCACCTATCTGGCTTCCCCTCTGTCCCCCACATGCACAACCCACACCCACCTACATCCACCTACACACACCGCACTGACCCTCACACGCACTCGCCCGCCTGCCTATCATAACTGTTTATGTCTGCCTCCGTCCCGTATTTAAGGAGTGACCCACTATCCATTATTTGTATTCAACTGACGTGGAGTCAGTTTAATACTAATAAACCCCTCCCCAAAAGTTCCGCAAATCGACTTTGGTCCATGATTACTTTTCAGGTACTTTTTATTTATTCCTGATATTCATACCAATGTATTCCCCTTTTTATTGATATCCTATTTGTAATGATTGTGTCATGCTTTAATGCACATAATATCAGAATATGGGGAAAAGTAAAAAGTCAAATGATGTAAAATGCATTTTTATTGATCCAATTGAAGTTCTGCAACTTGAATTTAGGCCCTGATAACTTTTGGGATATTTTCTCATTTTTATTGAAATTTATACCATTGTCAAGTTCATTTATTCCTCTTTTTTATTGATACCTAATTCGTCATGGTGATGTCAGGCTTGGGTCCACAGAACCACTGAATACCACTTGAATGCAATGCAAAGCAAAAAATAATGTTCAGTTTAATGTTCTGTAACACAACTTTGAACCTTGATACCTTTTTTGTTGGTTTTAATCACTTACAATTTTTATAGCATTGAAAAGTTCATTTATTCCTCTTTTTATTGATAACATATTTGCAATGGTTTTCATCATGTTTGAATGCACATAATTCATGAATATAATGCAAAGTAAAAAAGTTAAACGTTTCGAAATGTATTGCTATTGCTCAATAATAGTCACAAAGGCATTCACTTTGCAACATTTGACTTCTGACTTGTCCTGATATTTAGGTGTTTTGTGCTTGCAAGAACAACATCATTGTTACAATAGGCTATCATTGAAAAGAGGAATAAATGAAATTGACAATGGTATAAAATTCAATAAAAATTAGAAAATACCCCAAAGTTATAAGGGCCTAAAGTAGAGTTGCGGAACTTCAATTTGATCAATAAATTTTGCAACATTTGACTTTTTACTTTTCTCCATATTCTGATATCCTGTGCGTTGAAGCATGACACAATCATTATAATTATGATATCAATAAAAATGGGAATAAATTATCTTTCCAATGGTATGAAGGTCAGGAATAAGTAACGCCCACCTGAGAAGTTATCATGGCCCAAAGTCGATTTGCGGAACTTTTTGTGAGGAGTTTATTTTTGCTCAAAACCTGTTTGCTGTGACTTCTTTTTTTTTTCTTCTTCTTTTTCTTCTTCTTCATCTTCCTCTTCTTCTTCCTCCTCCTCCTCTTCTTCTTCTTCTTCGTCTTCTTCTCCTTCTTCTGTTATTAATTTTTATTTTTTTTTATTTTATTTCTTTCTTTCTTTCTTTCTTTTTTCGGGGGAAGAGGGGGGGGGGGCTTTGGATGGGGGGGGGGGTGGGGGGGGGTCATGCCATCTTGAATTTTAAGCATGCCCCGAAGTATGTAAAATGAACAATTCTTACAATTATATTCTAAACATTAAGTTAAATTAGAAAATCAACAATTGGTTAAATGTCGATGAAAAAGAAGAGGGAAACAGACACCGGGAGAAAGCCGAGAAAACGCCACGTTACCATGTCAAAGAACAAAATAACCACATTCAGAAATCATAACAAAAATCTACTGAACCATTACTACCGTTTAAAACGACAAAATAATCACACTCAAAAATCATAAACAGAAATATAGCACCACGGACAACAGGCGCGGATCCAAGAAAATCGAATTGAATGCATTTCGGGGGCCCAATGTGTCTGGGGACAAAAGTGGCTCTATTATGTTTACGCATGGGCCCGGTAAGTTCATTGTGTGACTCCGGTCTGCGTCCGCTACTGGACAAAAACGTTTCATAGATAAAACGGAAAGACTTCAAAATGAAACAACTTGGAATTAAAATGATAGAGAAAAAACGTCTATGGAAGTGAAGTTATGCTGGTTAAAACTGTCAAAAGCTAAAAATCACAAACAACCGAAATAAGAATCACTGTGAAAGAAAGACGAAGTAAGATTATTATGTAAAGTCTTTTTCGACGATGATCGATGTTAGAAAATGTTTAAGCTATATGGTAATACTTTTTAAAGATCACGTTGTTTCCCAGGTCCCAAATTGCTCACATTATAACTCCATTATTCATGTTTGTAGCTAGCACGACGCTCAATCTCTATTGAATCCCATCAAAGGGCCATTTCGAATCCCCACCTTAATAATCTAACCAGTCCCTGTCTTTACATCATACATGATTGCTAAAGCCCCGAAGACTCGCCCCTACCCGCCCCCAGCGGAATTCTCATGTAATTTCACTTTAATGATAAAACGTTGTACCTGCGCGAAATTACGCAAGTCAAGGCAAGAGTTATTTGCGAACCGTTTGACTCTCCATTGTTGGTCTTGTTTGCCAAGGCTTGATGGGGAAAATTGATCCAAAATGAGTGGGTCTCTGGAAAATAAATCACATCACACGCTGTGCTTGCCCTTTTTGTCTTCTTTTTATCTGATTTCGTGATTATTTGCTCATTATTATTGAAACAGTAGAACGTTTTGAATTTGCTTACCACGATTCGGGGAGATCTTTCGGGATTTTCACGGCCTTGTTTCTTTGTTTGATCGATTGAAATTAATTTGTCTTTTCTTCGGCCACTCCCTGTGTCGCCACGAAAGACAATAAAGAAAACAGAAAATTATTTTTGAGTTCAATCACGTTTTTCGATTGTTATATTCCTCCTCAAATTTTATCTTCTATGTCGCCATAAAAAACAATGATCATTACTTTTATGTAATTTTTTATTGTTAATTGTATCCGACCCTGTAATCCTATAACAATATACCAATGGTGCATACTTTTGGTTTTTGTTCTTGTTTCTGTATAATTATATCCTCCATCTTTCTGTCTATATTTTTCTCTCCCTCTCTCTTACAGTATCCACACACTCAACCTCCTACAAAGACCGCCTATACCACAAACTTATTCAGAGTGAGATGTTTAGCTTTATCATTTTCAAAGTGATGGAATTGGTCCCAAACTTTAGGAGTCAAATTCGCAAATGCCAAGTATATTTCTGGATTATAACATTTTTATGTACCCCTCGTTAAATGTTCCTCACAAGAGAGTTTTCGATCGTGTTGATGTGCCGCCTCTGCAGAGTCGGGAGGTAATAATGGAATCTTATGACAAATAATTACAATAATAAATGGTGTCTTCTTCACGCGCGACGCTCAAATACAGGTCGATTAGTCGGCAGGCTGAACTTAACTTGAAATGATTCGTCTTAGCCGACGAGTCGACAGCAACGAGTATCAAGGAGAGGTTAAGTCACACGTAAAGGAGCCACCGTTATTATTGTATTATTTTTTTTTGTAAAAAGTTTCCATTGTTTTAACTCTCAACCTCAGAAAAGCGGCATATCAACCTGTTCAAAAACTCCCTATTGTTTAATCCCGATTCCTCTCTCCCACGCAACCTACAATGTACACTAGCCTATCGACTTCATCGAAGCAATCTGATCGAGAGAGGCGTGGAAATTTCAAATGTTTTATTTAATGTTATTCAATATCTGTTTCTTCCATTAGAAGTCCGTGGTATTCAATTTGGAGTTAACACGCTTCTGTGCTCTTAGTGCCCATTTTCGACACGCTTTCTCTTAAATTGATTTTCCAGGCGTTTAATTTTCGTGGTGTCCTGTAGGGTAAAGTCTTGAAAACCCATCGACTTAGTAATGCGCATTATTGATTTAAGATTCATCTTCAAACAATTAAGGAACGTCGTTTCAGATGTTCGTAGGCCCTTTCGCAAGTTTTCAGGATTGAATGTACCTGTATAGGTCATCATACTGTCTATCTCTGTTATCTTAAAAGAAAAGAAAAGAAAAAAAAACACCAAGTACACCATAAATACCCCCATAGAAAAAAGATTATAGAACAACTGGAACAAGAATAACAGCAGCAACAACAACAAATACAAAAAACATACACTGTACTATTGCAAATACCTCTGCTGATGCTATTACTAGTTCTACTACTACTACTACTAGTACTATTATTATTACTACTACTGCTACTACTACTACTACTACTACTACTACTACTACTACTTTATATATGTCCATATGTATTGTATTTATATCAAAATGATAAAAATCGATGAAAGAAAAATGAACTCTTACGCTGTCTTTATTTCTCTCCTTCTCTCTCTCCCCCTA
>CALNVZ010002974.1:43522987-43533156 GCA_940671915.1 Paracentrotus lividus
AGGAAAAATACGGACTTGATCCTGTTTATCATAATAATAATAATAATAATAATAATAATAATAATAATAATAATAATAATAATAATACTAATAATAATAATAATAATACTAATAATAATAATAATAATAATAATAATAATAATAATAATAATAATAATAATAGTAATAATAATAATAATAATAATAATAATAATAATAATAATAATAATAATAATAATATCTCACCCCGCTGATAATTGGTCACACAGGGATGGTGAAGAGGGGAATCGAGAGCCTCATCACCAAGATCTCCCCGAACATCCAGATCTACGATCTCCAGAAAGCAGCGATTCTCAGCACAACTAGAATTATTTGAAAAACACTTGGACACTAAAAAGTTGCACTTGAAATCACTAATATAAGTGCTTTTTGTTGAAGCAAAGTCTTTCAAGGAAAAATACGGACTTGATCCTGTTTATCATAATAATAATAATAATAATAATAATAATAATAATAATAATAATAATAATAATAATAATAATAATAATAACAATAATAATGATGATAACAATAACAACTTATTACTATTAAGTGAATCACTTTGACAAAGCAAGCATGGCAAGAGAAAATCTTAAATGTACGGTATAGTTTCATGCTGTGAAGTTAGCACTGCTGGCATGACAATGAAATATAATCATTGTTTTTTAAGACAATGATGGAACCCAGAAAAGTACATCCCAGTCAGATGGGTTGAGGGTCAGTTTACTAATCGTTTCAAATCATTTGTCAAGACAAAGCTCCATTCCCCTGTTTATCCTACGTAAACAGGCGGCTTGGAACACGAAAATCTTGAAAATTAATTTTCCGGAGGATTTGATTCGGCTGGGGAAATAGGGGTGCTACCTCCGCTCCAACGGGCGGCCAAGTTATGCAGCGCGGGAAGTGACGTTGGGGACAAATTAGAGAGAATTATCCAACGTCTGTTTGGGCGTTCGTCACAGAGCACGTACCACTGGCAGCGGAACCCGGTTCGAGTCTCGCCCGCGCCAGAGTTATTCTTTTTTTCCTGACCTATATTTTTTAAACCAGGGTACTCGGAAAATAGCCCGGGTGCTTGTGCTAAGAAGCACGGTAAATACAAACACCCAAAAAGTGCTGAAATTGAATACTTCAAAGCTAGATTTAGCACTTATTTATTTATTTATTTTTTAAATTAAACCAATGGGATGGCAAAATTGGACCCGTGTCAGAAAGAGGTTTATTGCTCAGTGGTATAGAGCCCGCAGCTAGTATCGGGGAAGTTCTGGGTTCGAGACTAAATAGAAGCTTTATACCCTTTGATATAATCATGATAATATCTGTAAGTGCTCATTTAACATAATATTAAGCCATGGTCCCTCTAGTCGCTTACCTATACCCATGCAATTGTTTTCTTAGCAGACTCTACTTTCAATCAATCGATTTCACCATCTTCAGTGATAGCAAGACAACACCTTTCCGTACCTAAGAGACTCGTCACATAAGTCTTACTCACGTGAATTAAACCGCCGCCATTAATTAATTTCTGAAGACAATAATCCGAGCTTAACAAAAATGGACGTATGACGCCTCCCTCATTACCCCAAGGGGAAAAGATGCTTTAATCTCATCCCTTTGCAATCTTCTTCAATTAATAAAGGTTATTGGTGTAAGCTTCTTACATGGCGCGAGTCATTCTTCCGCCATTTTATGATTTTGACTTTTGCATTGCATAAGCTTATTATCTCTAAATCACGGTTGGGGAGCAGAATATAACACGGTGTTTAATATGGCACCACGTGTTTTTTCCTTAAATGTATTCACTCGGATATTAGCTCACATATCTAGATGGAGAGTGCACAAAACGGACATTTTGCATAGAAATCAAGATACCATTAAAGACCTTCTTAGTATAGTAATTTCTATACTCTGTATTCTGATATATACCGAGGACGAATTTGAACGAAATGAGACTGTTAAATCTTAGCCGCGATCCCTTTTCCATTTTCAATGCCTCCTTTGGCCATTAGATTTTTTCAAAGTCGGTCGTTTTCATGTTTGTCTGTACAGTTTACTTTCTTCTGTTCAACAAACCTTGAAATTTAAATGTAATTTTAACCTTGGGAACTATTTCGTAAATAGATAATAGAATATATTTTTTCCCTCTTTCTAACAAAATGCAATACCAGTTTGGTGTATGTAGGGAAAGCGGAGAATTGTAAAGTAATATTGAAAATAATCATTAAAAAAAATGTATACATGAAAAATAACAAAACACGTCCTTGTTAAACGTTTTGTTTTCTGATATCTACTGCACAGTAATGTACAATATGCCTTAAAACTTCTATGTGATAGTATTAATTTACACATGGTTTTCATTTCTTTTCATATACAATAGTCAGAAAATTTGTATTTTGCCCAAAGAAAAAAAAACACACCAAAAACTAAAGTCCTTGAAATGAAAATAAAGTTCAAACAGGATGCTCCATCTCTTTGCTCTTTAATGGAGATGCGCCGATATTGTATACATGTCATTGGAATAAGACAATATCAATGGTATTTGAATAATTTGATGAGTATTAGATGAACTTAACTGAAAAAAAAACATTTGTCAAATCATCTTATGTTGCTCTATATTATACATAGATTTAACGCGACGTCGAATAAGGGTGGATAAACAAATCCAGCTATAATAAAATCCAATCAGTAGTTCCCAAATTTAATTTGCACAAATCTAATACACACTCTACACACCTTGAAATAATCAAATTTGAGGAGGTTTTTTTTTTCAGAAAGTTTTTCTCGTTCAGTCATCCATTTTCTGTACTTTGACGTCTTGAAGATACCTTACCTTATGTAATCACGGATATTTTCCTTGACGATGATAATTATGGTTAAGAATACAATGTAGCAAACCTCTTTTCCATTCATCATGCAACATAAATTTTAAAATATAGTCCAATAAACCAAGGTTTTGATGAACCAATTCGGTAGCATTTTGTTAGAGTAAAATGGTTCGATCGTGTGTTCGAATTTTGTGATGATAATTTGACGTTTCTTTTTTCTTCTTCACTCGGCTGTGTGGAGGAAGCACCTGTACACCTGCTATTAGAGGTGTTTTAAATCATTGTTCTTGACTTCTTTCAAAGTGGTTTATTTTTCTGTATTTTGTGCATGTTATGTATGTCTATATTTTCTGTTATTGCGTTTCAAACATTTCTATTTCTCATTTGCAGTACGATTTCCTCCACGATTTGATCCACGTCTATTAAAGGACTCATCCGGGCTGGAGTTTGCATTAATAGAAAAATAAAGTAAAATCGAAAAAGCACAACACTGAAAAAATTTCATCCAAATTGGATAAGAAATAGCAAGTTATGTATTTTCTTAGGTTTCGAATTTTTTAGAAAACAGTTCTTCAAATTGGCAAACTGATGATGTCTCAGTCCCCCTACTTTTTTGTATTTTATTGTATGAAATACCAATTATCAAGATTTCTGCCCCAAGGACATAAATAAAGGAATTAATCCTTGTGGAATGTTTAAGGTCACAAGTGCTTTTACTTATTTCAGTATGAGGGACAGATTTCTGTATACGCAATATATGAAAAAATGAGATAAATAGGATTTCATATAATAAAATACACAAGATTTAGTGGGACTGTGACATCATAAGTTCGCTCATTTGAATATTCAAATATTCAAATGAGACAATGAGACAATTGCCAAGACCTGTTTTACCAAAAAAATTCAATACCTAAAAAATGCATAACTTTGTTACTTTTCATCGATTTTTGAGAATTTTCTGTGTTTGTGTTTGATGAATTTTACTTAATTTTACAAAACTTTTTCATTTCAGCCCGGAGTCCTCCTTTAACGGTGACCTGACATTTTCTCCCTGCAATGATAATTGCACCTGGCTTTATTTCTTCTAAAGATTTAAGGTTAGGATTAGGGATGGAATATGATTTCATAATTATGTTATAGTTATGCTTAGGGTAGGGTAGAGTGTAAAAGTTGGTCATTCTATTAGTGTATGAAATTTGCAGCGAGAGCAATTATCACCACAGCAAATGTTATGAAAGCCTTTTAACTCGAGCTGCTGTAAAATGTCCTTCCCACTGACCCCCCCCCCCTCCTCTCTCTTCTCTTCTCTCTTCTCTCTCTCTCTCCCTCTCCCTGTCTCTGTCTCTCTGTCTCTCTGCCTCTTTCTCTCTCTCTCTCCTCTCCCCCTCCTTGTAAATATAATGTCCCCTAGAGATAAATCACCCTTATTTTTCTCTATCATATTGTTAGCCATGTCTCTCTACATGCGTGTGATATTTCATCAATATTGCCCATATACTGTTTGCTTCTAATTTCCTTGGCGTGTGTTTGAGTTCAAAATTGTGCTTCATGAAGTGGTTACTTGAATGATTAAATATTGGCATATTGAGATGTAACTATTCATCATGTAACAAACAAGATTCAAATAAAACACGATGTGTATATATCGATCGTCTGTCTTACATAAATGATCATTATAAAATTATGATGAGTTTTATGAAATAAAAGTGGAGAATCTAACAGGATATTGCAGAAATTTCATTGATCGAAACCAGAAGAACAAAAGAACAAGGGAGAGGGGGAGAGAGAGAGAAGATAGATAAAGGGGGGAAAGAGGGGCGTGGGAGTGAGAGTGAGAGAGAGAGAGAGAGAGAGAGAGGGAGAGATTTGAAAGAAAGAAAGAGAACAATATTTTGTTATATAAATACAGTAAGTTTGGTTAGGTTAAAAGTAAAGCGTTACCTTCAAATGACCTTTGAACTAGTATATTTTTTTTTAGGTTAAGCCCTAAATTTTGAGCTCCTCTTGCCAGACACAGAAAATTAACTTTAATTTAGTTGATTAAAATCGCCAACATTATTTACTGACACTTTAAGCCATTAAAATTATGAGGAGGTCCTTCGTTGCATTTTTTATAGATATTATAAATAGAATAAATATGTAATTAAGTAATTGACACCATAACCGCGTAAACATGACTATTAGTCTTTGTATCTATACCTGATTACCTTGTTGCACGCATAATGATCATGAAAATCTTAAATGTCTATCTCTTATAAAGAACTAGTAATTCATATAAATTTTATCTGGCCTGGATTTATTTGAGGAAGGCGTATACTGTGTAAGCGAAATAGAAATAAATAAAGAGAAAGGGAGAGAGAGAGAGAGAGAGAAGGGGTCATAATGGAAGATAAGAGAGTGAAATTAAGTGTTAGAGAAGGAAGAAAGGTCGAACGAATGAAAAGGATCTACGGAGAGAGAGAGAGAGATAGCGTAATATCGGAAGGGCAGATATTCATAAAAATGAAAAGTATTTATGGTAATCATTCTCTGGACAACCTTGTTAATTCGAGAAACAAACACATCCATGCATTCTTAGCAACTCGGCAAAATGGATTAAGAAGGGACAATTAAGACGAAAAACACACAAGAATTCATTACATGTCAATTCGAACAACTGTTAATGACACGGGTACAGAGCAGTAATAATCGATGACTTAAAGCTAGCTCTGATTCACTAATTGACAATTTACCTTTATCGCCTCTTTTGTAATATGTGTCGTTTAGATTTCGTCGGCTACAAGCAAACGAATATTCAATTCTTCAGACACGGAATCATTGACAAGCATTCGCCTGCGGGTTGATTGGTGGTGGTTGCGACTCTTTACATACAGTGTGTGAATTGAAATGAATTATTAATGGTAGGTCCGTACAAGGGTTATACAAATGTCTCTTTTCGTCTATGCTGGATGATAGCCGGAAGGGCGTGAAATCTACATGATCTCTGTAAAATGAAATAAAATTAATGCAGCCGTGTAGTTTTTATAAACATTTATTCTCTATCTTTTTATTTGGGAGGGGGGGGGGGAGGATGAGTAATTGAGGAATGGATTCTTCCGCCCCCTCGATGAATTTCAACCGTTAAAATGGGAAAGCAAAAACATCTAATATGCAAAATGTTGGCGCATAAAAAAAAACAGACCCCATATTAGCATCGTATTAGCTCGATAAAGCTAAAAAAAGCACATTACTGATATCACCATTATAACCACCATTTTCATCTTCACCACAGAATCGTCAAAGGCATTTCAGTATCAACACAGCCACTACCACCACCACACCCACCATCACCACGTTACACCATCCTTATCACCACCACCCATACCACCACCAATATCTCCTCCACGAATACAACCAGCATCGTCAAAGGCTTTTCAGTATCACCACAGCCACTACCACCACCACACCCACCATCACCACGTTACACCATCCTTATCACCACCACCCATACCACCACCAATATCTCCTCCACGAATACAACCAGCATCATCAAATGCATTTCAGTATCACCACAACGATCACCACCACCTTCATCATCAGCATCACCGTCACCTACACTACCAATATCATCATCAATGGTGCTTCAACGGTACGTGACAATATAATCTACGGTAGATATGAAACTCATCGCGATTGTTCGCAATCTCCATCACTATGACCACCATCATCACCGTCAACACCATTACCATCACCAAGCACCACCGACACTATTTCATCCTCCCCACCACCAACTGTCACCACCATCATCACCAATCCAACACCATCACACCAATCACTACTTCCACCACCAACAACCACCACCACCACCACACCACCACTTACATCACCATTCAAAGCCACGATCTTTATCAGCTAGCCACAGTCAAGGCATTTCTATATCACACGACCATTACTCAACAACAAACATCATCATCATCGTCACCTTCATCTCCACCGCCACTACCACAAATCATCGTCAGTGGGTGCTTCAATGCCGATCGTGCGTAGGATATCTACAGGGAGATATTGAAAAACTCATCTCTTTTTTTTTTTTTTTTTTTTTGCTTTAATTTTTTTTTTAGACACTACCACCATCATCAACCACCGGAACCATTTACCAATACCATTCACCATCAACACCCCATTAACAATCACCATCAACACTATTCCATCACTCTTAGCATCACCATCACCATTACCATCCACCATCAGACTCGACCACAAATACCAGCATTATCATCAAAGTATTTTAGTATCTATAGAGGATATAACACCACCATTAATCACCGTTTCTCACTACCACCAATTTAAATGCAGGCCCCTCATTTTTACCATTATTGCTACTCCCACAAACCGATCAATACAAGTAATCACCGACACCGCCACAATCACTATCACACCACCCAAACACCACGCACACCACCATTCAAAACCGGCCACACTATCATCTCCTTACCACCACTTCTCCTTCAAGCGGTCAATGGTGCTTCGATGATTCGAGCCTAGATATCTACTAAAAGATATTAACTCATCAATACTATCCTCCGTATCACCATCGTTAATTGAAACACATTCCACCACCACCACCGCTATCTCCATTGCCACCATTCAGCATCATAACCACCCTATCCTGCCTCCTCTACATCCCCATTACCAGTTCATCACCAGCACTTGTCATTACCACCACTACGACAAACACCGTCATCACCATCACCACCATCATTACCCACTACCAACACATCCACTACCACCCGGACTACTACTTACCACCAACTACCAACACCACACCTTCACGAGGCACCGTCATCACCACACACGACTACTACACCAACACCACCACCAAACACCATAACCCACTACCATCGTCATCATCAACAACCGCCATGCCACCACCACTACCACCACCACCACCACCATTCACACTGTCACCCGATGACGCTTTACTGGTTTGTGGCTCGATATCTACTGAAGATAATGAAACTATCCTGTTTTTTTTTTTCTTTTCTTTTGTGGGGAGGGGATCGTTAATCTTTGTCTTGTTGTTTTTGGGAGGAGTTGGGATTTCGCTTTACTTAAAATTGGAATACATTAATCTATACGCACAATCATTGTATGTACACACTCCCTCCCTACCCCACCTTAATCATGGCAATTATATGAACCAATACATCATGGAATCACTTTTCAATATATATAAACCAATGGCAATTAGCTAATTATATTTACTTTTGTGCATCAGGGCCACCAGTAGGGACATTATGATGCACCAAACTGCGAAAACAATTCGTAAATTAATTCAAGTATACCGCATGTTATTAGATGTACTATTGACTAAATGATTGGAATCACGTAGAGTGTAGGTCAAGATGAAATATCTCGGTTTGCATGGGCATTTGCACATCGTTTTATTCGTTTTTTGAAGCCCACGTTCTATCATTAGTGAATTTCCGCTATGACCATTGCATATGAAAACCTGGAACAATCAAAAAGGACAGTGTTATTTTATACCAAACACGCACAGTTCCACTACAGTGCACTAACGACCAGAAAGAATCTTACGGGAAATGTTGTGTACTGGTATAGACTCTCTCTACGTCTGACCGTCGATATCGCGATAAACAATGCCCTGAATAAAGACCGTGTAAAAGGAGAGTGCAAGCTGTGCAGTCAGGATCGAAGTATTTTATCATGATATTTTTTTTATGATATCAAAAAACGCGGGGGAAAATATTGACCAATCACAAAGAAGTAAAATCATTGAAAGAGAAATTAATTATATTTACTTCACTCAGCGTAACTAGGAAATCGATGCGCTGCTGAATTTTACAGAAAGCTTTTAGTGACGCTGTTGACCAAAATATTCATTTTCACACAGAAAAACGACCCCAAAAAATGACTAAAATGGGAGATTTAAAGCTCCAAAACCGGGGTTAGGGTAAAAAAGAAAATATTCTCCCAAGGTTTATCTGTTTATATACATTAACCCTCATAAAACCTGTGTAACTAAGTAAATGATCTTCTCGATTTTTTTATTCCAGTATATTCACAAAAACTCCCGTTCGGCATTCCTTCCATGACAACGGGCGTGAAAATGTTTTCCTAGAAAGAAGCCCCAACGTTTTCATATGGAGTGAGCATATTGAACAAATCTCCCTCTTTTCAAATTCTTATCTAAAATATTGTTCCCTTTTCTCTTTCCTCACTCGGCAGTCGCGTAAACTATGCATATGCTTAAAAAGATCTTTGATAACTGAATCAATGTTTCACGATTGATCACGATAATTTCCAACGTGCAGAACTCACTTTCTTAAAATAAAAATATTAAAAAAAACCCGCCAAAACACACGTATGGGTCTAATTAGGTTATGGTCCTATATTTAATCCATTACATGCGGTATCAGTGACATGTTTGTAAATACATCCCACAAACTCGTCAAGTTGAATGTCAGCCACTACCAGTAAATCATCGTTCCCATATGCCATGGCTTCCGTACACATCGTATAGCTATTCTGTCTCCAGGCTCGCCCCTACCACAATAAAACACGTATTTGCTCAAAGGTTTACACAAAAACATCTTGTTTCCGCCACATCATAATTTACTCCATCGAATGCCAGGTGCACCATTGCAAAACTGTAGCATCCTGGAATCATATTTCGTTGAATTTTTCTTAAAATGCAGTGTCTTAATGCGATAGTAGTTACTTGAATGACAATAATGACCAAGTAATTTACTTGATCCTGCTTGAATACAAACATTTAGTTTACCAGTAATTTTTGCCTGAATCTATATTTTGTACTTATTTGTACAATATTTGTACTTTATGTATTTAATGGTAAACTAACAATGTCAAACATATTATGAAGCAGTAGGGTTGATATGCAAAAAAAGTATAGAGAATGCGTAGATAGAGCCAGAGAGGGAGAGAGAGAGAGAGAGAGAGAGAGATGGGGCCGGGGATGCGTGCTGTATTAACTTCAAATCAATTTTAAGGGATAATCAGAGAAAAGAGATGTAAAGGCATTTAATTTGTAAAAGTTGATCGTAATTATATTGATAAAACACCATTGACAAAAAAAAATCACCTAATCAATATATATAAACATAAATACCGAAAACGAGGTACTTCTCTCATGATAACGAATATTGATTAAATGAAACACACAAAAATACAGTAAAGGCTTGAAGACGTTAAAAAAAAACGATTTGGAGATGAAAAGATAAAGACAATTATAAACTAAAATCATACAAGGATAAAACAACAACAACAACAAGTTGCAAGAAAGAGAGAGAGAGAGAGAGAAAGAGA
>CALNVZ010002974.1:43533181-43543558 GCA_940671915.1 Paracentrotus lividus
AGCAGTCACTTTCTCCACAATATTTTACCCCGTTACAATCTCTCGTTTCATGATCAACCTCAACACACCCTTTTTTTTTTACTCCCTCCCCCCCTCTCTCTCTCTCTCCCCCCCCCCCTCCTCTCTCTCAAAAAAAAAGGAGTGTGTTGAGGTTGATCATGAAACGAGAGATTGTAACGGGTAAAATATTGATGGAGAAAGTGATCTGCTCTGATCTTGTTTTTGTAGCCCCCTGTCAGAAGAAGAAGGGAAAAGCTCATGAGATCCCCTGTAAGTCATAAATGTACACAAGCTCCAATCCAACCTCTAAGATATTATGTAAACAATATGCAATCACTTAAAGCGAGTACACCCCCATTGCAATGTAGAGTAATTATAACGAGAGTAAGAGGGTAAGACTAAAGACAGGGGCAGATGAAAATTACTCAAAGTGAAATTTATGGACCCCAGAGCTTCAAGAATATTCTTATTACAGCAATCATAGAGATATTTGGTTTAGCTTGTTATTGATCTGCTATGGTATTTATATTGATTTATTTAGGGTTGATTTTAATGTTTTGATGATAATAATTTCAAGTAATTTTGGTTCTTTGTCTATGTAAGTAAAGTGGTCAATTTTACGCATCTTCTAATTTGTATTGTTTGTTTTTTTGTACAGATTAATGTGTTCTTAATTTCCGGGAAAAAGAGTTGGTTAATGTAGGTTGGTCCGATAGGCGTTACGTGATGCATGCTTGATGTTAAAGTCTTTCGTTGGCGAATAGTTTTTATTCTTAGGTTTTTATGCAGTTTTTTCGCTTTTCTGTGGTTTATAGTATCATAGTGTTTTATTTTGCTTGGTCTGGACCAGTTATTTTCTTTCTTTGTGGTTTTGGGGTGTTGGCTTGATGGTGGGAGGATGTTTTATACCAGTCCAAATTAACTTTTTAGATGTTAAACGTTTGCAGAATAATTGGTGATAAAGACACTACAGCGCTCGAGTACCTTACTTACCCAAAATTACACCCAGTATATTGTGATTGCAGTTCAATTGTTCTGTTTGACTTTATAAGGAGTTATAGATTTAGATAAGAGTAGTATAATCGATATGATTTAAACTTAACCGAGGGGGATTTGATATTACTATAATTACGAAATGTGCTCTCTAATATCAAAGGCACTATTCTTTGAAAAGTTTTTGAACTTCGAACGACCTTTAGATTCTGTCGAATGTTTACGTCATGTTAACATACATGTTTCTATTTATTGCTTTCAAGAAAAAAGGCGAAAACCTATTTTAAGTATAAACAATAATACAAACAAGCTTGTAATGAAATTTACTACTAACATTATTCAAACTATGTCCAAAGCAATGATATTACAAAATTTCTCTAATTAAAAACAGTTCTTAACCATTAGCTTTGAAACAGAACTAATAATCGTTTGTTTTTATTTAATATTAATTACTTGCTATATATTATTATTTCAACGGGTGTAAAAACATTAAGCTTTGCACTTCTTTCATTTTTTTATCAAGAGAAAGGTAGCTCTAAGCTCTTACTTTTGTGTTTTGATCGTAGACATAATGTACAAACAAGTCTTAACAGAGTCTCAACATCCGATAGTAATAAAGGCTAAGAACATTTTAAGAATCGAAATGGCAATTGAGTTGGTGCAGAAAGATATGCCCTAAGAGTTTAGGAAATGTAATTCCTGTCTAACACCGTACAGGTTTTTGAGTCACAATAAAATTAAATGCTGAAAGCATTTTTAGAATATAGCTTTGTTTTTCGCCGAATTATAATCGGTCGTTATTCAAACTCCATTATTATTTTTCACATTTTCTTTTTTTCTTCGTTTTGGTCAAATTGGCGGGGATAATTTCTATCAGTTGGTTTGGGAAATATAGGTATGAACTGCTTTGACGATTCATACGTTGCCTTATACTACTACAGTCGTGTGTCAAATAAATGGTACAAGTGAAATCTATTCTCATTTTTTAGTATGAAGATAATACAACTTGTGTTTGGTATTTCATTAAAGCAGGAAAATCAGACTTCTTCTGCAAATTTTATCCATCACATTTGTACTGTAATTCAAGATAATGACTAGTTTCTCTACAATCAAGAAAATATTTTTGCAGCGATCTATGCCTTTGTGTTAGGTTCGCATAAGGACTGAATTCAGCGCTCCAGAACAACTAGAAGTGCGTACATTTCAGATCGTCGCACCCATAAACTGGAATCACTTATTGTTCTTACGAAAGCATAATTATAGAACAAATCAAGTGCTTAACAAGAAATATTGGAATTTAATGTGGTACACTACACAATTATACGGAAAAGTTTCACGCCTAACATTAGTTTTTTCCCCGACTGTACATTTCTGGCACAGCGCTGTCAGTCTATTCTAAAAGGAAAAAAAAATGCAATGATTTATAAGAATTATTACATCATGTTAAAATATTCATTTCATGAACTCAATCATAATCTTAAAATGCGTAGGGAAATATTAAAAAAAGTATCATTTCCAAATTGAGGACATGTTAAGGGTAAATTGAACTCTTAACAGCATTGTTCTATGTGTTTATCAATTTTAACGTGCTTGAAAATAACACAACAAAAACCAAGTTCGCTTAAAAAACAAAAAAAAAAAATAAATAAAAAAAATTTTCACTATCAGTGGAGCATTTTCATCAAAGGACTTGTCAAGACGTTGTTGTTGACAACTGTTATAAGCTACTGAAATTGCTTGATCTGATTGGTGAGAGCAGATTTGCTTTGATAAAATTATCCGACAAGTCTCTATTGGTGAAATGCTTCAACGAGCATACACCAACTATGACCACACATCCTGAACCGCTTTTTCTATCTTACCTACACATTTTTGTCTAAAACTTTTACAATGGAAATGTTACGACTACTAATCGAATATATCACGTAATTCCAGAAAGGTAAATGTTTAAATATCTCAAATCTATAATATGCAGGGCGACCATGAATTTACTGGGTATCACAATATTAATTTGATTGTGCAGTTGTTTTGACCGTTATCTTGGAAGTATTGTGCTAATTGGACAATTGTCATGAGTAAGTGAATGATACTGATATTTCCAGTCAATTGAACTTGCCATAGAACTATAAGGTAACGGCAGGAATTAGTTACTAACCTATTTCGCCCAGGTGTCTTATATTAGCCTCGGCTCAATCAGTATCATTCGGGTCACACTGTACAAGTATAAAAGCAGCCATTTTGCCCTTTTCGTGCCCAGAAATATTTCAAATGAGATAAATCCGGTTGTACTCTTCCTCCGATGTGGATAAATGTATAGATTTTTCTTGGATATGTTTTGTGGTTGGTTTTGTATTTTATTTTCGTTTTATCGGAGAGACCCTTAAAAAAATAAGTTTGTTTTTTACGCATAATTCTGCTGTCACAGTCGACGCTCGTAAAATGTAATCCTCAAACGTTTGTTTGATTTTCCCTTACAAAGCAAGTATGACGCCAGGAGGGATTCATCAATATAGGTTTATAGGTTGATTTTTGAGTTTTAGAAACCCCTGCGCAACGAATGTAGTGACTGCCTTGATGTTTATCTTTGTAATTTTCTCATGTTTTTATTTGCAAAGGGAAATTTACAACTGTTTTTTTATAATTACATTTTTTTATATGGCGTCTGTGCTGACCTAGCATTCCTGCTAAAATGTAAGTATATTTTTTAGCAGTGCCTTTAGTGTTGAGAACGTTAGGATATCCATATTATATGCGTGTTTGCAATTCGGGTGAGGTTCTCAGCCGCCCCCCCCCCACACTCTCTCTTTTTATTAAAAACCGCACTCTCGAGTCTCTGACACTCAATTCCATTCTAGTTATATCCCCCAGGTATAGAATATAGCGAGAACAATCTGGGCCAGAGTTGTTTCTAATAAAGAAGGGGTGTTCTTGTATTAAGGATGATTCCTTTAATTATGCCTATAACGCTCTAATTTCTACTGTAACATATTTCATCAGTTATAATTATGGGATACCTAGGTGTTACTTTGTATCAAGGATAGTATGTCTTGGCCAATCAGCAGTATCAACAACTTAAATGAAATCATTGTATTATAACTCGTGGTTGATTTAATCAAGAGCATGTTCTGCGATGTGTTCCCATGATGCTATGTAAAGGAGTTATGGTTTAATATCCTCTCGGATTGTTAAGGTATTGCTCGGGTTGTAGAAAGAGACTGGTACTAATAGGACAATTGAGAATCTCCATTTTTACGTTCCAAACCACTTTAATAAGTAACAAGTACCGGAGCCCGATGTGATGTGATGTGAATCCTTGCCTGTGATTTGTAGTTCCCGTAGATTACCTGTAGCCGCCGTAAGAGCACCTGCTTAGAAAAATACGTATTTTTAATTTATCACGCACACGTTTGTTTCTTCTTTCGTAATCCAGACTATTTTCATCTGTTTTGCTTGTTTGGCAACATATGATTTCTGAAACTGTCATGCAGTAGTATCAAAGGTGATTAGAAATATGTATTGAAATACTTCATAGTGTTTCTTTGAACAGATTTTTTATTCAATCAAAGTATATACTGTCAAAGTTCAAAGTGATTAGAGAATAATGTTCTAATTGAAATATCCTCTAAGTTAATCACCGTATAAATAATGATTACTCAACTTCTCTAAGACCATGAGATTCAAAAGGCGGGAAGATCTTTGTTATAATGATTCCTCAAATAGTTTCACATTCCCCCTCTTTAATAAACTAAATTACCGATCAGTTAACACTTTTATTAATAATGTCTGTTTTCTTGAGTTTGTGCAGAACTGTTCGATTCCATCCTCTCTCTCCTCTCTCTTCTCCTTTTTTTCTCCTTTTTTTTGAATTCATTTATTTTTTTAATTGTCAATCGTCCTTTGTAAGATTTAATGTAATACGGTTCTTAGAAATGTATAAATTAATTTAACTTTTGACTATCTTGCTCTTTTCACACTTTTTTTAAATACATATCTTATATACAAGGGTAATTAATACACGAGAGTTTTTATGAGAGGAGTCCACCAGTTTTAACTCTGTGCATAGTGGTCCTCTTCAAATGTCAAATTAACCGGAGCATGATAGATCTGCCGATAACACTGCCCAACAGTCCAGAAACTTTATTTTTGGTTAAAACCTTGCTAATTCCGTTATTCCGTTTGAGTGCAATCCATATCCTCTATGCTTGAGAAGTAACTCCTCGTATATTTATACCAATTCCCAATAGATACTCATGGCTTTCGCATACTTAATTCCTTTTCTGTAGCCTTCTCCACTAATTCAGTATAACAATTTAACTACCGGCGAAACAAAGCTATGTTCATTACTTTTCAATCAAGCACTGCTAATGAGGCAGAAGTTTTGTTCGTCACTGCTCTACGATCATACCAACTTACCTTGAAAATTCATCCAAGACCCAGTAAAGTGAATGCTTGTTGATGGAGAGGTCCACTAAGTAACGCACTCATGACGGTGTAGAAATACGGGACGCACTAAAAAAAAACACATCTCTAACATTCGGAATTGATCGTATTTAATTATAGTCTCTCGAGCTCCTTCGTTACCGACACGAGCTTGGACTGTCCTGGCGTTGTCAGCTGCGCGATATGCTGGTAGATATGGCAAGCACAATCAATCTGGTAATCATGCTTTCGAGGTTTCCGACACTTATAAAGAGAAAAACAACGCGCAAGAGATATGGTTGATGCCTTATATTGTTTGTCTTGTTTTACCTCGTGGTTCATGTGGCTCTGTTTTCTGGAGTTGTATTGCTAGCAGCGGGGATGGTGGTGAGATAGTTGTGCTCCACTCCGTTTGCACGATGCACCGATACATACGTTGCCATATTGCGTTTCACTTAATGTAGTGATTGCAGCCTGGTGTTGTTTTTCTCTTTTTATTTCTTTTTTTGGTCGTTGGGTTCGCGGATTCTGCCTTTATCGCATCTATGGCGCTCTGGAATTTTTGCGCTTCGTGCCCGACCCGACAAAATGTTTTTGCTGCCGTTGTATTGGTTTAGCAATAAATTTGAACAGTTTTCTTCACTTGATTATCAATTATTCGAATGTTCCACTTTTACTTTCAGTCTGACCTCGTAAACACTTTTTCTCAACCACCTCCTCTATGTCTCTTTTTAATGTACTCCCTTCTCTCTCTCCCTCTCTCTCTTTTATTTTCTCATCTCTCTCTCCTCTCTCTTTCTTCTACATCCGTCTTTCCCCACCTCCGCTCTTTTCTCTATTTCGACTTCTCTTTTCCTCTATTTTTTTTTCTTGTAGATCAACATTTTCTTGTATTTTCAATTTTCTTTCCTATTGTATCCCATTACTTACTCTTAACAATCTATGCTGTGTCCTTGACTTCTAATAGTTAAATCATAACACTTCTGAAGTATTTCTTTTTCCTTCGAAGATTTTCGATTTTACCGGTGCCCATCTACCTCGCCTATGGTAATTATATCTTTAATATAATCCAACTTAAAAAATTACCCTTTCCTCTCCTCTCTATACACCACTCATATTGCATTTTCTAGTCTCTAATGAGTTTATTGTTCCATCTATTTGCTCTACAACTTCTGTCGTTGCCCTCTCCATCTCTCTGCTTCTCTGTCATCATTTTCTTCTCAATCTTCCTTTCTAAATTTTTTAACTCGCGTTTGTCAGTCTACTTAGCTTACATTCTACGGTCATTATCTATTCTTGCTTTTTGCTTGATAAATAGGACATAGCTATAAGATCCAGCTGCTGCTGACATTAATCCTGTGATTATCCTTAGTCCCACAGTATTATTATAGGTGATTGTTTCTCTTATGATAATTTTGAAGTGAAAACGTAATGGAATTTAATAAGTTGATATTAACGCCCTAGAGTTACACCATAGACATTGCATTTTGAATAGATAACACAAACCTGTGCCTTAATGCTACAGCGGGGCATGAATATCCAATTTGATTCCCTGGTGCCCATACCGTTTTACCTTCACGATATATACTATCACAGTGTTCTTAAAGGCTGGGCTAGTTCCGATATAGTACGAACACAAAATGCTTGGTGGGTTCGCTTACCAATGACTGATGATAGGAAGTTGTCGCAATGAAGAATTAATGATACGTTGTATACAGTCTTCTGACATGACAATTTACGCCTTTACATAATGTGATAGTCCCGCATTTAAAACTGTATAACTCCAAATCAAAATTAGAGAGAAGCTGAAGATGGCATTCAAAATGGGAAATGATGCAACTTATTAACACTCCATATTTGCCCGTTATTAAAATGTTGATTCCCGTTAAGAAAAGAAGATATGGTCAATCTGAATGTACTTGCAAATTTGTAATGTACGTCTTAAACGATAAGGTACGTGATCAGTGTAAGGCAACTTAATTAAAAATTTAATTGATTTGTGTTTGTATAATGAATTCACAGCTATCAAAAAGAAGTAGAAATTCTAAATATATATGATATTCAAAGGTAGCTTCCAACAACAACGGAGCTTATTGATCACGAGTCTATAATAAAGAACTAATATTTTATATGTTTTTCATATATGAAATATACAATTAAACGACAATTTCACAGTCTGTGGAATTATTTAAAGGAAGTCTGATATGTGAGACGCTAATGTGGAGCAGTATGAAAGGGGGAGGTGGTAGACTGTACGATTTGTAATGATTTGAACATTATCTCCGCTTAGCATTGATCGGATTGTCGTAATTAATTATCTCGAGTTGACAGTTACACCTGTAATCTTTATAGGAACGAAAGGAATCAAGGTGCGATATTTTCACATTAAGTGTTTTCGGCGACGCGGAAACATTTGGCAATGCGGTGTTCCATTGGCGGTGAAACGAACGAATATAACTGACAATACATTTCTTATCCTTCTATTTTAGGAATGACCAATATGAATATCATTAGTTACGTTACCCCTACAGTTTTATTATTTTTTGATTATCCTTATTTGTCTGGAATTATTTAAAAGTATGTATTGAGTTAATAGTTTGTACTTAATTATTTCTGATACTAGAGTTAACATTTTAAGTGATGATTTGATGTTAACGGGTCGAAACTCGTTCTCTTGCTATCTGTTGGTTCCAGATTATCATGTATATACCAGGTTTGGTTGCCGTAGGTGAATGTCCGGACAGGCGTTACCAGTTTTTTAAGCGATGTTAAAGTCTATTAAGACATATTTATTGACGATAGCATATTCAGTATTGTTTTATTTGCAATATTTTTGTTGTGTCAGTTCAATTGGTTTATTTTTGGTTTGCCGGTTTTGTATTTCGGCTTTGTGTTTTTGTACTTATTTGGTTGTTTCTGTTTTTATTTTTTTTTTTTGTTGTTGTTGTGGGGTGTTTGTGTTTTTTTTTGTTTGTGGTTTATTGATGGTGGTTTGGTTTAGTGGTGTGGTGAGTATGGGTTTTTATTTTTGTGGTTTGGATTAAGTAAACTTACGTATGAATATGTTTATCGTCATAAATATTGCCTTATGACTTTAACACTTTTATGCTTAAAAACTGGTTAGATCGCTGGTCCGACATTCACCGTACGGCACCAACAACTGGTATATACATTGATATCTGGAACAACAGATAGGCAAGAGAAAGCGAGGTTCTCGTACATCAAAACTATCGCACTGAAAAGTGATTAATATTCGTTATCACGAAATTAAAGTAAGTATATCGTATTAACCTCAATTACATAATTAGTAGATAATGTCCTTGAGACAAATAGATAGTCAAATAAAATTTAAAACTGAGGGTATACGAATATGTTATTTCAATTGTGCAGTTTTCTTAAAAGAAGGAATATAAATGTTTGTCATGTTATGATGTTCTTCTTATACCGCAATGGGATAACACCGCATTAGCCAATTGGTGCGGCTGTCTCCAATGAAAACACTTTAGGTGAAGTATTTCGCGCCATTGCTTCCTGTCTTGTCCCTTAGATGACAATGTATTGGTAATGTCAATCGAGATAATTAATCGCAATCGATCCTGCTAAGCGGAGATGATGTCAAATCAGTATTAACGTACAGTCTACACCTCCCCTTTCCATACTTACCATTAGGCTACATATCAGACTTCCTTTAAATAATTCCACACATGACTGAAATTGTGTTAATTTGTATATTTCATAAATGAAAATAATTAACAATAGTGTCTTTATAGACGGATCATAAATCCGTTGTTGTTGGAAGGTGCCTTTAAATTACATATTTCTTAATCTACTTCTTTTGGATAGTCGTGACATCATATTACAAACAAATCATTAAATTTTTAATTGAGATTGCATACACTATACGGTCTCCATTACCCCATTACAAATTTGGAAGTACAAACTTCAGATATGACCCATATTCTTCTTCTTACGGACATTCAACATTTTAATAACGAGCAAAATGAGTGTTCAAAGTAAATTGCATTCATTTTCCATCTTTGATTATGACCATCTTCAGCTTCCATAATCTTATGAATTTGGAATTATACAGTTTAACTTCACGTGGACTCCTCACATTATGTAACGGAATTGTTCATCAGAAAGACTGATAAAACAACGTATATTTAATTCATTGCGACACGTTTTCTACATATCATCATGATTGTTAAGCGGAACCCCACAAGCATTTTGTGTTCGCTATAATTGATAGCCCGCTTTTAAGAAACTATGTATAATACTGAAGGGATAAAAATCAGGGTGGAAGGAATCAATTGAATAAAATTAATTCCGCTGCATAAAGAAGACACAAGGTTTGTTTCTAATTCAAAAAATGCTACTGATTCATGTGGTATCATAGCTAATAATCAACTTATAAATTCCATTACGTTTTCACTCAAAATTATTCATCAAGACAATCAACCTATAAAATACTGTGACTACGATATTACAGATAAATGCGTAGCACATTTATATCATTCTATTACAAGCCAGAAAAATAATAAATGTCTTAAAATAACTTTGACAAAGAGGTTTAAAATATTAAAAGGAAGATATGAAAGAGGAGAGAAGAGATGAGAAGGAAAGAAGAGAGATTGAGAGCAAGAGGAGAAATAGAACCTTTACCATTAAAGCAAATTCAATGTGGAGTAGAGAGAGAGAGGCAAGGTAATTTTTAATGATTATATAAGTTAATTACGCGCAATCATTCGAAAAAAAGGAAATATTCAAAGTGTAATCATGATTCTAACTATTAGATCAAGACACAATAATTTTAAGATATAAATGAATACATGGAAAAAATAAATACAAAGAATGTTGATCTAAAGGAAAAAAAAAAATAGAGGGAGAAGGACTCAAAATAGAGGAGGAGGTGGGGAAAGACGATTAGAAAGAGAAAGAAAGGGAGAGGGAAAGAGAAAGAGAGGA
>CALNVZ010002974.1:43561827-43576110 GCA_940671915.1 Paracentrotus lividus
GGAGAATAATTTCCATCAAAGTTCAAGGAGATATCAAAGGGATTTAATCAATGTATCAGAAGAAGCTCGCCGGTCAAAGTCTTCATCTCAGCATATTAACAAGGACCATCTGTTGGAATTTTAAATTATTCCCTCATACAATTAATGTGCGATAAGTGTGGTAAATGTGTAAAAAGGAAATGGGGTTTTGCATAGGAGAGATAGAGAGAAACAAAATGCCTGAATGTTGATTAAACTTGCAAAGCTGAGTAAAATTTGGGGCAAGAATGGGTTGGCAAGGATCCCCATTCCCGTTTAAGTGACACAGATTGTTGAAAGTTAGGGGAACTAAACCGAATCCCTACAATATGAGCATGGGGAATTCATGATTTAATGAAATAAAATATGATGCTCTTATTAGGAATCTGATAATATAAACGGTGTGCCCAATGTCATGTGTAGAGGCGTGGTCTGGCGTAGTTCATGAATTAAGTCGTCACTGTCAATCACAAGGTACGCGGTTCGAATCCAAATCAACATACATACAGTCTGTGTCAAAAAAAATGGTACAGTCGAAAAAAAAAATATTTAGGTGTGAAATATTTTCAAATAATGTGTGTATGTGGCACCAAAATAAAGCCACAAGATTTCCCTGCTGATGCGCTTTGTTCTGTATAATTTGCTTTCGTAAAACAAAAGTTATACTAATTTTGTTCGATGAGGAACAAATCGAAATTGAGCATTTAATGCCATTATGCGAAACCTATACACAAAGGCATGGGACGGAGTGCGAAAATGGATTTTTCTTGATTGTAGAAAACTAGTCATATCTCAAAAACTACAACACCAAATTTGATGACAAAAATTGCAGAAGAAAGTCTGATTTCCTGCTTTACAAAAAATATCAATCAATACCAGGTTGTGATTAATCTTCGTACTATAAAAAAATGTTATCCACTTGTACCATTTTATTTGACACAGACTGTAGTCCTGAAATTGATCTACATTTGCCATACTAAACGAATGCTTTAAATCAACTATTATAACGATTTTTTTTCCTGAGCGCATAATATTTGAATTAAGTTCTTCTATTCTAAATGATATTGAATAAATGCCGTAAATATCGTGGATCAAGTTTGACCTTTAAATAAATCTTGCTGAGGTCATAGTAACCCTCATGATTACCGATGCATGGTAAATCATATTTGGAAGAAGCCGTGAGCTCATATTAGTGAGTGACCTTGAAATCAAGATGTTGAATTTGACCAACTTGTGAGGGAAAATGTAATATCTGTTTAATATTGCTCGTTAGCATAGTGAATGATGACGTATGTCACTTGTTGCAACTTTTTCATTGATCGATTTTTCAAATCGATGGAACCATCCTATACTTTTAAAGAAATAACACCGGTTCCTGTCCGAATCAACTGGTTGATATTTCTCCACGTTCTAGCTCCTTTTTGATAATCTCATATACCACCTCTATCCCTGTCTCTCATTTCTTACCTGCTCTACGCCGTTAGAAATTTCTCCCTCAAAAACACTTGTAATCTTGCTGCACAATTTGCAGTAAAATTATAGAAAATTGGTATATGGGGTATGCAATTTTACAAATTCCTGTAATAAAAACTTGTTTTCTTTTTTAAAAACAGATCTGTTGAGTTAGATTGCAAAAAACTTCCAGATATACAGAATGATTCAGTATTTTTTTCTCCTTAAAAAAAAGAAAAGAAAAGAAAGCAGAAAAGTTCTTGCAGCAGGTCTTCAAGAACACCTTTATATCTTACTGCACAATTGTTAACACAAATTTACAGTAAACTTACAGAAAAATAGTATATTCTGGAAATTTTCTGCAATTTAACAGAACAGGTCTGTTTTTAAAAAGGGAAAAAGTCTTTTATTACAGGAAATTTGTAAAATTCCATACCCCATATCCAATTTTCTGTAATATTTTTTTAATTGTTTTTTTTTTAACAGTGTATGATAATCTTTCTACCCATATTTCTTTTTTTCTCTCTTCCTCTTTCTCCCTCTTCTCTCTTCTTCTCTCTCTCTATCTCTATCTCTCTCTACCTTGCCGGGGGGGGGTCCCTGAAAGGTATGAATAATCACTTTGTTTTATATAAGACAGTTATTCTAATTATAGAGTATAATTCTCTGGAACGTGAAATGAGAAGTCATAGTAAGTTAGAATCATGATATTGGTTCGATAAATAAATTAAAAAATAAGATCCATAATGTCGCTAGTATGGCCAGGGCGATGTTCTAAGACTGTCCGTTTGTTACATTTTGGTTTTAAACTTATTTCGTCTTAATTTGTTTTGTACTAATTTTGTAAATAATTATGTTTATGTGTAAGGAATTAAAACTTGAACTTCCACCCCATAATGGAAGACTCGTGGACTTAATCATGGACGTTGGAATTCCTAACTCGCTACAATCCCCCCCCCAAAAAAAAGAGAAAAACACAACAAAAACAAATTAGAATTTGAAACGTAAGTCAATTCATTTAATTCCAATTTCATTATCAAAGTTGAAGATTACCTTTAATGTAATACAGGTACAGCACCCTTTTATTATTTCCATTTTTTCATTATCTTTTCTTTGACGCAGATAGAAGAAATACGTTGCCCTGAGGGTGTAAAATATATCGAGATGATTAAGGTACATGCTCGTGATGAAGATCCGAAGTATGTCGTTAAGACTCGATGTCTTCGAACTTAAAGCGAAATTATTGTTGCGGTCATGAAATTGAATTTAGTGAGAAACACACTCAAAGTGACTAGGAAAGGTTGATAACACCTAATAATTGTTGTGTGCTGGTTGTGAGGTTTTGGAATCACTAATGTAATAAGAGATTAACCAAATTCTGCTTATAGAGGAACATGCACTGGACACAAAAGTGTATGTATGGGACCTTACACAAATATTCGCCCCGCACATTTCAACTTTTTAGGGGATCTCATTGTGACTACGATGGCATTGAAGAGCAATTCTTAAAAGTTGATCTTCAAATAAAATATTCTACGTAAAAACCATAGAAATGATTTGAAAGCTCACCATGATTTTGTCACCCTATTCACTACACTAGTTCTCTTTAAAGGAGAAATTACATTTTTTTTAAAATTAGATGGTTTTTCGCATTTTGCGATAAATGAGAAAGATTTGAAGAGCAATCCTTAAAAGTGGACCTTTCACTATAATATGCTACGTAAATACCATAAAAATTATTTAAAACTCACCATAATTTTGTTCACCTTTTCACTACACTAGTTTCTCTTTAAAGGAACGATGAATTTTTTTTCTTCATTTGATGGTATCTCGCATTTTGGGATATGAGAAAGCAATCTTGAACCTATTAAACTTGCCAATGTGATAATTACCATGAAGGTGGAGGGAAAATGAAAACTACCCCAAATGGAGGCAAAGGGAGAGATAGTAAAATATTTTACAGATTAAAGGAATTTTCTTTGAATAAGTTAAAAATGTAGATGGGTAAATATAAAACAGAGACACGTATGAATATAGTGTGGATTTAGTCCTGGATATGGAGAGGAGGAAAGAAAAAGAAGAGAAGAAAGAGAAATGTCAAAAAAGAAATAAACCCTTTTTTTGGGGGGGTGGGGGGGGGTAATTACATTAAACGTTGGGAGACGAGATAGATTAAGAGAAAAATTCAAAGAAAGGCAAAATGGAAGTCACGAGGTACAGTGGACAATGTGTTTGAAAGAAAAGGGTAGAAAGAATAAGTTATAAAGAGATGTTTTAGTTTACATAAAGCATTTAAGCATAAATATTATCTAAAGTAAATATGAAGAAAGTCATAACTTTTATTTTTATTCGAATCACACCGTAAGTCTAAATCATTTTTCATATGTATTTTTTCAATTTAAATGATTAAAATTATTTTTACAAACAAAACTTGTCAAAATAATAAGTGAAACAATGAAAGATGTATGTAATGATATTGCAATGCAAAAGAATCAAGCTAAAAACAAAAGGGATTCCAATTTCTGTAAAAATATAGATTAATTATTTGCACTTGGAGAATCAGAAAACATGGTAACACCTACCTGCATCAACAAAAGTTAAACAAAATTCTTTTAGCCCATCAATCAGCTATAAATACCTTTTTAAACTTGTACCAAAATCGTTTGGCATTCACCATTAGAGTATAATTTACGTTTGATTGTGGGATATTTTAGTCTCTGTCGTTAACTCAGAATTATCTCAGAGTGATTTAAATAAAGGGGTATTGAGAAAAAGCACGACTTGATGTCAACCAAAGAAATTGAGATGCTTTCACTTAGAGAGTTAGAGATGGGCTCCACTTTTGAGAAGATTCGACACGAATCGTCAACTGATGTGATCAGAAAACCACTATAGAAAAAGGAAGAAATAAAGAAGAAGAAGAAAGAAGAAGAAGAAAAGAAGAAAGAAGAAGAAGAAGAAGAGAAGAGAAGAGAAGAAGAAGAAGCAGAAGAAGAAGAAGAAGAAAAGAAGAAAGAAGAAGAAGGAGAAAAAAAAAGAAAAAAAAAGAGAAAAGTAAAACCCTTAACCAAGAATGTCAGTCACAAAAATGGTATAGTCACATCACCAATGCTAAATCAAACATTTTAAATTTCATACAATCTGAAATAAGGACTATTTCAGAGAACATGATTGAAATTGTACATAATTGTGTAAGTTTGTAGAATATGCATTTCAATATTATATTGATTCTATTCATGTCATACAGTAATAATAATAAAAATAAGAACAATGATAGTGTTGTATTCTGTACAGTGCACTAGTAATAATAAATATAAACGAAGACGGTTTAGAGAGAGAGAGAGAGAGAGAGAGAGAGAGAGAGAGAGAGAGAAGAGAGAGATTAAGAAGGAGAAAGGAAGGAGAGAGAGCAAGGGAGAGAGAGAGAGAGGAGAGAGAGAGAGAGAGAGAGAGAAAGAAAGAAAGAGAGAAAGAAAGAAAGAGAGAGAGAGAGAAAGAGATAGGGAGAGAGAGGAGAGAGAGAGGAGAGAATGAGGGAGAGGTCCATTTTACATCCTGACATCTTCAGTAGATCTGAAACTATCAACACCGATTCGCATCATGATTTTGAACACATATACTGCATATAAAAAGATAAAAAAGAGAGTGGGGGAGAGATAGAGAGAGAGAGAGAGAGAGAGAGAGCAAGAGAGAGAGAGAGAGAGAGCGAGAGAGAGAGAGAGAGAGAGAGAGGGAGAAAGGGGAGAAGGGAGGGGAGAAGAAAGGGAGGAAGAGAATGAGAGAGAAAGAGCGATAACATATACAAGGACATGTTGCAGAGGCATGGAGTTCGGGAGAGAGATGGGAAGAGAGAGGGGGAGAGGAGGAGGGGGGGGGGGTACCAAACTACTCATGTGGCAGAAATACAAAGATAGAGAGAAAGGTGAGATACATTGAAGAAAAGATAACTGCTTGCACATTTTATTGCAAAACAAAGATGATTCTGCATTGATAAGAATGAAAGCGTAAGTTGCCACTGTTGCAAGTAATGTATAACATCGGTTAAGAAAAAATTTGAGCGACATGACTGGGTTTTGAGGCCTAATCGACGAGCTACGATGTGAATGGTCATTGAGATGTATTGTTGATGTCGTGGTTAATACGGTGGCTGAAAGTGAGGCTTTTTCCACGATCACGCCGTCCTGAGTTAATTGGACGGGATCGTCTGAAGTCACCTTTACGTGCATACACCCGCTTCGAACAAAAAGCGCCATTGACGAAACTCTAGTAGGTAGATTCCTAAGATACGGTAGTTTGATTTACATGCGGCATTTCGTTCAAACTCTCTACAAAGTTCCTGACTGAAATTGGAAATGAATAGGAATGATCTTCTCTTAAATTAGAATTCGAGGCTTGTTATCTTAACTATCTTAAAAAATACAAATAAATTACTTAAATTTAAACTATACAATTGTAAATGGCGATGAAAAAACAATATATAATATATAACGATAAAAAAACAAAACAATATATATACAATATACACTAATAAATGCTTGTTAATAATTTTCCAGTGCTACCGTCAGGCTGATAGGACGATCAATCTTTAAAGGACTTATTTTGACCGACCAGTGTAGATGTATTCATATCATTTGCAAATTGGCCGGGATTTGAATCGCATATACTTCACGATCGAGCAAAACCTCTAAATAAACAATATTCATATGAAGTTCCTTTCAGAACTGAAGTGCGAAATGAACCAGGAACACTGACTGGAATTATATTCTTTTTTTTTTGTGTGTGTGTTTGCTTTGTTTTTTTCTGTCCTTTTAACCGACTGTCATTGTATCTGTAACAAAGCTGAGGGGGAAATAACTTGGTTGTTTTGGAAATGATTTTGGGTTAGTCATAAGTCATTACCAGTTTGTTAATACAAAAAGAATTTAAGATGTTCAAAGGAAAACGTAACCATAAAGGTATAGATAAAAGAAGTTTGACACGAAACAATAAATCATAAACGTCAAACACACATGATGAAAAATAAGTAATGTAAAGTTTCCTAATGAGGAAAATATTTCAAAATTAACGGAAACCCAGTCGACAGCATCGATAAAATAATGTGAGATGTATTATATTAAATCAAAAGACACACGTAACAAACCAGTTGTGAGAGAACCTTCCCCGGATCGGAAGCATATCGACAGTATCTGAAAACGGAAGTCAGAGAGAAGTAAGTAGAAGAGTCAGACATAAAGATCAGTCGTTCTACCTATACAGTTACTATACCACAGACATTGTAAATAATACATGAACATCTTAACAAACTCTTTCTTGTCTTTACCAAAGAAGTCGTAGCCTTTCTGGAGTGGAGTACAGGCTATCCGCACATCGTGTCCCGTTTCGTAATAAGAAGCTCTTCAAGTACGCCCTTACCTTGCTACGACTCCTCATGAATTACATCCAAATCTGAATCATTTATTCCAAGTAGAATGGAATGAAGATGACTTCTCTTTTATAAATTCACGACCTGCGATAGTCCAGCAATTATGATATGGATACGGGCAATTAAGGGTGGAATTTGAATGTTTTTAACCGTAGGTCTTCCGCGTCAACTCTTATGACCCGGTTATGTACACGGGTCGTATTCTATAAACTTTAGGAAAAATTCATGTTCAAAGTTCGTAATGTGGAGTTAGTTTTCGAGGCTTTATACATTAATGTAGGTATGTCAGTCTATTGAGAGACAATAAAGCATTATTTTCAATCCTCACACAGAGAATAACGGCCTTATGGCTCTGAACCGTATTGACTTACGTTGACTCCCATTCTGACCTTGACAGTGTTAACAAACTACATGACTGTCTTTATGAAGAGAACTTTAAAACATTTTTAATTCGGTCATTATTTCTCCAAATTGAGTATTATTTACACTGGAATTCTTGCTTTTATTTTTGCTTTAGTACTTTAAGGGATCAACTCCAGCTAGTTCCAAAAGGTGACACGACATTTTCTTTTGTGGCAATTACTACGTGTTTTATTTCGTAGGGTTGCATGGGTTTGTGTGAGGTATAAGATAAGGCTTATAATAGCAGGGGGGCATTTCATCAAAGGACTTGTCGGACATTAATATCCGACAAATTTGCTCTCACCCAATCAAATGCAAGCATTTCAGTAGCTTATAACAGTTTGTCAAATAAAACGTCCGACAAGTCCTTTGATGAAATGCCCCCCTGGTTGTTATGTTGCCCAGGGTTGAAGTTGGTCGTTCGGTAATTCAGTGTATGGAATTTTTTTACCGGAGCAAAATTGATGTCATGGAATCGTTCTACATTTCAAATTAGCGATCTGGTAAATTGACGGCCATGCTGCCATCAACCAGTAGATCGGTTTAGAGGTATTGCGGTCATGTGGAAATGTCACCAGATCTTCGATCAGTAGGTACTGTTCCCATTAAGACATTAATCTATACATTCGTCGACCGCAACTTGGTTAACTGTGGCGAAATGTTTGTATCACTTAATAGCATTCATCTTGCATATAAAATGGTGGATATATTCGATATTGATGTAGATTAAATATGGAAAATGTCGAAACTCCAGAGAAGAAAATTCGCTTATTCTTGTACCTAAGAAGGCGACCTCAGTACCACTGACGAGGTGCGCAATCAAAGGACTTTGATGAAACAATATACCACATTACGGCACGTACCAAGTTAGTAGTCGGTAGGGTTATCTTATTGAACGGCGAATCCTTGCGAATCTTTACGAACGTAGAGATTGTGGACGGTACACTTTTCCTTTGTTATCAGTGGTGAATGCTAGCGAACGTGTATATAACGTATATAACGAACTCTAGCGAAAACCCAAATTCACTAGACTTTTGGCTATTAATAGTTTGCCGTCAATGATACGTTCGCAAGCATTCGTAAACATTCGTCATACAGTTAGACACCCAATAAGTAAGTCGGTCTGGAGTCAGTTCGATTGAATGTCTGGGTCGGAGTTGAGATTTAAAGGGAACCACCAGTCCTTGTCGGAAGTTATTCTACGTTACTAATTTAGTTCACCTTAGACTCAGAAAAAGAATAACGGACAGAAGAAAAAGAAAGCCAGGAAGAAAAACTGGAAGAAAGTTTCAGTGGGCGGGAGTAGACTGAGAAAGAGAGAGAGAGAGAGAGAGAGAGATGAGAGAAGAAAATATTCATGGTTTTGTATTGTCTTGGTGGTTGGATGGGTAAATTGGAATAGAATTTGAAGTGTGTATCTGGGGTATCTTTGAAGGAGCACTTAGGATGTGGTTTTAGAGTTTTGACAATTCGCTTGGAACAGGAGAACTTGATTACGTTTTATGCAGCTTCGTGTAACAGTCACGCAATCGGTGGTGTTCCGACATCTTTCTCAGCTATCTTCATTAATGTTATTCAGGTTCGTCTTTGGTATTTCCTCCCTCCCCATTTCCCTCTCTCTCTCCTCTCTCTCTCCATCCATTATATTTCAGAGAGAGAGAGAGAGAGAGAGAGAATTAGAAAGAGATAGAGAAAGAGACAGAAAGAGATAGAGACAGAGATGCACTTGTTTTCAAATGGATTTAGCACCTTACAAATTTCATATATTACTATTATTATTAAAATACGAAGAGACAATAAGATAGATAGAAAATGTAAGGAAAGAGAAAGAGTGGGGAGGGGAGCACATGGACAGAGAGATGGAGAGTCAGAGAGAGAGAGAGAGAGAGGGGGGGGGGTAAAAAGAGTTGATGCCAAAATCACAGAGAGGTAGTTCTCAAACCGTCCTTGCCTGTTCCTTAAAGCTGGCATATAGTTTTGGTAAATCTAAAAATATAATTTTTCAAATTTTTAATATGCTTTAAAATAGAGTGAATGACTATTATAAAACACATATCAGTTGAAAATGGGATAGAAACAGCAATTACAAATGTGCTAAATTATGACTATTACCTTGTAGCTTTACCAAAACAGTATCACAGCTTTAACGAACGGGCAAGGATGGTTGAGAACTACTTATGCCTAGATCACAGTTCGAGAGGTCCCCGTACGTTTTGCCCAATCCTACGGCTTTCTGGATTTAGAGACCTCACGGGTCCTGATGATTTTTCATTCTAACGCTATTGCGGTCACATATCCTACGGCGCCCGGTCCTTTAAAAAAGATAATATGTGGATTGAAATCGAATACGCCCGTGAAGAGTCCGTAAGAGTGCCATTCGGGTGCCGACAGATGTTCTCTTCGGTGTCCGCTTGATGACACGGTGGTTATTATAAGGCTGACTAGTGTTCCTATTTGCAGAATTTGCAGAAAAATCGCTAGGTCCCTTGATGAACCTTTGGGTGCCCTTTATGGTCCCGCAGGAAAGCCAAAAGTAAACCCAAAGCATCGCAAGCCACTCACCTTTTTACGATCACATACCATTCTGGGCCCGTACGGCGAGTAGAACCGTACATAATTGCCATTTTCGGAAGGTGCCTGTCGGCTCCCTTATGATTCTGCGGGCGCGAGGACTTGTTTCACTACCCGTAGAAAAGCCGGAAAGATCTACTGCATGTTTTCGATTTCCGGCGTTTTCATGAAATCGGTAGGCAGTAGACAACCCGGTAAAAGCCCGTGGAGTCACTGAGGGGCCCGCACAGGCACCTGCAAGTGACAGGAAGGGTTCCGCAAGGTTTTCCTTTCAATCCTCATTGTAAAAAAAATGACTACGGTCTTGCGATGTTTAAGGTTTCCCCTGCGGCTATCCTGCGGACCCTGCCAGGCTCCTGTTGTAAAGTTTTGTCTTAAGCTCTTTTCAGTATAGGCCTAATTGCATTTAAAATTATTTACGTTTCAAACCACAAATATGACATAGAATACTGTAAAATATAAATTTAAATAAGGCGGTTTGATTATCAAAAGACAACATTCTATATGAAGTCTGAAAACCATCGACAGTATCACTCAAAGCATATATATATATTAAAGACATTTATGTGGGACTTTTTAATATTTGGAAAATCTGAGCCAATATAGAGCACCGTCCCAATAACTATACACTTTGGAAAATGCTCCCAATGAATAATGTATTAATGTATCAGAATGCTCATGATCTTCAGCTACATTATAGGCACTAGCCCAAAAATTCATTGCGACAATCTCGAGAAGAGAAATTGACAATACAAAAATATGTAACAATATGATTTGGAAAACTTGTGCGAAAGACACATGGAACCCAGTGGAATCGGTCAGGCGCCGTGCGGACCACGACGGTACTCCTGACGTCCTTTGCGGTGCATCGCACCCGCCCGACACCTCTCCGCTGTTACACAGAATTGACAGAAAAAAACGTGCGGAGCCTACTCGCCACCGATGAGCGCCGATCGGTCCCCTTTAGTGATCCACGGCTTTTCCAAGGGCTGTAGACCGTGCTACGATTTGATAAAAACGCCGGGAGAATCGAGAACATGAAAGCATAATAAAGGGGACCGCACGATCTGTAAAAAACACCGATACCCGTAGGATCGTAAGGGACCCGGCCATGAACCTTACGAAAGTGACCGAAATCGGTCAAATTCGATTACACGCCGTACGCCCCGAAACGGTACTTACGCGCATTAGTGGCATTAACCTTTTTTTACCCTTCCTTTTGTGCCCATCTTTCTGTCACATGTTGTCCTTCCCCTTGTTTTTGTTTTTCTCACAATTCTATTTATCCTCTTCTTCTCATGTAGCATCTCTGTCTCTCTCATTCTCGCTCCTCCCACTTTCGTCTCTGTTATATCCGTATCACTCCTCTCTCTCTTCTCTCCGCTGTCTCTCTCTCTCTCTCTCTCTCCCTCTGTGTGTGTGTGTTCCTCCTCATCCTGCTGTTGTGTCTCTCTCTCTGTCTCTGTCTCTCTCTGTCTCTGTCTCTCTGTCTCTTCTCTCCCTTCGTCTTCGCTTCTGTCTCTGTCTCTCTCTGTCCGTCTGTCGTCGTCGTCTCGTCTCTCTCTGTCTGTCTGTCTCTTCCCCCCCCCTCTCTCTCTCTCTCTCTCTCTCATTATCTCTCTCTCTCTATTCCGATCACTCCCAGTGGGTTTTGAGGCCATGAATGGTGTTGGTCGGAAACCGAATCATTACCACGTAATTACTTCAGAGATAGATTATTCACTCCGACACATCTGGGAAAGACGGTATGGTTATATCATATTTTTGTTATCTTTATAATCAGAGATGAAAGGTCGCGTTCACGCCCAAAACACTTTTTGTGGTAATGCCATGTCGTTTTCTGCCATGTCTCTCGTGTTTTTTGAACGTCATTTTTGATCGTTTTAAATCGTTGATGATAGCTAATTAGCTTTTAGAGTTAAAATCCTCTGGATACAATTGTAATAACATATTGTTATACCAGACAAATGGAATGGTGAAAGCACTTTGCCCATTATACTCTTTTTCATGAAATTGAATACTTTTAAATTATAACTTCTATTATCCCTGTACTGTCCTGTGTACTCTCAGTAATCATCGGGTTTAAATTCAATTTGGCAATAAATATTTAGTTCTAATAAATCATAAATCATCTTATTTCATTTTATCATTTATTTTTTCGTTCGGCTTCTTACGTTAACTTATCAAAAGGCATGAAAAAAATGTTAAACAAGGGGAAAAATTTCGAAGCTGTTATGTTTAGCGATCGTGTTTATTCATAAACAAATCTTTTCATTGTTAAATTCTATTAAAATCCCCGTCAAGTGTGTGTGTATATCTTTTCTTTTTGCAAACACCTTTTAAGGTGTTCAATTTTATATATTTTTAAAAGCCTGTTTTAGGCTAAAATAATATAAAAGTTAAAATATATTTCTTTTGTTTTCTTGATCAAAACGTCAAAGATCAAAATGACAAAATATCTAAAAACTTCCTAGCCTTTTATTCACCTATTCTAATAATTTATTTTCATCACTCTACCGCCATCCTTTACTTTCACAGTCAAAAGGTGCAGGCCTTGTGAGAGTTTGACAATTATCTTTACAAAATCATCAGACGGTCCTACGTGTTAGCCATGAGCTGATTCTCCCGAGGAGCTGCCTTATTTTCTCTGTCATCGCAATGACTGGAGTCACAGAGATGTTTTTAATGAATAAGACAGGGTACCAATCGAATAAAATATTAATCTCTGCAGCTAAAAACATTGATATTGTAAAACAATTGAGCTTCAATATCAATGAATAAGGGCCGGGTGAAGGCACTGTGAAAAAAAAATAATTAAAAAAAATATGGGAATAACTTTTCCAGGCTTTCTGTTATGCTTTACTCATCCTCTTTGCTTTAACGCTGAAGTTTCCGAAGTCTCTAACTACAATCTAATGGACCCCATTACTAAATGCATATCATTCTAAGGTAATTTACTGCGGCCTTCGATTAGTTAATGGAATATTTAATTACATGCTATAATAATTATACGATCACTCTTGAACTTCGTATTTCATTGTATGGAAAATTAATATTATACTGTATGTTGTCAAGATAAAAATGACAATCTGGTAATTCAATGCATAATTTGATGATCTTTCTATATAATTATTTATACCCGAAACTAGGTTAGTGGTGGGGGTTAGGGTAGGCGACTGCTGCACCTCATTGACACAAAAATACAAAAACAAAAACAAAATGGAAAAGGAAAGAAAAGAGAAAGAAATGTAGAGAAGAGTTAAGAGAAAGAAAGAAAAAACATGAATGAAAATAAAAAGAAGAAAACGGCAAGGAATTTTTTTTAGCCCCTCAGTAAACGTTGACATTCGCACTTATAAACTGTTTGTAAGGGGGTAAACCAAATTTAGGACTGCGTGTAACATATTTCTTGTAGGTCACTTAATACATGTATTTTGTACAAAATCTCACTCCCGTTTCGCGCAAGTCAAGTTATTTCAGAATAGGGGAAGAGGTTAAAATCATGATATTCAGAACATTATTAGAAAAAATTGGGTGTCAAGTACGGTACCTTTTTTTTCTTCTTCTTTTTACTGATCACTAAATCACTGAAACCTTTATTGGTTCTTTTGATAAGCTCCGCCCTTGATCCAAAACTTATGAACGCAATTTACTTAAAAGCGTTAACCCTTAAAACATTTACACCGTTGATAGTTTACAATGCCATTGTAGGGGCGGGACACTCACATTGCCGTAAAGTATTGTATATTAATGACAATATACAATGACAATCGAGGATCTGGTTAAAACTATTTCGCCATCGAAGGAACATCACATAGTACTATTCTTTCGAGGGCCATCGGCCCGAGAGAGAATAGTACATTGTGATGTTCCTGAGTGCGAATAGTTTTAACCTGTTCTGAGAATGAGTCATTGTATATTTGTTTTATATCCTTCCACCTTTTAATTTTTTTAATGAACAAAATTATATAGTCTTAGCTTACCTTCTTCTGGATCCAATAAGTACAAGTACTTACAAAGCGCCCGTTTTTTGTTCGAGCAGCCGACGAAAAATCTTGCGGAGCGCTGAATCGAGTGATTTGATGTCGATCTCATCACAACTCACACCATCATTTGTGAACAAAATTCACGAATATAAGATACAGCATACTTAATTTGTTTCTGAGTATTAACGCTGTCAGTCGAGTTCATGAAATCCACAATTTCCTCGTCATTATACTGCTGAAATCTTCCGTTATTACCATCAATCTGGCAACTAGTGGAGGCAGCCATTTTGTCTGTTTACAAACAAAAATCAGCTATTGCGCACCTGGTCAGTGCATTCAGCTTCAGCTCGCCGAAAGTTTCCCGTGGCATGCGCGCATGCAGTGGAGTGGAGAATTCAGGTAAAAGCAGCAGAGTAGCACCGCTCGCGTGCG
>CALNVZ010002974.1:43588997-43600115 GCA_940671915.1 Paracentrotus lividus
ATACAACCATGTATACATGATCATTATTGTTATAAAATGATTTTAATTTGATATCTTATTTTACTTTTGATACTCCTTGTAAAATGGAACTCGGTGTGGTTTACAACAAAGAATATCTCTTAGGCCGCGTCTATTTTTTTTTTTTTTTTTTTTTTTTTTTTTTTTTTTGCTTCTGTAAGAAATGAATAGTATTCGTAAATCCTAAACAGAAATACTTTACACCGAATTTTCCTTTAATTAAAGAGTCACACATTTCGAAACTTGAAAAAAGTTTCGCTTTTTATAGCGTTCAATTCAAGTGGAACTTATCATCCAAACTACGATCTCATGTCTAATATCGTTCAATATCGATACGTTATTATTGATGAGCTTTTGGGCGAATGATCCCAATTAATCGTTTCCATGGTGAATTTCATCAACGGTGTGAGTTCAAGAAATAGAACTAATTGCCTCGACGCAGAGAATCAATATAGATTATTGGATATTCTACTTCTTGTATTAAACATCTCGTTTTTTATTACTGAAGTTAAATGTGCATTATAAAGATAAGCCTTGAAATGAAAATTAAATTAAAGGTCAATTACCATTCTAATCATAATGTTAAACTTTTCATTACTATGATTACCGAAAATATTTTGAAATAATTTCAAATATTACCATAAAAGAAAAATTCCTTTGAACACATAAAATTAGAAGAAAAAAAAAAAAGACTTTTTCTATAGTACCCCAAACATAATAATGCTATACTCTCAATAATTATGAAGTACTCCACCGTCGAGGTCGCTGTTTCGCAAAAAGAGTTGGTGAATTTTTTTCAAAATGTAACACGCGTTAAAATCCTCTTTGTCAGATGACCAAGATCTCGCTAAATATCTATAAATAATATATTAAAATTGATCATGTAATATATTAATCTTACAATAACATTTTTCATATTGTGCGGTAAACTTAGACAAAATACGAATTTTTTTTTAATTATAGCTCTATTGACCAATTAATATGTTGATCTGATAATCTTACCCATACACTTGTAGAATGTTGTAATAATCCACTTACGGCTTTTAATTTAGCGAGTAGGTTTGGATTAAGTAAATTGTTTAAACTTTCATGATCATGCAGTATTTTTCCAAAGTGACTTGATGATATGACAATACAATACATTATTGGCCATGCATGACTTACATATCCCTTACATATCTCTCTATTTGGTATATATGTGATTTAGCATGTTAGTTTACCCATTGTTTCAAGGAAATGACCCGAGTCTATAATCATGATAATTGGTAATTTTTGGTTCCGTCGTATTCTAAACATTGCAAAACAAATATTGAAAAGGTCAATTAACTGTGTGTACACACGCATTTCAATACAATATAGGCAAATACTGGAAATTAACATATCTTCGTTTGGATAATTAGGTATAGTATTGATTTATGGGATTTGAACAAAATCGAATATTGTTACAATATCCTCACAATAAATTTGCTTATTTAAACTTGAGCTTTCAGGAATTAAATAGAAATTCTCAGGAGTTCGCCATCAATATTCGATTATTACTTTAATGATGGTACTATCAAAAATAAAGTTAGGGATGTTACTTCGGCTGAAGCAGAATATAAGAGACACCCACTCTCCGAAATGAGCTATATGTCAAAATCGCTAATATTCGGTTTTTGTATTTTTGTCGATTCATTCCAGAAGAGTACAGATGTAGCCAAGTCAGACGCTCATATTACATGGCTTTATCGAGATTCATTTTTTCAAAGCGCATGTTCTATGAGAACGTTGGAGTCCATCTCAAAAGTAACATCTTCTTTCACATATTTTTTATTTTCGATTTTTCTCGTTTTATTGTCCGCGATGAAATTCCATATCAATCTCAAACAATCGTGCTAATAACTCTATTTGACCCGATTCACATCGCGTTACACCGCTCAGCCTAAAAACCATTGTTCAGTAGTCTGCATCAGTGTTGCCGCGCTTTCTAAGGAGACGTGCGCCCTCTGGCTATGGCAGCTTCCAATTTCATCTCATCTTTATGATCCAATAGCTTGTTCTTAGCAAACAAAAAACCAATGGCATGGTCATTATACGATCGAACTATTGTACTGAGTGATAGAGTGCCCGTCGCTTGCTTCGACTTCACTTTAAGATTTACAATATTTTCATCTTTTCTGAAAGGTCAAAGGGAAGGCCATTTTTAAATTCCTATATTTCATATTTCATATTGTCTATATTTCGTATTGACACTCAAACTTGTAATTTGAAAGTGGAATATTTCTAGCTTATTTACTTATCTGCTAAGCATGTATTAAGTTGTCTGGAAACTTGTCACCGTCGTTTTACCATGTATACCTATACTTCTGCCTGAGAGAAAAAAAAAAGAGTTTATATTTGAATGTAAATGGTAAAATTAAAACAAATGAAAAAAATCATGGAAAGGAATGCAATTCATTTTGTAATTTTGTTGAATAATCACACCTTTTCTCCTCTACCTCGTCTTCCTTTTTTTTTTCATCAGCTCTGGGGACATCGTCGTGGGTATCAACGTTCACCAATGCGACATCGAGACTGAGTTCGAGTGTGAACCCACAGTGTGCATACCACGGAACCTGACATGCAATGGAATCTTTGATTGTGAACTCGGACAAGACGAAGAGGTTGCATACTGCGGTGAGTTGTTGTTGGTGTTGGTGTGGGTGATGTTTCTTGTATTTTTGGCGTTCAGTCAGAATAGACCAGTTTACTAACATATTCAGATTTTATGCACTTTTCCTGGCGACATAGTTACAAGGTATTCAAACAACCTGTAATAAAATAATGAAATGCAATACATGGAAACCTGTTTGCATACATTAGTATTAGTTGTTGCTAAGTCAGGCAGGCCTCTGGCAAGCTTTCAGGTTGTCAAGAACAACCTTTGTTTAAAAAAGTATGCATAAAATTTGAATATGTTATTAAACTGGTCTATTGACTATTTGCGCCAGTCTGGTTTTCGTTTGTTTGGTAGTAATGCGGTGAGTTACGAAAAAAAAAAAGCCCTATTGATTTTTATTTGTCTTTGTACTTGTTTGTTATGTATTCAATTTGTGTTTATTAATAAAGCGTTCCTGTGAACTATCAATGAAATTTGTTGCCGATGTTGTCTTAATTCAGATATTACTCACCAAACAGGTATTTGGTGAAGGCTGCTTTAGTTGGCATGTATTCACTCAAGAATGTATCATATGAGTGTCCAGGCTCGGATCCAGGGGCGCGCCCAGCACCCCTTACTCCCTCCCCTCCCCCCCCAAAAGTAGAAATAAGTGCCTGTATAACGGGCAAGATGGGTAAAAATAATTGGATTTCGGATTTTTAAGACACTATCTACCCGCACCTGCGAGTGGTATCAAAATAATGAAAGAAGATACTCTAAGCTTTCCAAATATTGATATGAATCATTTATTCATTATATTATGAATGAGTAAAAAACAAAATGACGAGTGTCGGTAACCATTTTATTTTGGACGAACTTTGTCATTAATGGTAGTAAATAATGCCATTGGCTTTGAAGCAAAATAAGCAAAACATCATTCTATTGAATAAATCAATTCTATTCGATAAAACATTACGATATAATGTATGATCGCATAACAGTATGGATACAAGAGAAAGAGGTAAAATAGAAAAGTTTAATAAATCAGAAAACGCAATGTCATGTGAAACAGAACTAAGTTATAACCATAATAACAAAACATTACAAGCTGAACATTTAGAACTAAGGGTGATATCTCATTTCGAGGAGACGTCTCCGAGATGACTCCGCGACAATTTTCAAAAACTGTCTCAAAGCAGTTTCGAAGAACCTTCTCAAAGTAGTTTTCACGACTCATGAAACGTCTTGGAGACGTCTTTTCGACGTCTCTGAAAGCCGTCTCAAAGTTGTTTCAAAGCAGTTTCCGCGAAGTGAGATACCACCCTAAAGTAACCGCCACAAAGTTGTGGTAAAAGAGGTTGGGACTACTTCATAAAGATGACTTAAGCTGGTAACAAAGATTTTTTTTAAGATCCATTATATTCTATGAATTATGAAGAATATAATAGTGCGTGAATGTCAACTCCGTAACCGAGCCTTCCGTGCATCATTTCTCCATTTGCTATCTGTTTTTTTTTTCGTTCCATTTTATCTATGTTCTGAATTAAAATGATACTTGTTCAAATCCTGCTATATACAACGTGCTAAAATTGTCTTACTATCCCCATCCTTGAACGAAAATCGGATGGCAATTCCTTGCTTATCTATTATTGAATGTTCTTTGTAACTCTTATGATTTCATTTACTAGAATATTTAGATAATGTTACACAGCATGTTGCATATTTGAAGAGCTTGTTTCCAAAAGGGACTAAATCCACTTTTGGTGAAAATTGAGTTATTGATATCAGGACATTGTTCAGGTACGTACCCATCTGTGAGCAAAATAACTTACCTAAATTTTGATTGCAACTTCCAGAAATTGCAACTTTAATTTCAATTTTCTATAGACGCCTGTACAAAATCCGGCAAAGAAAAGCCATTTACTCTGAAGTTACAAAAGTGGATTTAGTCCCTTTTGGAAACAAACTCTTCATTTATTGGAACCACACGGATTTTGCATACGCTCTCTCTGATGGCGGATTTGAATTCCTTTGATCTCACCCAGTATATAACAGGATTGGCAATCACATTGGCTTCATATATTAAACTAGCCAGGTGATAAAATATCAAATTCTTCGATTCAATTAGTCCATATACACACAACGGCATCCAAAGAGAGAAAGAAGTAGCGAATATAGCGGCAAAAGTTTTCAACAAACGGCGATTCTCGCTCAAACGCTGGTCGTTAACGCGCCCAACGGCTCCCAACCGCGTTAAACCGCGGTAAAGAAGAACATTACAAACCGCAGAAAGAATGAACACAATGAAGATATAAACCGACATCCCTAGAGGCATTCTTTGCGGTTTTAAAAACAACAATGTAAAAGGAAAAGAACCTATTACCCACGCCATGACACAAGCAAGTATGCATCGAGGTGTTGTGACGAGGTTCTTGACTCCGAAGGGGTCGACGTGAACAGTTACGAAGCGGTAGACGGCAACCAGGAGGATGTTATGCTGCAGTCACACAGACACTTACGTATATATACGTTTGTGTTGTTTTAATCTTATTTTATCTTCTACTCTATCATTTCTTATGTAAAACTCTTTGTTTTACTGCATGAACGAAATTATCAATATTTCCACTGCTGACTATGACGGGTAGGCATCCGTGGGGATCCGCAGAAAAGAAAATAATTTTTTGACGCAACCGGACGTAACTCCACGTAAGTGTCTGTGTGACTGTAGCATTAAGACTCGAAGTAGCCACGCAGGATGCCAACAATCCGTAGAGAAATGGTGCCTGCATGTAAAATACACATAATTTAATTTACCGGTTGTATCCCCCTAGGTTTGTTGAAAATGATTGGCTGGTAATTTTTTCTTCTTCTTCTACTTTTTTTTAAAAATCTGAATTAATTTAGGTCCATAACTGAATACAGTTATGTCCATGACACTTGCCAAAACAATAAAGAATATAGTTCGTTAAGTTACGCAACATCGACTCAGATCCATTGCAACCAAGAATAGATTATCTATTTTATGTAGGATGTTTTCACAGGGCCCAGCAACGTTTTGTGAATTTCGATTGGGGAAAGTCTTATTGCATTTTTTTTTAATGCAACACAAGCTTTCTTTTATACGGAAAAAGCTCAAAACGACTGTTGGACTTTCGCAATTCGCAAAACGTTCGCGTATGCATGAAAAGCGCCATTTATAAATAAAACACATACTCAATGTAAACAAATTAACATGAAAACATTCGACTTACATACTGACTGGTTTCTTTCTGGAAGACTATAACGGTCGAATTCATCGCCGTAACCAGATCTATAAGCGCCATATTGAAAGTAAAGATGTCATGCTGTGAACCGACGATGAACAGGAGGATGAACCAGTTGAGGAGCATCGATATCGAGTTCATTGGAATACTGATGACCTCGTAGTATATAAAGTATTCGATGTGTGTTTGTTGCGTTGGCATGTTGATTTGGATGGTGTTATATCAGCTAAGTGCAATTCAAAGATTAGTAAACGGCTATGTGTACCAAAATACTGTTCTATAACTCAGCAATAAAAACCCACATTATATTTGAAATTATGTAATATCTTTTATTCAAATTACGTCCTGAGCTCTGCCAAACAACCAAAACAAAATACAAATTACAAATCAGCTTTTAACAATATCCATAGTAAAAGTCCGCAGATTTTCTTAAGACTGCAAAGATTTTTTGATGCGTCTTCGAAGCGGATGTCTGTTATTCAAATGGCGGATTGTAGTGCTTAACTATGCCAAACAACCCAAAACTAATAAATTACAGGTTTTAACGATCGATCACAATACATGTAATATTCCTGAGTTGAATTTCAACCAAGCAGAAGTCCGGAGATTTTCTTAACACTGGACATATTTTGTGATGCGTCTTCAAAGCTACATTACAAATGTCGATCGATTCATGACATCTGTATACACTATACAGATTGACAAATCTACATCAAGATAATGAATAGGGAAGTAGCTATTTGATTACTGTTCATACACTGCTCTTGTCCCTCAGGCAGGGTTAAGGATATAAATAGAATGATACCCGTAATGATTTCCTGCCTTCATGTAATATTTGCTTTTGCTCAGTAAGCCAAGTGACATTTGAAATTGGAATCGTCTAGGACATGATTTGTTTCCACTTAAATGAAAATGATTGTAATCTTTAAATTCAAAAGCAGTTATTTTGATTTTTATAAAAAAAACACAAAAAACAAACAAACATGCAGGCCTTCACATACAAAATATTCAAAACAGAGTAATAAGAGAACAATAAAATTATTGTAAAGATAAAACTAATTTCAAGAATAAGGGATTAAAAAAGAAAAAGAAAAACAAGCAAAGAGCATAATGCATCGTGAACATCACAAAATCATGAACCATTGCGGATCAAAGAGTAATCCAATCTTTCAAAGGACATTCATCCGGACACATAGACCTATTTACATGATTTACAAACACCACTATCAATGTATCTTCATCTACACTGGTCAAGTAGCTTTTGTTTCATGTTTTTACATCGATTATAATTTTAATTGTTCTCTATTTTATTCTCAACCACTTGTTGCAAGGCTATCAAAAATCTCCCTTTGTCGTGTCTCCTGTTGAAATCAGTTCCACACTGATTCTGTTAACCACTGGGATAGAATGCCTTCTGCACAAAGGTTGAGCGCCTCTTTTCACCGCGGCTTTGAATTCACTTGACCGAGCCAAGAAGATGACTGGATTGCAAATCAAATTTAAATCATACGAGAAAATTCCAAAGTGAAGCAAAAACTGAGTCGCAGGATTTTTCCACGGTGTAAACCCTAACGCGCACAGAGGGGTCCACAAAGAAAAAGAGGTAGTGAATATAACCGCAAATGTTCTCAGCAAACGGCGGTTTTCTCTTAGGCGCTGGTCGCTAACTCCCGACCGCGGTAATTGCGATAAACCGCGGTAAAGAAGCACGTAAACGACTCCAGACATCGTGAACATCGTGAAGATGTAAACGGATATCCATCGATCCATGCTCTTTTCCAGTAATAAAACTTGAGGAAATGAACCGAGGACCCACGCAAGCATACAGGCCATGATGCATCGAGGTGTGGTTACGAGGTTCTTGACTCCGAAGGGGTCGATGTGAACGGTTACGAAGCGGTAGACAGCCACCAAGAGGATGTTGAGACTCGAGATAACCGTACATGAGCTCCAAGTCGTGAAGTAAAAGAACTGAAAGAAGCAAAATGTTTTATAAAATAAGTGGGCGATGATCAGGATTAGCGTTTTGATGCAAATCTTAGCATTTAGAATTCTCCATTAGTAAATATGTACCGTTATTCGGTGCCCTCATTTTTTCTCTCTCATGTTTGTATCATTATAATGAGAGCTACAGAAGACAATATGTCAAGAACCACAATCAGTCACTCACATTAAACTTACCCATGAGCCCTCAAAAATGTGTAGAAGCGCAGTCACGGCAGAGGTTAAATCTATAAGCGCCATGTTGAAAGTAAAGATGTTATGCTGTTTTCTCAGTCTTGGCGAACCGACGATGAACAGGAGGATGAAACCGTTAAGGAGCATGGATATGGCGATAAATGGAGTACCGACGATGTCGAAATACTTGTACCGTAATAAATGGTCATCGTCATGACTCCGTGTAATTGTCTCATCATAGGCAGTACTTGATTCCATTTTAGACTATTTTATAGCGGAGCTTTTAAAGAAAATTTCGCTCGTATCTATAACTATGTGTTATTATAAAACATGATAAATATTGAAATTACTTTAATTTGCAGATGGATCATAGCCGTGAAAAGGTGTAACCCTCCATCATGTTCTGAGCAATGATTATAAACAACTACAACCCACTATTTGCATTACACCGCCTGAATAAAATTTATATAGAAAAGGATAATTCCGCATTACGTTATGGTGATTTTAAACGTTTATAATAATGTCTTGACTGTGTCCTTGCTTTGTTTACCACGTCAAGCTGTAGTATGAACATTTATTGTGCTAACTGCAGATATGATCATTTTATCTTGGAGTATAATTATTGCTTTCATAATGATACGTGCTTTGGATCGTGACGTTCCTATAGAAATTGTATTATCACTCCTAGATCACTATGTCAGTCACGGATTCCGTATTTCGCTGTCAATATGTACATGTGATTATTAGCATGCCGCAATTACCTGCTTGACATTGTCTGCATTTACTCTTTTAAAATCAAGGAAAGACATGGGTATATATGTCTAGGAAGTATTGCGTTATGATGATGTAACATGGCGGCTGACGTTCTGTAAACTCCATTTAATTTGTGCTGCTAGGTATGGTGGATTTTTTTTTTACATAATAAATAATATGATATGGGTTTATAAGGAGGAGTCCAGGCTGAAATGAAAAAGTTTTGTAAAATTAAGTAAAATTCATCAAGCACAACACAGAAAATTTCATCAAAATCGGATGAAAAAATAACAAAGTTATGCATTTTTTGAGGTCTTGATTTTTTTTGTAAAACAGTTCTTGGCAATTGTCTCATTGTCTCATTTGAATATTTGAATATTCAAATGAGCAAACTGATGATGTCACAGTCCCCCTACTTCTTGTATATTTATTTATATGAAATCCTATTTATCTCATTTTTTCATATATTGCGTATACAGAAATCTGTCCTCATACTGAAATAAGTAAAAGCACTTGTGACCTTGAACATTCCACAAGGATTAATCCGTGTTTTATGTCCTTGGGGCAGAAAATCTTGAAATTGGTATTTCATACAAATAAAATACAAAGAAAGTAGGGGGACTGAGACATCATCAGTTTGCCAATTTGAAGAACTGTTCCCTAAAAAATTCAAAACCTAAGAAAATTCATAACTTTGCTATTTCTTATCCGATTTTGATGAAATTTTCAGTGTTGTGCTTTTTCGATTTTACTTTATATCTTATAAATGCAAACTCCAGCCCGGATGAGTCTTAAACGTCTACTTCGAAGCCACTTGATGTCATACATCACCACCGAATTACATAACCTCCACCATACCCATCGAACATTATTTTTTAACAATATATCTCGTTTACATTTTCCCAGGAAAATCAAACTGTGCTTAGTTATTTGTGCTCTATAGGTAATAATCGATTCAAGTAGTACACACACACAGAAAAAACAAAAACAAACAACAAAACAAAACAAAACAAAACAAACAAAAACAAACAAACAAACAAACAAACAAACAACAAAACAAATTTAAATTAAATTACTAGTATCAACATTTAATTGATCCAAAAGAAATTGCAATCATCACACATATCGCAAAATGTCCAGACCATTCCCTCTAAACTGTCTCTGCATATCTGACAGGGATCAAATTAATTACTCTTCCACTATTTTTCTCTGTTGGTACATTGAAACGATTTAGAATTGGTCTATAACAATCTGCTGAAATATAGTAAAATTGTACGATTCTGGTAAATGATACATTTCACCGCATTCTCAATTTATATGACCGAATAAACGTGATTGACATTCAATTTACGCATATAACCATGGAAATACTTTCTAACGTCTTCTCATCGCAATCGGCCCATGAGCAAATACTACATGTACGAGGATCCAGAAATGACGTAAAATATATCGCAGCAAACTTTTTTTCAGTAGACGACGATTTTGTCTCATCCGCTGCTCCCCAAGTCATGTTCCTTGATGTGACCGCGTCAGGCTTAGGTAAAAAAACTGTGTAGTATATTCCTGTGAATATACATGTATGTAGCATTAGGACTCCGAAAATGACCCATGTAAGATTGCAAGAGTCACCTAGACCATGTACACAGATATCCCAGCGTGAAGAGTAAGGACCCATTGACACATCAAGGTGTGTTGACGAGATTTCTGACTCCGAAGGGTCCATGTGAAAGTTCTGAAGCGGTGTAGTAGACGACTCAATAGAAATATGGAAGATGCCATACGAGATGAGGCCTTCCGAAATATGTAAGTAAACGGGGAAAAGCACGTACAATTCACGTTTCCCCCCCCCCTCACGCTTCATACAGCGTGATATCGTTTTTGATAGTTCCAAGCAACTTTATTTTTACTCTTTGTTGAATATTTGGATGTATGAAAAATAAACATCTTCAGGCGGCCACTTGGCTGTCATTAGAGCCCTAGATGCAGCAGTGACTATATCATTAGCCTCATGTCGAAAGTAAAGACGTTATGTTCATTTCTCAGTGTCGGTAAAGCGAAAGTAGGATGCACCCGTTAAGAAAATATGGATATTATTGTTGCTGGAATGCAAATAGGTAAAGGAGCCGTACCCTGATGAGGTGATGCAAGACCACAGTTTGAATAGGTTAAACATTACTGTGTCACTATGCGAACTCATAAAAAAAGAGCTGCATCCAGTTTTTGAACTGCTAAAAATTGCACTTCAGTTTTTATATTGTATTTGCGTATTTAATATTCCATAGGCTGGGT
>CALNVZ010002974.1:43600140-43614285 GCA_940671915.1 Paracentrotus lividus
CTATTTGCATTACACCGCCTTGAATAAAGATTTATATAGAAAAGGATAATTCCGCATTACGTTATGGTGATTTTTAAACGTTTATAATAATGTCTTGACTGTGTCCTTGCTTTGTTACCACGTCAAGCTGTAGTATGAACATTTATTGTGCTAACTTTGACAGATATGATCATTTTATCTTGGAGTATAATTATTGCTTTCATAATGATACGTGCTTTGGATCGTGACGTTCCTATAGAAATTGTATTAGACATGAATGCAAGGCGGTTGATGGACAAGAAGGAAGTACGCCCTCATGAGTTGATGCGTAGAGACCTGAGAATCTTGTTCAATATCTACAAATGCGTTGGTATGGGGCCCAGTCAAGATCAAGGAACCATGCGATAGGACGCAACAAGTACAACTAAACTCAAAATCTCTGAACTAGAATAATCCAGTTGGCAATAGGAACAACTGGACAAATCGAACCGACTAGAATCACTGCATAGAAATTGTGTCTATCATACGAGAATCACAGACAATATATTTATGAGAGCATTAGGTCCTACATAACTACAAAAATGATTGGAATTTTATATAATAGCTCTGTCGACTTTAAAATTGTTTGTGACATATGGCTCAATCGCCATTGCCGAGATTTATGTATTGTCATACTGATAATTGTTCCTGTACTCTTCTTAAAACAATTCATGATGTTTATTGAAGCATTATTCTCTAGTAATGTAATAACTGCAAATGAATAAAAAGAGAGCACGAAAAATTTGCATAATCTCTGTCTACAACTTTTGAATAGCGCATGAAAAATAGCATTCAACTTTTAAGCTTGTTTGTCAGAGGCCCACAGATGGTATACAAATGGATCATCCTCAGCTGGAAGTTATAGACAGTATGATGAACTATCAAATAGCATATTCCATTGTCATCTCTTAATAGCATCAGTCAATCCTCAATGCAAGCAAACTCTAGATCACATCATGCCAAATTAAAAACATCGATTATGAGGACTCCCTCGGCAGTGTGAAGCGGCAATTCTTAGTCACTTCTTATGCGTGCCGAGTGCTTGGGCAAATAAAATATTGGAGGGTTTTGGTTCCTGACGGTGTGAAGAGATGCCGATCAAGGCAGGGCAAACAAGGATATTTGGGTGGTAATCCTGGGACAAATGATATGATTTAAATACTATAACGCATGTCGACTATGCTAATTAACCGCTTTCGTCGTCGACGATTGAATTTTGAATGGAGGAAAATGGATGTAAAAGACACCAAAGAAGGAGGGGGAGGGGCGGGCCGGGCGCAATGGATTGGGATCGGGTAAGTGATCGTGATAGTTTGGTATTTACATGAATAGAGGAGGCCAGTAAGGGAGTTTGGATGGGGGTACAACTCTAAAAATGTAGTGCAAATTTAACGCGCAAGGGTCTTGTTGGGTCATACATTTTGTGAGTCCTTTTGTATCGCGGATTCTGGATCAAAGGCTTCCAATTGACCCATATTCCGGGTCGAAAGGATTTGGTTGACCCGGATTTTGGTCAAAATTTTATGGGCCCCGGATGAAGATTTCTGGTCCAAATGTTCTGATGACGCCAGTTCCGGGTCATTAAGAAGTAGCCGCTTCCTTTCCAGGTCAAATTGATCGGAAATGTATGGTCGCGATGACAAGAGATTCGCAGGTCAAAAGGTTAATTAATTCGGAAGTTTATGACCGCAAAAAGATGTAGATTCCGGAGCAGCAAGGCTTCAATCGAACCAGATTCCACATCAAAGGCTCTGAATTGATCCGATCCGGGTCAATAAGGTCGATGACCTGAATAGGTTCCGATCCTTTTTGACCGCGGATGAAAGAGTGTATGCTATTGGACCGCAGTTGGTGTGGTATATTTTATGAAAGATAATGAGACGAATTAAACATTACATGATGAGAATTTTGATTGTCGACGATTAATTTGATTTGAGAGGGGGAGGGGTTAGGATGCACAGGATCATGAGGGTGGCCGGCGATGGGATAAGAAATATTGTTCATATTTTGAAGAAAAAGTGGGTGTTTTATTAGGCAAAAATATTTCCCCGCCTTAACTCAAAAGCAAAGAAAAATAAAGCAAGATAATATTTTAGAAAATATTGATTTTAATTGTCATTTGATTTTATTTTTCTTCCTGTTTCCATAATATTAAGTGCATCATTTTTTCGTTGATAAGAATAGCTTACAATATTTTCCATGTTATTCTTATTATTTTTAATGATTATTTTCAAAAAATAAGAGATGATTAGATGGTCAAAATATCATACTTTAACATTGTATTATAAATTATTTACGGCGGAAAAAATTCAAGATAAGCAATAAATACGAAAAAATAGGCACCCAAGACCGAATGAAAGGGATACAATTGAATTATGATGTACGTTTTTTTTTTTAAGTGCAGCGGTTTATGTCAGCATATTTTTTTTTTTATACCAGCGTCATTGATGCGACGGGATGTTGTGCCGGGTGGCTGTCGGCTGACGAACCCGCTCCGATTCGTTTTCCTGTAATCACTCTCATATTTACTCAAGTTCTTGGATGACTAATAATAAAAGTTTTATTAACATTTTAGCGAGAGATGATATGTGAGCTCTCATGGGTTAAAGGAAGTAGTAACCATCAATATAGGGTATATAATATAACACGGTATGTCAAACTTATGCAAGGGCTTTTACGAAAACATCATTATACCTAAAAAGTCTTTCGGTCTTTTCTTGTAGGTTAAGTCTAAAACTTGAGTTCCGGAAATAGAATTGTAGAAATCCTCTCACTCATTTTTAGAAAATGTTGTTTTGTCAATGAGCAAGTCATCAATTATTATGTGTAAATAATATTTTTTTCGTCCTTTGTGTGTGTATGTGTGTGGTGTGTGTATTTTTGTTTGCTTTTTTTTCTTTCTTTGAAGGGCGTAGTGTGCGTTATTCCGAAGGTTCGTGCAGTCCAAAACGCACACAATAATCTATACGCTTGTGGTTTGTTAATCCGAAAATTAAATTAGGGTGCGTTCAACTGATCATGTTGCAATAGGCTGAAAGCTCGTTTTATTCCGAAGGTCCATTTTTACAAAATAAAACTGAATTTCGCATAATTCAAGAAAGATTCAATTAATCGAAAAGTTAAATAAGGTTGGCTGATCTGAAATCAAATAAGGTTATAGTGTTGGAGTATTTCTGTTTAGGATTTACGAATACTATTCATTTCTTACAAGAAGCAAAAAAAAAAAAAAAAAAAAAAAAAAAAAAAAATAGACGCGCCTAAGAGATATTCTTTTGTTGATAAAACCACACGAGTTCCATTTTAGCAAAGGAGTATGCAAGTAAATAAGATTATCAAATTAAAATATTTTATAACAATAATGATCATGTATACATGTTTTGTAATTACACCGAATTTTCCTTTATTAAAGAGTCACACATTTCGAAACTTGAAAAAAGTTTCGCTTTTTATAAGCGTTCAAATTCAAGTGGAACTTATCAAATCCAAGCTACGATCTGCATGTCTACATATCGTTTCAATATCGATACGTTTATTATTGATGAGCTTTTGGGCGAAATGATCCCAATTAATGCGTTTTCCATGGTGAATTTCATCAAACGTGTGAGTTCAGAAATAGAACTATTGCCTGCGACGCAGGAATCAATATAGATTATTGGATAATTCTTACTTCTTGTATTAACATCTCGTTTTTTTAATTACTGACACGTTAAATGTGCATTATAAAGATAAGCCTTGAAAATGAAATTAAATTAAAGGTCAATTACGCATTCTAATCGCATAAATGTTAAACTTTCAATTACTATGAATTACCGAACATATTTTGAAAATAATTTCAAATATTACCATAAAGAAAATTCTTTGACACATAAAATTAGAAGAAAAAAAAAAGACTTTTTATAGTAGCGCCAAACATATAATGCTATAACTGCCTCAATAATTATGAAAGTAGCTCCACCGTCGAGGTCGCTGTTTCGCAAAAGAGTTGTGAATTTTATTTCAAAATGTAACACGCGTTAAATCCTCTTTGTCAGATGACCAAGATCTCGCTAATATCTATAAATAATTATTAAAAATTGATGCATGTAATATATTAATCTTACAATAACATTTTTCATATTGTGCGGTAACTTAGACAAAATACCGAAATTTTTTTTTAATTATAGCTTCTATTGACGCAATTAATATGTTGATCTGATAATCTTACCATACACTTGTAGAATGTTTGTATATAAATCCACTTACGGCTTTTAATTAGCGAGTAGGTTTGGATTAAGTAAATTGTTTAAACTTTCATGATCATAGCAGTATTTTTCCAAGTTGACTTGATGATATGAACAATGACAATCATTATTGGCCATGCATGACTTACCATATCCCTACATTATCTCTCTATTTGGTATATATGTGATTTAGATGTAGTTTACCATTGTTTCAAGGAAATGACCGAAGTCTATATCATGATAATGTGGTAATTTTTGGTTCCGTCGTATTCTAAAATTGCAAACAAATATTGAAAAAGGTCAATTTAACTGTGTGTACACACGCATTTCAAATACAATAATAGCAAATACTGGATAAATTAACATATCTTCGTTTTGATAATTAGGTATAGTATTTGATTTATGGGATTTGAACAAAAATCGAATATTGTTACAATATCCTCTACAATAATTTGCTTATTTAAACTTGAGCTTTCAGGAATTAAATAGAAATTCTTCAGGAGTTCGCCATCAATATTCGATTATTTACTTTTATTGATGGTACTAATCAAATAGTTAGGGATGTTCTTCGGCTGAAGCAGAAATATAAGAGACACCCAACTCTTCCGAAAATGAGCTATATGTCCAAAATCGGCTAAATATTTCGTTTTTTGTATTTTTGTCGATTCATTCCAAGAAGAGTACAGATGGTAGCCAGTCAGACGCTCATATTACATGGCTTTATCGAGATTCATTTTTTCAAAGCGCATGTTCTATGAGAACGTTGAGTCCATCTCAAAAGTAATCTTCTTTCACATATTTTTTATTTTCGCTTTTTTCTCGTTTTTTGTCCGCGATGAAATTCCATATCAATCTCAAACAATCGTGCTAATAACTTCTAAATTTGACCCGATTCACATCGCGTTTAACACCGCTCAGCCTAACGCATTGTTCAGTAGTCTGCATGCAGTGTTGGCCGCGTTTCTAAGGAGACGTGCGCCCTCTGGCTATGGCAGCTTCCATTTTCATCTCATCTTTATGATCAATAGCTTGTTTCTTAGCAAACAAAAAACCAATGGTGGTCATTATACATCGAACTATTGGTACTGAGTGATAGAGTGCCGCCGTCGCTTGCTTCGACTTCACTTTAAGAATTTACAATATTTTCATCTTTTCTGAAAGGTCAAAGGAAGGCCATTTTTAAATCCTATATTTCATATTTCATATTGTCTATATTTCGTATTGACACTCAAACTGTAAAGTTGAAAGTGGAATATTTCTAGCTTATTTACTTATCTGCTAAGGCATTAATTAAGTTGTCTGGAATGTCACCGTCGTTTTACCAATGTATACCTATACTTCTGCTGAGAGAAAAAAAAAAGAGTATATTTGAATGTAAATGGTAAATTAAAACAAATGAAAAAAATCATGGAAAGGAATGCAATTCAATTTTGTAATTTGTTGAATAATCACACCTTTTCTCCTCTACCCTCGTCTTGCCTATTTTTTTTTTCATCAGCTCTGGTGGACATCGTCGTGGTATCAACGTTCACCAAATGCGACATCGAGACCTGAAGTTCCGAGTGGTGAACCCCACATGGTGCATACCACGGAACCTGAAGCATGCAATGGAATCCTTTGATTGTGAACATCGACTAAGACGAAGAAGGTTGCATTTACTGCGGTGAGTTGTTGTTGGTGTTTGGTGTGGGTGATGTTTCTTGTATTTTTGGCGTTCAGTCAGAATAGACCAGTTTACTAACATATTCAGATTTATGCACTTTTCCTGGCGACATAGTTACAAGGTATTCAAACAACCTGTAATAAAATAATGAAAATGCAATACCATGGAAACCTGTTTGCCATACATTATTGATTAGTTGTTGCTAAGTTCAGGCAGGCCTTGGCAAGCTTTCAGGTTGTCAAGAAAACCTTTGTTTAAAAAAAGTATGCATAAAATTTGAATATGTTATTAACTGTCCTATTTGACTATTGCGCCAGTCTGGTTTTCGTTGTTTGGTAGTAAAATGCGGTGAGGTTCGAAAAAAGCGCTATTGATTTTTATTTGTGCTTGTACTTGTTTGTAATTGGTTTTTTCTTTTTTTTTTTTTGATGTGAGGGTGTTATTCAATTTGTGTTTATTAATAAAGCGTTCCTGTGAACTATCCATGAAATTTGTTGCGATGTTGTCTTAATTCAGATATTACTCACCATAACAGGTATTTGGTGAGGCTGCTTTAGTTGGCATGTATTGCACTCAAAGAATGTATCATATGAGTGTGCCCAGGCTTCGGAATCCAGGGGCGCGCCCAGCACCCTTACTCCCTCCCGCTCCACCCGCAAAAGTAGAATAAGTGCCTGTATAACGGGCAAGATGGGTAAAAATAATTGGATTTTCGGATTTTTAAGACACTATGCTACGCCGCACCTGCGAGTGGTATCCAAAATAATGAAAGAAGATCTCTAAGCTTTCGCAAATATTGATAATGAATCATTTATTCATTATATTATGATGAGTAAAAAAACGAAAAAATGACGAGTGTCGGTAAACGCAATTTTATTTTGGACGAACTTTGTCCCAATTAATGGTAGTAAATAATGCCATTGGCTTGAAGCAAAATAAGCAAAACATCATTCCTATTGAATAATCAATTTATTCGATAAAAACATTACGATATACATGTATGATCGCATAAACAAGTATGGATACAAGAGAAAGAGGTAAATAGAAAGTTTAATAAATCAGAAAACGCATGGTCATGTGAAACAGAACTAAGTTATAACCATAATAACAAAAACATTAACAAGCTGAAGACATTAGAACTAAGGGTGATATCTCAATTTCGAGGAGACGTCTCCGAGATGACTCGCGACAAATTTTCAAAAAAACTGTCTCAAATCCAAGGGCCACCCGCAGTTTCGAAGACCTTCTTCAAAAGTAGTTTTCACGACTCATGAAACGTCTTGGAGACGTCTTTTCGACGTCCTCTGAAAGCCGTCTCAAGTTGTTTCAAAGCAGTTTCCGCGAAGTGAGATACCAACCCTAAGTAACCGCCTACAAGTTGTGGTATAAAGAGGTTGGGACTACTTCATAAAAGATGACTTAAGCACTGGTAACAAAGATTTTTTTTTTAAGATCCAATTTATATTCTATGAAATTATGAAGAATATATAGTAGCGTGAATGTTCAACTCCGTAACCGAGCCTTCCGTGCATCTTTCTGTCCATTTGCTATCTGTTTTTTTTTTCGTTCCATTTTATCTATGTTCTGAATTAAAAATGATACCTTGTTCAAAAAATCCTGCTATAATACAACGTGCTAAAATTGTCTTACTATCCCCATCATTGAACGAAAATCGATGGCAATTCCTTGCTATCTATTAATTGAATGTTTTTGTAACTCTTATGATTTCATTTACTAGATATTTAGATAATGTTAGCACAGCATGTTGCATATTTGAAGAGCTTGTTTCCAAAAAGGGACTAAATTCCACTTTTGTGAAAATTGAGTTAATTGATATGCAGTGACTTGGTTCAGGTACGTACCCATCTGTGAGGCAAAATAACTTACGCTAAATTTTGATTGGCAACTTCCAGAAATTGCAAACTTAATTTCAATTTCCTATAAGACGCCTGTACAAAATCGGGGAGGCCGGCAAGAAAGAGCCATTTACTCTGAAGTTACAAAAGTGGATTTAGTCCCGCTTTTGGAACAACTGTTCAATTTATTGAACCAACACGGATTTTTGCATCGCTTCTCTCTGATGGCGGATTTGAATTCCTTTGATCTCACCCAGTATATAACAGGATTGGCAATCAGCATGGCTCATAATATTAACTAGCCAGGTGATAAAATATCAAAATTTCTTCGATTCAATTAGTCGCATATACACCAACGGCATCCCAAAGAGAGAAAAGAAGTAGCGGAATATAGCGGCAAAAGTTTTCACAAGCGGCGATTCTCGCTCAAACGCTGGTCGTTAACGCGCCAACGGTCCCAAGCCGCGTTAAAACCGCGGTAAAGAAGAACATTACAAAACCGCAGAAAAGAATGAACACAATGAAGATATAAAACCGACAATCCCTAGAGGCATTCTTTGCGGTTTTTAAAACAAGCAATGAAAAGGAAAAGAACCTATTACCACGCATGACACAAGCAAGTATGCATCGAGGTTGTTGTGAACAGGTTCTTGATCCGAAGGGGTCGACGTGAACAGTTACGAAGCGGTAGACGGCACCAGGAGTTGATGTTTGCTGCAGTCACACAGACACTTACGTATATATACGTTGTGTTGTTTTAATCTTATTTAATTCTTTCTACTCTATCATTTCTTATGTAAAACTCTTTGTTTTACTGCATGAACGAAATTTATCAAATAATTTCCAACTGCTGACTATGAACGGGTTAGAGCATCCGTGGGATGCCGCAAAAGAAAATAATTTTTTGAACGCAACCGGACGCTAACTCCAGCGTAAGTTGTCTGTGTTGACTGTAGCATTAGACTCAGAAGTAGCCACGCAGGATGGCCAACATCCGTAGAGATGGTGCCTGCATGTTAAAATACACATAATTTAATTTACCGGTTGTATCCCGCTAGGTTTGTTGAAAAAATGATTGCTGGTAATTTTTATTTTCTTTCTACTTTTTTTTAATAAATCTGAATTAATTTAGGTCCATAACTGAATAACAGTTATGTCCATGAACACTTGCGCAAACAATAAAAGAATATAGTCGTTAAGTTCACCGCAACCATCGACTCAGATCCATTGCAACCAAGAATAAGATTATGCTATTTTTGTAGGATGTTTTCACAGGGCCCAGCACGTTTTGGTGAATTATCGATGGGGAAAGTCTTATTGGCCATTTTTTTTTAAATGAACACAAGCTTTCTTTTATACGGAAAAAGGCTAACGACTGTTGGACTTTCCGCATTCGCAAAACCGTTTCGCGTATGCAATGAAAAGCGCATTTTATAATAAAACAGCATACTGCAATGTAAACAAATTAACATGAAAAATTCGACTTACATACTGACTGGTTTCTTTCTTGGAATGACTATAACGGTCGGAATTCATCGGCCGTAACCAAGATCTATAAGCGCCATATTGAAAGTAAAGATGTCATGCTGTGAACCCGAACGATGCAGGAGGATGAACGCAGTTGAGGAGATCGATATCGAGTTTCATTGGAAATACGATGACCTCGTAGTATATAAAGTATTCGATGTGTGTTGTTGCGTTGGCCATGTTGATTTGGATGGTGTTATATCAGCTAGTGGCAAATTCAAAGAATAGTACGGCTATGTGTACCAAAATACTGTTTCTAATAACTCAGCAATAAAAACGCCACAATTATATTGAAATTATGTAATATCTTTTATTCAAATTACGTCCTGAGCTCCTGCCAAACAACAAAACAAAATTTACAAATTACAAAATCAGCCTTTTAACAATATCCCATAGTAAAAGTCCGCCAATTTTCTTAAGACTGCAAAAAGATTTTTTTGATGCGTCTTCGAAGCTTTTGATGTCTGTTATTCAAATGGCGATTGTAAGTGCTTAACTATGCAACAACCCATAATAAATTAAGGTTTTAACGATCGATCACAATACATGTAATTTCCTGAAGTTGGAAGTTTCACCAAGCAGAAGTCCGGAGATTTTCTTAAAGCACTGACATATTTTGTGATGGCTCTTCAAAAGCTACATTACAATGTCGATCGATTCATGAACATCTTGTATACCACTAACAGAATTGACAGAATCTACATCAAGATAATGAATAGGGAAGTGAGCTATTTGATTACTGTTCATAACACTGCTCTTTGTCCTCAGGCAGGGTTAAGGAATATAAATAGAATGATACCCGTAATGATTTCATGGCTTCATGTAAATATTTGGCTTTGCTCAGTAAGCCAAGTGAACATTTGATTGGAAATCTCTAGGACGATTTGTTTCCCACTTAAATGAAATGATTGTAATCTTTAAATTCAAAAAGCAGTTATTTTGATTTTTATAAAAAACACAAAAAACAAACAAACATGCAGGCCTTCAATAAAATATTCAAAACAGAGGTAATAGAGAACATAAAATTATTGTAAAGATAAAACTATTTCAAAGAATAAGGGATTAAAAAAAGAAAAAGAAAAAGCAAGCAAGAGCATAATGGCATGCGTGAACATCACAAATCATGACCATTCGCGGATGCAAAAGAGTAATCCATCTTTCAAAGGACATTCAAATCCGGACACCATAGACCTATTTACATGAAATTTACAAACACGCACTATCAATGTATCTTCATCTATCACTGGTCAAGTGGCTTTTGTTTCATGTTTTTACATCGATTAATAATTTTAAATTGTTCTCTATTTTTTTCTCAACGCACTTGTTGCAAGGCTATGCAAAAATCTCCCTTTTGTCGTGTCTCCTGTTGAAATCAGTTCGCACACTGATTCTGTTAACCACTGGGATCAGAATGCCCTTCTGGCAGCAAAGTTGAGCGCCTGCTTTTCAACCGAGGCTTTGAATTCACTTGACCGAGCCAAGACAGATGACTGGATTGCAAAATCAAATTTAATCAAATACGAGAAAATTCCAAGTGAAGCAAAACTGAGTCGCAGGGATTTGCCCACGGTGTAAACGCCCTAACGCGCACAGAGGGTCCACAAAGATAAAAGAGGTAGTGATATAACTCGCAAATGTTTCTCAGCAAACGGCGGTTTTTTCTCTTAGGCGCTGGTCGCTAACTCCCGACCGCGGTAATTGCGATAAACCGCGGTAAAGAAGGCCACGTAAAACGAACTCCAGACATCGTGAACATCGTGAAGATGTAAACGATATCCATCGATGCCATGCTCTTTTTCCAGTAATAAACTTGAGTATGACCGAGGACCACGCAAGGCAAAGGCCATGAATGCATCGAAGCGTGTGGTTACGAGGGGTTCTTTGTACTACCGAACGCGGTGTATCCGAATGTGCACGCGTTACGAAAAGCGGTTAAGAAGCCACCGAGGATTGAGACTCGAAGATACGTACATGAGCTCCAAGTCGTGAGTAAGAGACTGAAAGAAGCAAAAATTTTTATAATAAGTGGGCAGATGAATCCAGGATTAGCCGTTTTGATGCAAATCTTAGCCATTTAGAATTCTCCCTAGTAAATATGTACGCTTATTCGGTGCCGCTCAATTTTTTCTCTCTCATGTTTTGTATCTTATAATGAGAAGCTACCAGAAGACAATATGTCAAGACCACAATCAGTCAACTCACATTACTTACCCATGAGCCCTCAAAAATGTGTAGTAAGCGCAGTCACGGCAGAGGTAAATCTATAAAGCGCCATGTGTTGAAAGTAAAATGTTTATCTGTTTCTCAGTCTGGCGAACGACCGATTGAAAGGAGGATGAACCGTTAAGGAGCATGGATATGGCGATAAATGGGTACGACGATGTCGATAACTTTGTACGTAATAATGGTCATCGTCATGACTCCGTGTATTGTCTCTCATGGCAGTACTTGATTCCATTTTAAGACATTCTTATAAGCGGAGCTTTTAAAGAAAATCGCTCGTAAATTATAATAATGTGTTATTATAAAACATGATAAAATATTGAAATTACTTTAATTTGCAGATGGATCATAGCCGTGAAAAGGTGTAACCTCCATCATGTTCGAGCAATGATTATAACAACTACACACCCACTATTTGCAATACACGCCTTGAATAAAGATTTATATAGAAGGATATTCCGCATTACGTTATGGTGATTTTTAAACGTTTATAATAATGTTTTGACTGTGTCCTGTTGTTACCACGTCAAGCTGTAGTATGAACATTATTGTGCTAACTTTGACAGATTAGATCATTTTATCTTGATATAATATTGCTTTCATAATGATAACGTGCTTTGGATCGTGACGTTCCTATAGAAATGTATTATCACTCCTAGATCATATGCAGTCACGGATTCCGTATTTCGCTGTCAATATGTACATGTGATTATTAGCATGCGCAATTTACCTGCTTGACATTGTCTGCATTTACTCTTTTAAATCAAGGAAAGACATGGGTATATATGTGCTAGGAAGTATTGCGTTATGATATGTAACATGGCGGCTGACGTTCTGTAAACTCCATTTAATTTGTGCTGCTAGGTATGGTCGGATTTTTTTTTACATAATAAATAATATAATGAGGTTAAAGGAGGAGTCCAGGCTGAAATGAAAAAGTTTTGTAAAATTAAGTAAAATTCATCAAGCACAACACAGAAATTTCATCAAAATCGGATGAAAATAACAAAGTTATGCATTTTTTTGAGGTCTTGATTTTTTTTGTAAACAGTTCTTGCAATTGTCTCATTGTCTCATTGAATATGAATATTCAAATGAGCAAACTGATGATGTCACAGTCCCCCTACTTCTTGTATATTTTAATTATATGAAATCCTATTTATCTCATTTTTTCTATATTGCGTATACAGAAAATCTGTCCCTCATACTGAATAAGTAAAAGCACTTGTGACTTGAACTTCCACAAGGATTATCCGTGTTTTATGTCCTTTGGGGCAGAAAATCTTGATAATGGTATTCATACAAATAAATACAAAGAAAGTAGGGGGACTGAGACATCATCAGTTGCCAATTGAGAAACTGTTTCGCTAAAAAATTCAAAACCTAAGAAAACTTCATACTTTGCTATTTCTTATCCGATTTTGATGAATTTATAGTGTTGTGCTTTTTTCGATTTTACTTTATTATTCTTATAATGCAACTCCAGCCCGGATGAGTCCTTTAAACGTCTACTTCGAAGCCACTTGATGTCATACTATCACCATCCGAAATACATAACCTCCACCATAACCCATCGAACATATTTTTTAACAATATATCTCGTTACATTTTCCCAGGAAAATCAAACTGTGCTTAGTTATTTTGTGCTTAATAGTAATAATCGATTCAAGTAGTACACCACACAGAAACAAAAACAAACAAAACAAAACAAAACAAACAAAAACAACAAAAACAAAACAAACAACAAACAAACAAACAAACAAACAAATTTAAATTAATTACTAGTATCAACATTTAATTGATCCAAAGAAATTGCAATCATCAACACATATCGCAAAATGTCCAGACCATTCCTCTAAACTGTCCTGCATATCTGACAGGGATCAAATTAATTACTCTTCCACTATTTTCTCTGTTGGTACATTGAAACGATTTAGAATTGGCTATAAAATCTGCTGAAATATAGTAAAATTGTTAACGATTTGGTAAATGATACATTTCACCGCTTCTCAATTTATATGACCGATAAACGTGATTGACATTCATTTACGCATATAACCATGGAAATACTTTCTTAACTCTCAATCTGCCATCGCAATCGGCCATGAGCAAATACTACATGTACGAGGATCCAGAAATGACGTAAATAATCGCGCAAACTTTTTCAGTAGACGACGATTTTGTCTCATCCGCTCTCCCCAAGTCATGTTCCTTGATCGTGAGCGCGTCAGGCTTAGGTAAAAAAAACTGTGTAGTATATTCCTGTAAATATACATGTATGTAGCTTAGGACTCCGAAAATGACCCATGTAAGATTGCAGTGAGTCACCTAGAACCATGTACACAGATATCCCGCGTGAAGAGTAAGGACCCATTGACACATCAAGGTGTGTTGACGAGATTTCTGACTCCGAATGGTCCATGTGAAAAGTTCTGAGCGGGTGTAGTAGACGACTCAATAGAAATATGGAAGATGCCATACCGAGATGGAGGCCTCCGAAATATGTAAGTAAACGGGAAAAGCAAGTAAATTCACGTTTCCCCCCCCCTCACGCTTCATACAGCGTGATATCGTTTTGATAGTTCCAAGACACTTTATTTTTACTCTTTGTTGAATATTTGGATGTTATGAAAAAATA
>CALNVZ010002974.1:43614310-43642678 GCA_940671915.1 Paracentrotus lividus
TTGAATATTTGGATGTATGAAAATAAACATCTTACAGGCGGCCACTTGGCTGTCATTAGAGCCCTAGATGCAGCAGTGACTATATCTATTAGCCTCATGTCGAAAGTAAAGACGTTATGTTCATTTCTCAGTGTCGGTAAAGCGAAAGTAGGATGCACCCGTTAAGAAATATGGATATTATTGTTGCTGGAATGCAAATAGGTAAAGGAGCCGTACCCTGATGAGGTGATGCAAGAACCACAGTTTGAATAGTTAAACATTACTGTGTCACTATGCGAACTCATAAAAAAAGAGCTGCATCCAGTTTTTGAACTGCTAAAAATTGCACTTCAGTTTTTATATTGTATTTGCGTATTTAATATTCCATAGGCTGGAGAGGTTATAATTGCCTTCCCCCAATATTGCTTGAGTTGAAGATACTGCCCAGTTAAACATGAACTGGAACCACTCGGCTCTTACAGAGGTATCTTTTCAACTCAGATTTGAATTTATTTGATCTCATTACGTAGATAACTGGATTAACGACCAAATTGGCATGAATGGAAAGGGTAGAAAATATCACACAGGTGTCATCAACTACAGGAACAAATGTCGAGAATCAGAAAAGAATAGAGGTTATGTATATTGCGGCAAACGTCTTCAGTAAATAGCGATTCTCTCTCAAGCGCTGTTCGTCCATGACGTTTCTTCTAAGATTCTCCGGGCGCGGCCGCGTTAAACCGCGGTAGAAAAGTATGTAACAAATTGCAATGAATACAAAGGACACAATGGAACATATTGTTAATATCAATAAATCGATGTTAATACATACAGATATAAAAAAAGGAAAAGAACCTATAACCCACGCCATAACGCAGGCAAATATGCATCGAGGTGTGGTGACGAGGTTCTTGACTCCGAAAGGGTCGACGTGAACGGTTATGAAGCGGTAGACAGCTACAAGGAGGATGTTCAAAGTCGAGGTAAGCGTACATGACATCAAAAGGGAGAAGACAACATTTCCACGGAGAAGCTGCATACAAAGAAGAAGGAGAAGGAGAAAAAGACTAGTGCGACTATGAGTTCTATAAGCCTTCATCCTTAGAACCCGTTAATTTAATAATTTTCGGACCTCTGTTTCTCTTGAAATTTTCACCTACATTCTCATAATGTAAATAGATCACCTTTAGGAAAACTGGTGATCTATTTACATATAATGTTATGTAAATAGATGACCAGTTCTCCTAATGGTAATAAATACTATCCTCAAGTTTGAAGTACGTATCTCAGGTGGTTCTCCGGGACCCTTTATATTTGACCTACTTACTCTAAAATCTAATCAGTCCATCTGAAGTTTCCCATTCTTAGGTGTAAAATTCATATCCCAAAAGGTTCTTAAGAAACGGGACTGACGGACGGACGGACGGACACCCCGGCTTAGGTAGCAGGTTTTGTTTATAGGATCATGCAAAATGTGGTTTATATCCGACGATGATTTAAAAGAAAAGACATTTTATAGATATCTCTTTTTCATAATCTCGAGCAGTTGGCCCGAATAGGGTCGATGTCAATTTTTATATTGATCGATTGATTTAAATCACACTTACCGGTACTCCATAAAGAATCTGGTTCAGTGCGGTCGCCAGATCTGTTAGCGCCATGTTAAAAACAAAAACATTATGCTGTTTTCTCAGTCTTGGTGAACCGACGATGAACAGGAGGATGCCTCCATTGAGGAGCATCGATATAATGATCAGTGTTATCATCATTATGGCTGCCCAGAGATACTGTGTCGACATCGCGCTTAAGGAACCGTAGCATGATTGATTTATCACTTCAAAATCCATTGCAGAAATAATTGTTGGTACGCCCGATGAAAATCTGACAATCTTGAGAAACCAAGAGCTGTATCAGATATATAACTTTTAAGATCCTGTGGTCAGAAACTTTCCTTTTATTACGAGCGATTCACTTCACAACGAGGTACTTAGCATCGTCAGTATCTACTAAGTAGGCTCTCAGTCACACTAATGTATTAATCTACATCATACAAACAGATATCAGTCGTCATATTTGTTATCAAATTGATATTATTAGCCAGTCTTTCATTAGCCCGAGTTTGAGAAATGACTCGCTAATCCTGATCCAATGATGAGATGAACGAACCAGGTAAGAGCATATCAGAATTTTCCTCTCTATTACCGCGCTAAATTGAGCGAAATATCAGATCACATCTCATCTTGAAATTGCACATAAGCGGACTATGTTAAAAACTTGTAGCAGCGATATTGGACGGACTAAGATCATAACCCTATGTTGACGGTGAAACGGCTAATCTCAAACTCACTGAAGTTTGAGAGCTCTATCAGAAATTGGCGTGGAAGTTCTTTCATAATAATTTTACATTGGCAAATTTTACTTTAGAGGGCAGGAAGACACATCCATCATGCGTCATTTATTAGTTATCAACAACACTTATTTCTTGCAAATGAAAGAAGGAAACATTGTTATTTCCATGTTTTTCATATCCTGCTGCCAATAATGGTAACCTCACATGAATTGTATAATGTTTAAAGTAAACCCCTTAATATATTCTAATTCCATATCTGTCATCTTCCTTTTTCAACTCCTCTCTTTGCTTCTCTTTGTCCGTATATTAATTTTGAATCACGAAACCCTTTATAATTTTCGGAGATTCGAACCGATGAAACAAAGAACTTTAGACAATTGAGAGGTAACATTAGCGACGACAGTCAGTATATTATAGCATGACGTTGACTGAAAAGATTACTTGATTGATTGACAATAAGCAATTGAAATAATGACACGAAGACTTTATTTTTTTACCTATTCATACAAACTAAGTTCATCTCATTTAAGAGTTTGAAATGAGAAATCACATGAAACATATCCGTAGTTATGAATTGCAATCGATGGAAAGCAAAGAGGCGTGTCTATTTTTCAACCAAGCATGAGACTTTCACCTTGAGACACTTTGGAGATCGGTATAATTCATGAACAATGCCCTTACCCTTCTGGATAGTAAATGATTCATTAGAAGAACATTGTGAAACAACCGAACATTATTTACAAACCCATTCAATCCTATGAATAAGCAACCAGCTCCATAAACAAGCTTCACTAGTTAAAAATGTCATGAACAAGCCCAGCTTCTACCAAATTTATCAAGCCTACCTGGCCAATAGCGACCCAACCAACTATCCAATGTCAATAAAACCAAACAACCCATGCATGTCATACAGGCCCAACAATTATCCATGTCGATAACGAGCCAATCCAACAATCCGTATCAATAATAATAATGCCGACTTATCTGATTGTAATGAATTAAAATAGATTTTAACCAAGCTGAATACATAATATTAAATGTCGATGTATGATGCGATGTTGAGCACAGCGACAGTGCAGACAACAATTTTATATTGTCTAAACTAATGGTTAGAGCTTGAGACACACTAAAGGGTTACGTACAATACAATTAAAAGTAATATTCTCTTTCTTGTATGACTTGTTAGGGGCACATGGAGATAAAGTTAGGCCTTTTTGTGGGAAGGAAGCCATACATAATTCCGAGCATGTGAAAAACTTGATTCATACACGACAATATGTTTGTTTTGTTTGTTTTTAATTTTTTTTTAACCCTTTCTATTTAGGGGCAATAGAAAGCTGATTATAGATCGTTATTCTGTATATTTTTTTTTAACATGTTCTATTTTTTTTTTGTGAGGGGGCTTGGGGGATAACAATAACATTATGCATCCTGAACCTCTTTTCGGGGGCCTATGACAATGTTATATTGTTATTATACATATTTTAGCCAGTAGTCTGATAATCCTAGTAGCTCCTGTATTATGGCACTTCGTTGTCACACATTGGAGCAAGCAGGCCTTGGGTACGAATATTTTAACCACTGTTTTGAATTCATTTGAACGCACCGAGAAGAAACATTGGATTAGATCAGATTAATATTGACCGACATGACCGAAGCAATACTTCACATCTCCAACATAAAATTATCATTCGCAAAAATAAAAAATAAATAATAAAAATAAATAAATAAAAATAATCCAAAGCAATCGAGAAAGAGATAGTTTTCAACATCCGAGGATTTTCTTTTGACCACGGCTCGTCTTTCTTCCCCCTTTTTTTGACAAAGTTGTAGCCTCTCTGTTTTTGCATAATATCGGGTATAATAGATTATGATTGTCAATGTTGGAGATTGTATGTTACTTAATTTTCTATGGGCTCGAAAGGTATCTTAGAATTGGTTCTCACAAATTACCCAAGTTACAGACAGTTTTCATTTAATGAACTGGCATGACTCTAATTTTACAAAGACACCTTTTCAACTCGGATTTAAATTTATTCGATCGTATGATGTAAATGAATGGGTTAACGACCAAATTGGCATCAATTGAAGAGTAAGAAGTATCCACCAGGGTGAATTGTCAACTGCAGGAACAATAATGGGAACCAGAAAAGTAGGAGGTTATGTATATTGCGGCAAAAGTCTTCAGCAAATGGCGATTCTCTCTCAACCGCTATCGCATAACGATTCTTTCACGATTCTCCGGTCGCGGCCGGGTTAAACCGGCGGTAGAGAAGCATGTAGCAGATTGCAGTAAACACAAAGGCCACAGTTGACATATTGTTAATGTCCATATTGCTGCCATATACAGATAGAGAAAAGAGGAAAGAACCAACTACCCATACCATAACGCAGGCACATATGCATCGAGGTGTGGTGACAAGGTTCTTGACTCCGAATGGGTCGACGTGAACGGTCGAAGGCGGTAGACGGCAACCAGCAGGATGTTGAGACTCGAAATGACGATATATGAAAACAAGATGGAATAGAGAACATTTCCTCGGAAAAGCTGCAATAAAAAAGAAGAAGATAGGGAAAAAGACTGATGCGACTTTGTATCCTATATGCCATGCGCGTACTAAGGGTGCGCCAACGAACCTTAAAGTATTAAAGGGGACGCCAAATTGACCTTGAATTTAAGGGCGCCAATTGATCAAAAAGCACACACACATTAAAGAAAAAATCTTTATACCCGATAGACCGACTTAACGCGGGCCTTACCCCTATGGGTGATATAAGACCTTCTTTACGGCCGAAGGCCGAATTTAAAAAAAAAACCAACTTAGCTACTTATAGCAGGATTTGTTTTTAGGATCATGCAAAATCAGGTTTATCTGACGATGATTAAAGAAAAAGGCATTTCAAACAAATCGCATTTTCATAATCTCGAGCAGTTGGCCGAATTTGTCAATATAATTATACTATCAATTTTAATATTTATTTTAAAAATGGATTCAATTCACACTTAACACATAAAAAACCTGGTTCAGAGGGTTGGCCAGATCTGTTAGCGCCATGTTGAAAATAAAATATTATGCTGTTTTCTAAGTCTGGGTGAACCGACGATGAACAAGAGAATGCCTCCATTGAGATATGGACATCACGATCATTATTGTCATCAAATTATGACTGTCCAAATCACATATCTGATAGACTGGTCGAAATCTCGCTTATGGAATCGTTGAGCGATTGATTTATCATCAAAATTCATTGTAGCAATTGCTGGTACGCCCGATGAAAATCACTTCAAAGTTCATTGTATCAATATTTTGTGTATTCCGATGGAAATCTGAAAAACCTGAGAAACCAGAGCTGTATCAGAAATTAACTTGTAAGATGCTTTGGTCTAAAGCTTTCCTTTTATTCCGAGCGATTTACTTAACAACGCGGTAACATCATCAGTGCTTGCAAAGTAGTCTCTCAGTCACACTAATTTTTATTTATTAATCTACATCATAGGAACTTTGTATTTTGTTATCACAATGATATTATTACCCAGTCTTTCATTAGCCCGAGTTTGAGAAATGACTCGCTAACCTGATCCAATGATGAGATGAACGAACCAGGTAAGAGCATATCAGAATTATCCTCTTTATTACCGCGCTAAATTGCACGAAATATCAGATCACATCTCATCTTGAATTTGTTTCCACATAGGCGGACTTGTTAAAAACTTGTAGGAGTGATATTGGACGGACTAAGATCATAACCCTATGTTGACGGTGAAACGGCTAATCTTAAACTCACTGAAGTTTGAGAGCTCTATCAGAAAATTTGGCGTGGAAGTTCTTTCATAATAATTTTACATTGGCAAATTTTACTCATTAGAGGGCAGGAAGACATCCCTCCATCATGTTCATTCTTATTAGTTATCACACACATTATTTTCTGCAACATGAAAGAAGGCGTCAAACATGTTTATTTCCATATGATGTTTTTCATATCCTGCTGCCAATAATGGTAACCTCACACGAATTGTATCATGTTTAAAGTAAAATCCCTTAATATATTCTCATTCCTTCTCTGTCAACTTCCTTTTTCGACTCCTCTCCCTCTTTGCTTCTCTTTGTTTGTATATTAATTTTGATTCAAGAAACCCTTTATAATTTTTGGAGATTCGAACCGATGAAACAAATAACTTTGGACAAATGATATGTAACATTAGCGACGAAAGTCAGTAGGGCCTAATTATGGCATGACGTTGACTGAAAAGAGATGCATTTAAACTATTTAATATCCACAAGCTTTGATAAATAACCTCTCATCGTAGGTATACACATACACACACACACACACACACACACACACACACAAATCACGATATCTCCTGATTTTTTCATTTATTTTCAGTTCATTTATTTAATTGACAATAAATAATTGACACCAAGAATTTATTTTTACATGTTTACAATTTCATACCAAAGTAAGTTCACCTCAATTCAAAAGTTTGAAATGAGAAATCATATGAAACATCTTCATAGTTATAATTATAATAGAAGGAAAGCGAAAGACTGAGTGTGCATTGTTGCAACCAAATATGGGGCGCAGGTCACATGACTATACACAAGAGCTGGTAATCCTAGCCTGTCCCCAGAGTCAGTTTATGGCGCCCTTGGCCAACTTTCACCTTAAGACACTTTGGAAATTGGTATAATTCATGAACAACGCCCTTTACATTTTGAAAATTAGTATAATTCATGAACAATGCCCTTACCCCTTCTGGATAGTAAATGATTCATTAAGAGAACATTGCGAAACCAAACCGAACATTATTTAGAAACCCATTCGATCCTATGAATAAGCAACTCCATCAGCTCAATAAACAAGCTTCATTAGTTAAACAATGTCAATGAACAAGCCCAGCTTTCTACCAAATTTATCAAGCCTACCTACCATCCAGGCCAATAACGATCAATATCCTTGTATGCCTTGTTAGGGGCACATGGAGTTTATTAAACCTAGGGGCCTTCTTGAGGGAGGGAAGCCATGCATAATTCCGGCGCATGATGAAAAACTTTATACACGACAATATGACAAAAAACAAACAAAATGTTGACACTTTGTATTTAGGGGCAGTCCAAAGCTGATTTCTCCATCGGTATGCTGTATTTCTGTAACATGTTCTTATGTTTTACCGATTTGTCAAACGTTTTCTACAAGAGACGATTCTCCTTTAACTTGCTGTTTATCTTCTCTTTTTTTTTGTTGAAAAATCCTGTGGAATATCTTTATTCGCATAATATCAGGTATAATAGAATATGATTGTCCATGTTTGAAATTGTATGCTTACATAATTTTCTATCGGCTTGAAAGGAATCTAAGTAGTTGGTTCCCCCAGTATTGCCCAAGTTACAGACCCTGTTCATTTAAACCTGAACTGGCATCACTCGAATTTTACATAGGCACCTTTTCAACTCGGATTTAAATTTATTCGATCGTAATATGTAGATAACTGGGTTAACGACCAAATTGGCTGGAAACGAAAGTGTAATAGACATCTGCCATGTGAATTTATCAGGTACAGGAACAAATATCGGGAACCAGAAAAGAATGGATGTAATTTATATTGCGGCAAAGGTCCTCAGCAATTTGCGATTCTCTCTCAAAAGCCGATTCTTCCAAGATTATCGGGTCGTGGTCGCGTTAAACCGCGGTAGAGAAGAATGTAGCAGATTGCAGTGAATACAAAGGCAAGAATGGAACATATTCTTTATATCCAGTCATCAATGATACCATATGCAGATACAAAAGAAGGAAAAGAACCTATTACCCACGCCAAAACGCACGCGAAAATGCAGCGTGGAGTAGTGACGAGGTTCTTGACTCCGAAAGGGTCCATGTGAAAGGTTACGAAACGGTAGACGGCCACTGGTAGGATGTTGAAGGTCGAGTGTAACCATACATGACATTAAAATGGAATAGAGAACATTTTTACGGAAAGCTGCATTAAACAAAACAAAAAAAAAAAAAAAAAAAAAGAAGAAGGGGAAGAGACTAATGCGACTGTGTTATCCTTTGTGCATACATTCCTCTTATTAACAATATTCGGACCTTAAAAATTTTGACCTACATTCTCATAATGTAATTAGATCACGTGTTTTCATAATGATGATACATCTCCTCCAGTTTGAAGTACGTATCTTAGGTGTTTTTTTTTTCTTCAGATATCTTGATAAAGATGAGCTTCAATTCCGAGCTATTCACTTAACAACGCGGTAACGTCGCTAGCGCATGCGAAGTAGGCTCTCTGTCGCATTATGTTCAAATTAATCTTCATCATAGAAACAAATGTCAGTCATCATATGTGTTCTCGCAATGATCTTATTAAGCACTCATCACAAGCCCGATTTTGAGAAATAACCTGCTATTTTTTATCACATGAAGCGATGAATGAGCCCGGTAGATTATCTCGCTAAACTGCTGGAAATATCAGACCAAATATCATCTTGAACGTGTTTGCAGAAAAGCGGACTATGTTAAAATCTTGCTTATAGCAGTGATGATGGACAATAAGATAAGCACATAATTAACGCTAAATCCTTCAATCGATTTCGAGTGGAAACATCTGACTCTATGGGGAATGTAACGGCTAATCTCAAACTCACTAAAGTTTGAGAGCTCTGTCACTAGATTTGCAGTGGAAATTATTTACAGAGGCAAATTTTACTCATTAGAGAGAAGATAGCATCCGTCCATCATGTTCATTCTTATTAGTTATCGCATGCTTTATTTTCTTTAAAATGAAAGAACGCGTCAAAACTGTTTACCCTCTTATTTTTCATATCATGGTAGCAATTGTTGTTGCCTCACCCGAATTATATCAAATTTATATAAAAAATCCCTAACTACACTGTTGGTCAGAAAGGTTGGATATTTTTTTTCGTGCTCTACCAACATCTGTTTGCTCCGGATGCAATTTCATGAAATTAATTGTCCCCGCGATCACTTTTCGGGACCCTGGCTATGTCTTGGTTGTTTACCCAACCATTCCCGGGGAATGAAAAATAAAAAAGGGTTGTCAGCCCCCACAATGCCCATTTTTGCAATTTTTTGTCATATTGGGGCCCCTTTTTTGCTTACCCGGCTGACCAAGGCCCCTTTAATCTTAACCCCGCGAAAAGCGTCTAAAGTGTCGGGTAAATATTGTTCTTCACATTAAATTAAGTTTTGAGGTTATATGCTTTTGTCTCTTGTCTAGGGGAGGGGTTGAAGTGAAAAGTGAGATTGGTGAAAAATTGAAATATTTTATCCTTACTTTATGGTAAAAACAAAGGAAATAAAAAGCAACCATAGACCCTTGATTATTAAACTTATTGACAAGGTTGTAAATGGTAACTATAGTATATGTTTAATTATTATTTATTTTTGGCGGAGATTCTACAATACATTTTTGGGATGATTGAAATTTCCATGTTGTAAAAATGAATGAAATCAATTTTTAACCTTTATCGAAATAAATTTTGACTCTTCCCCTAGACAAGAGACGAAATCCTTTAACCTTAAAACTTAATTTAGCGTAAAGAACAATAACAACCATACACTTCAGACACGTTTCGTGGGGGTAGGATGGAGGGGGCCTTGGTCAGCAGGGTAATTGCGAAAATGGGCATCGTGGGGGCTGACAAAGTTATTTGTTTTTTTCTTTCCCAGGAATAGTTGGGGAAACGTCCAAGACATAGCCAGGGTCCCAATAAGTGGAAGCGGGGACAAACAATTTCAAGAAATTATAGCCGGAGCAAAATGATGTTGCTGGAGCACTCAAAACAATATCCAACCTTTATGGGCAACAGTGAACATTCTCATTCCATCTCTGTCATCTTTCTTTCTTAACTCCCCCCCCCCCCCCCCCTCTCTCTCTCTCTCTCTCTCTTTGGCCGTTTATTAATTTTGAATCAAGAAACCCTTTATAATTTTCGGAGAATCGAACCGTCGAAACAACGAACTTGGGGCGAATGAGATGTAGTTAATATCCTCAGAAATTGGTACCATTCAGTGATTATGGTATGACGTCAATGGAAAAAAAAAATGCATTAAAGCTCTTAAACTATCGTCAAGCTTTCACAAATGACCTGTCATCGCATGTACACAAAAAAAGATCGCAATATCTTCATTTATTTTAATCTGTCTGGAATCTCATGAAATACGTTTATTTTGGTTTAACAATAACAAAATAAAGCCATTTGTGAGAGAATGCAATTAAATAGGTCAGTTGAGTTGTTTATGAATTTGCCGGCTAATCAAAGCGCCGCGTAGTCTACATAAATAGGTCATACGCGCTATGTCGACAATCATCGTAGAAACGCGGCGTCTTTTGTACATTCTTCAAGTCAGAGTGCGAAATACTTTCCCACGCGTAAAATTGAAATTTGCATTTGTGGAAGCTTGTATATGAAATAAAATCCTTCTCATCATGGACGTTCGAGAAGGAATGTTTTTTCCCTCCTCCTACCCCTCCATTCCTCGACGATTGTTGGGACTTTGTTTGGTTCCCTTCTATTGCATGAAAGACTTGGCATATGGCTGGATGGGAGGCGGCGGTTGTCAAAATCATAGACGAATGTAGAAATTAAACAGGATTTCCTTTTCAATTTATCTGAGTTACATGTTACTGATGAATGTTGCTGGCTTTTGTCAAGTATCATTTTTGGGCACCTTTCCATAAAATTCTGATGGGTGCAACTATAATTTTACTATGCAGGTATTTACGTGGCTTGGTGTAGGGCACAGGAAATACATTGGCTTTTCTTTAAAGTTCTGATTGAAGGCAAAGGGCATTTAATTGTGAGAGGAGTTGCACTTCATTTTGGAACTTATGGTTCAATGCAAACATCTTATGACAGAGGGCCTTGGTTGAACTTGATATTGTCATCACTTAATTGCTATCGAAAGGTAATTCGGTTGGGCTTGATATTGACATTGATGGTTGGTTGGGCTTGTTATTGACATAGATGGTTGGTTGGGCTTGATATTGACTGGGATGGTTGCTTGGGCTTGATATTGACTGGGATGGTTGGTTAGGCTTGATATCGACTGGGATGGTTGGTTGGGCTTGTCATAGACGTAGTTGGTTGGGCTTGATAATTGACATGGATGGTTGGGTGGGCTTGATTATTGACATGGATGGTTATTTGGGCATGATATTGACATGGATGGTTGGTTGGGCTTGATTATTGACATGGTTGGTTGGTTGGTTGGACTTGCTATTGACATGAATGGATGGCTGGGCTTGGTAATGGACAGGATTATTGGGCTTGTTGGATATTTTATACATATTTAAGTTTGTTAACTTGATTTCAGATTCTTTTTTTTTTTTTTTTTTTTTTTTTTTTTTTTTTTTTTTTTTTTTTTTAAAACCTTAAACAGTTGGTTGAGTTTAGCACTGTTCTTGTAATGAATTCTTTGCAACTTGGAGGTTGTATGGGATTGTTCTTTTTCTTCTGCGCAGGTATTATACTCGTTTCCCAAATGCCTCCAGGGGAAAACTTCCCAAGAGCGCCATGAATTGACGGTGGGGACAGGCTTTAATTACAACATCTTGTGTATGGAAACTGGGCCTTCCTGGGTGGAGCACTGTCCCCCAGCTTGACCCTCTTGTATACCTTTAATGCTAGGGCCCTGGTCCCGTGACCTGTGTCCCTTGGGTTTCTGTATTTGGTTTGTAACCACTGAAACGCATCTAGTCGCCCTCCAACGATTATAATCACGTAACTTTGGAAAAGTGTTATATATATTTATATTGAGTTGAAATTAGTTCGGTATGAAAAAGCAAAAATAATGCCTGGATGTCATTTACATGTATGTTACCATTATTGTCAATTTATATTACCGAACTTGTATTACGTCTTTGTTGGCAATGAAATTAAATATTGATGAATTGGTGTCATGTTGGAAATCATGCAATATCTCGAACGGAAAATAAAAAGATGAGAAATCTTTGAATGAAATTGTAATTTTCTCACAATTGATCCACACCAGACCAGTTGACTTCTCATTTACCGAAAGAAAATCTGATATGGGCAATTCCATTAATTGTTGGAAATTTTCGAAAAAAGATGTCCGTCTCCTAACTTGATTATTTGATTCATCATCAATCTAATGCCATGGATGTTCATAAATTACAAAGGTCTATCTAATTCTATTAACAATAAAAATAAATATCAAAATTCGTTGACTTCTTCAAGATCTCAAACCATTATTAAAATTGTGCATGTGGGACTTGGGACAATAAATGTCACTAAAATGCAATTGACACAAGGTTCGTTTAATATTCCTTCTCGCAAAGGGGTGAAAGACCTCTTCCAGAAGTTCAACGGATAAAATGTAACGTAAGTAGCTGTAACGTAACTAGCCGTAACGTTACTAACCATGTTTTGATGTTTCTATAGCCGAAAAAATATCAAAACTATTCATGAAATGTATTATTACGTGACTTGCCAACTCATCAGCAATAACATGAATGTCACAGTTTGTTTTAGTTGAATGTAGTTTGCGGAAACTTAAAGAGGACAAATCTGCCCCACCCCCCCCCCCAAAAAAAAAAAAAAAAAAAAAAAGTAAATAAATAAAAATAAAAAAAAAATTAAAAAATAATAATAATAATAAAAACAAAAAATAAAATAAAATAAATAAATATATAAATAATTTTTTTTATTTTTTTTATTTGCTCTTATCACGAAATCATCGGGCAATACGTGCACCATTGGTGTGTTGTTCGAGTGTCATCGTTAACCTTCTGTATACATCGTTCTCGTTTTGGCTCTTGTTTGGCTGTTGACCAAAGTCGGGGCTAACTTCGCGCGCACCCTTAGTTTTCACATTTCGTGTGTCCATCTTTGCTCAACTTCGTAACAGTGTGACGCCACCTTTAGTATTGAAACTACAACACTGAAAAATAATATGGAATTGCCCATATGAGCTGTTCATTATTACTCACATTTCATGATTCTCTTCATTCTCTCCTTAAATCTCTCATGGAACAGACCGTCCCATGTCAAATGGAAGCAACTCTGAAAAATGACATTTTCTGTAACGGAGCAAATGTATCCATCATTTATATTGATAGGTAATTGGTATCTTACATAATATTCGATGGGCTTAGGAGGAATCTGGGTAGTTCCAAGGTAACGGAATGACATTCAGAAACAGCATTTCAGCATTCAAACATATTTATCATCCATGACGGTAGCTGATGGTACACTCTTTTCAAAATGATGATATTTGTTATAGTGATCCGAATATTTATTGAGATATGAACATTCATCATCATGGTAACGGAGTGACGCAAAATGGCCATGCACTGCAAAAACTGGGGTGTTAAATTTAACACCACGGGTGTTAAATCTATCACCGGCCCGGAATCTATATACGACCACACCCACTGGTGTTATATTAACACCAGTTTTGGTGTTAGAAATACATTATTAAAACTATTGGATGTTATTTTAACATCACATTCTGGTGTTTATTTGACACTTTTCATGGTGTTAATTTCGAATTTGATACAAGTGAGTGTTCATTTCACTAAGGTAAATCCGTATAGAATGCTATTCATCTGAGGGATATTACGTAATAATACAAAGCGTCATCCCCCTGATGAATAGATAGCGCGAGCGGATTTACGCTATTGAGTGGTTGATTTGATTCTTGTTGGTGTTAATTTAACACCAATCGGTGTGGTTGGATATAGATTCGAGGGCCGGTGTTAAATAACACCAGCTTTTGGTGTTAAAAAATATTCAGTTAGCTTCATAAACTAAAGCAAATTTTGCTGCTATATTTCTGTTTATGATATCTATAATTGAAACAGAGGCGGCGGAACGAATTTGAAAGTGGGGGGTCACGATGGAAAAGGGGGCACTTGAGACCAGAGGCTTTAAGAGAAAGTATTCAGATAAGTAGGGGTGCACAGAAAATTTGCCTTTCAATTTGTGCTTTAAAATATTTTAATGGCTTTGTATTTTATTAAACAAAAGGAATGCGAGCGTGAAGCGCGAGCCAAAAAATTTGAGACAATTCTTCATTATAGACCCTATTTAGTATCCGCGAGCGCGAAACGCAAACTGAAATTTTTAAGCTGAAAATCTAAGTTAATTGTGTATTATATAACCTTTTTAATATCTGTGAGCACGAAGCGCGAGCCGAAAAATTTGAGCTCAAAATCGGAGTTAATTATGTATCATAATATATACCCTATTAAATATACGCGATCGCGAAGCTCATGTTAAAATTATGAGCTTAAAAATGGAGTTTATTGTGCATTATAGACCTTATTTAGTATCTGGCAGTGCGAAGCTTGAGCCGAAAAATTTGAGCTCAAAATTGGAGTTGATTATGCATTATAGACCCCATTAAGTATCCGCGACTGCGAAGCGCGAGTTCAAAATTATGAGCTTAAAATTTTAGTTTGTTGTGCATTATAGACCCTATTTAGTATCTGCGAGCCAAAAATTTAGGTTTTAAAAGACTAATGGAGTAACAAGGGGCACTTTTTGTATTAAGAGTGCCCCTTTCTAGTAATGAAAGTGCCCTTTTTTAATATAAAAATGGCATTTTATTAGCTAAGAAAAGGGGCACTTTTTAGTCATGAAAATGGACACTTTTAGGGCGGATGAAAAAGTGGGGGGTCACTGAGCCCCCGCTTGCCCCCCTGGTTCCGCCGCCTCTGAATTGAAATATATCAAATGATATTACTTTTACCTGCAAAAATTTCAACAAAGTGCTTTTTCAGAATTTCTCTTGACACCAAGTGGTGTTAGAGAGATAGCAATCTAATTCCGAAATCTAACACCACAAATTTAACTCCCGCATGGTGTTGGACAGGCGCGGATCCAAGAAAATCTAATTGAATGCATTTCGGGGGCCCAATTGTCTGAGGACAAAAGCGGCTCTATTATGTTTACGCATGGGCCCGGTGAGTTCATTGTGTGACTCCGGTCTGCGTCCGCTACTGTTGGATATTTAACACCAGCGTTTTTGCAGTGTGCATATTTGAGCAGAAAACATTTTGCTTAAACTCTGCGAATTTTAAATGGCTATCATAATCTTGAGTTATTGATTGGATTCTGTGTTGCTCTAGGTATAATATCCCACCTTTCATAAAAGAATTGTTCGCTTATTTTGTTAGTTGACTAAAAACTTGAACCCATGTCCGATCACGGAGTGACGGTTACGTTTGGTTTCCTGGTGTTTTCTTTTTTCTTTTTTTCTTTTTTTTTAAATTTTGTTTTGGTGTTTTTATGTTTTTGTTTGTTTGTTTGTTTGTTTGTTTTTAGAGGAAATGCATTATAAAGTAATATTAATACCAAAGTTTGTTAGAGTAGTCCATGATAATTGCATTAAGCCCCCCCCCCCCCTCCCATAAGAATAATAGGTATTTAAAGCATCATAGTCCCATATGTGCAAATTTGGGTTTGATCAAATATTCAGCGAAGGAAAACTGAATCACATAATTTTAAAACTTAAAATTGGTTGTATTGTGAAGAAGCCTCTGTGGTAATTTCAGATCCTAATTTGCATTTTCAAAAGCACAGCACTACATTAAAGTTTCAGCTCCATTTCCACTTTTGCTTGGAATTTCCCATCTAGAAATTGGGTTTTTTTACAATGTTGCCCAGGTTGAAGAGACACCTCATTCAAACCTGAACTGGCATTACTCGTATTTTACATAGGCACCTTTTCAACTCGGATTTGAATTTATTCGATCGTATAATGTAGATAACTGGATTAACGACCAAATTGGCATGAATCGAAAGGGCAGAAATTATCCCCCAGGTCGAATTATCAATTGTAGGAACAAATATTGGGAACCAGAACAGAATAGAGGTTATATAAACACAACACAAAAAGAAAGTTCCCCCTATTTCAAATATCAATATTTTTTTTAATAGAAGGAGTTCAAAAAATCTAAATATATGTCCATGTAGGGAATTTTATTAGCTACCATGGGAGCGAATCTAAGGGAATATCATGAAGTCATGCTTCAGTGAGCACTGGTTGAATACAAAAATGTCATTTTTTGAAGTTCGCAAGCCTAAAATCACAACTTTGATTCAATGATATCGGACCAATTTTTAGATTTAAAACATTTCACGCATCAGAATGTACGCAAACGTTCTTCCAAACATACGCAAAGGACATTTGCGTAAAATTTCACGGTTGAGTGAGCATGCAGCAAAAAATGCCAAAACTGCAATTTTACATTTTATCCATGGTGAAATTGATCAAATATGATGAGATCATGTCTAGGAAGGGTATTTTTAAACTTTGCAAAAAATTTAAATCAATTCACGTTGAATGAACACCATAAAATACCATGTGAAAACACTAAGTAAATATTCTTTCCATTTTGTTACACTTAAATCATTGTCGAATATCTGTTTTTGTATTATTTTTATGACCGTTGCACGTGTGTACATGATCATATTGCATTTATTAAAACTTTCATGCTTCAGTGAGCACGTGACACTGGAAAAGCTGTTTTTTTATTTAGAGACCAAAATTGAATTGCTTACTTTGCTTAACCATAACAATTCGTTTGAAAGTATTCATTTGATTTCATTTTCGCGAAAATCCCGATTTTTCATGCTTCAGTGAACACAAGATATGAGAAAAACCTGAAAAAAGGAAGAAAGTTTACGGCCCTGGCACGGCCTAATGGTACGTCCGATTTTCAATTTGACCAAAGTTCCTGTTAGTTAATGACTTCTTAAAAATTTGTGACAAGTTTAAGGAATTAACTCACAGTATAACGAACAAAAAATTGACAATGAAAATGGGCAATATTTGACTTTTGTTCACTTTTTGTTCAAACTCTATACGTACAGTCAATGGGGAGGAAATCAATAGTGAACAAACGTCAAATATTGCCCATTTTCATTGTAATTTTTTTGGTCGGTATACTGTGAGTTAATTCTTGAAACTTGGCACAAATCTTCAAGAAGTCATTAACTAACAAGAATTTTGGTCAAATTGAGAATCGGACTTACCATTAGGCCGTACCAGGGCCGTAAACTTTCCTCCTTTTTTCAGGTTTTTCTCATATCATGCGTTCACTGAAGCATGAAAAATCGGGATTTTTGCGAAAATGAAATCAAATGAGTACTTTCAAACGAATTGTTATGGTTAAGCAAAGTAAGCAATTTAATTTTTGTCTCTACATCAAAAAACAGCATTTCCAGTGCCACGTGCTCACTGAAGCATGAAAGTTTTAATAAATGGAATAGGATGACGTACACATGTGCACCGGTCATAAAAATAATACAAAACAGATATGCACATGATTTTTAGTGTACAAAATGGAAAGAATACTTCTATAGTGTTTTTCACATGGTATTTTCTGGTGTTCATTCAACCGTGAATTGATTTAAATTTTTTGCAAAAGTTAAAAACACTCTTCCTAGACATGAATCCCATCATATTTGATCAATTTTACCATGGCAAAGAAGTAAAAATCGCAGATTTGGCATTTTTGCTGCATGCTCACTCAACCGTGATATTTTACGCAAACGTCCTTTGCGTATGTTTGGAAGCACGTTTTGCGTACATTCTGATGCGTGAAATGTCTAAAATCTAAAAAAATTGGTCCGATATCATTGAATCAAAGTTGTGATTTTAGGCTTGCGAACTTCAAAAAATGACATTTTTGCATTCAACCATTGCTCACTGAAGCATGACAACATGATTTTTCCTAAAATTCACTTCCACGGTTGCTAATTGAATTTCCTACATGGACATATAGTTAGATTTCTTGAACTCCTCCTATTAAAAAAATTATCGATATTTGAAATAGGGGGAATTTTCTTTTTGTGTTGTGTTTATATTGCGGCAAAAGTCTTGAGCAATTGGCGATTCTCTCTCAAGCGCTGTTCGTCCATAACGATTTTTTCACGATTCTCCCGTCGCAGTCGTGTTAATCCGCGGTAAAGAAGTATGTAGCAGAATGCCGTGAACACAAAGGCCACAATTACACACATTGTTAATATCCATTCATCAATTATTCCGTAAACAAATTTAAAAGAAGGTAGAGAACCTATCACCCATGTCAAAGCGCAGGCGAGTATGCATCGTGGTGTAGACACGAGGTTCTTAACTCCGAATGGGTCGATGTGAATGGTAAAGTAGCGGTAGACTGCCACAAGTAGGATGTTGAAAGTCGATATAACCATACATGTAAACCAAATGGACGTGAGAACATTCCCATGGAGAAGCTGCATAAAAATTAAAATAACAAATCAAATGCGACTGCGTCTCATACCTCCAACCTAAATGGAGGGATACAGTATATTGAATGAAAATTCAAATCGTAATTTATTGAAATAGCTCACTTTGTCAACATGATTATAAACAGAAGGCTTTTTCTGGAATTCCTTGAAATTTACAGCCAATTATCTGCTTTACTACCCAGATATGTACGATTTCATATTCAGATTTTGAAAACCGTTACCGTAACGCTTTTCAAACAGCATCTCTCCGCCGCGGCTCACAACAGACAGCGTATTCTCGGTAATAAAGTCCCCGTGTTTAAGATCATCATTGCTGTAACTTATGTCAATACAAGGGATCGATTTATTTATACACATGTAAGAAAAAAAATGAAAATATATATGATTTCATATAATAAAATACAAAAGAAAAAATGGATCAATGACGACATCAGCGTACTCATTGAAACAATGCACAAAACAGTCTCATCGGAAACAATGCAAAACTTTAAACAAAAATCACCTTGTTATATTTCATTCGATGTTGATGAAATTTTCAGTGTACTTGCACCTGTTCTATTTCACTCTTCATTTCAAACCATCTAAATTTCAGCCATTTAATTTACACTTACTGCAAAAAACTGAAGAATCCCGGTCAGAGCGCTGACTAAATCTATAAACGCCATGTTGAAAATAAAAATATTATGCTGTTTCCTCAGTCTTGGTGAACCGACGATAACAGGAGGACGACTCCATTGAAGAACATCGATATAATGATAACCGTAATTAAGGTAATTATTAAGACTAACACAAATAATTTTCTTGTTTGCTTGGTCGACATATCGCCTAAGGAACCATTGCACGATTGATTCATTACTTTAGAAATCATTGTAGCAATTGGTGCGCCTGGTGAGAAAAACTTCAGAAAGAAACCCAGAGCTGTATCGGAAATATAACTTCTGAGATGGTGTGGTCTGAAACTTTCCTTTTATTCAGCGCTATTCACTTTATAATGCGACAATCGTCCATTTAAACAAAGCAAGATCGTTCACTAACTCGGTCACATCATGTTTTATTTAATTTGCATCATGGAAGAAGATGTCCATCATCATAATTATTTAATTCTGAATCAAGAAATCCTTTATCGAACTTAATCGAACCGTCGAAACAACGAACTTCGGAAGAATGACATTTAACCAATATTCTCATAAACCCACAAGCTCATCAACATGACCTTAAACATTAGCGACGAACAAAAGTAAGTTTTTATGATATGACATTCACTAAAAATAGATTCATTTAAGCTCAATTAACTATCCTCAAGCTTTGACAAATAACCTGTCATCGTATGTACTCAAACATATTCCAATATCGTTTGACTTTTTAATTTAAGTTTAACTCTCTGGAAGCTCATAAAATTGATTAAAACCAAATTAGTTGAGGCTTGTCATTTACTGAAAGAAAATCTAATATGAAGCGATACAAGGTACTGTCGCACTATTATGTGCTCACATTTCTTTTCTTTCTCTCCGTACTACTATTCTTTACTTTTTTAAATATACTTTTTAATTTCCAGCCAATACCTCCTCCAAACCACTCTATCCGGCATCACCTCATCACAGCCCGATGTTCCCCAATACTTCCCCAAGGCCCGTACCCCTCGTTTGAGATGTAAGGTTGATTTTGTTATTTAAGTTAAATCTAGGTTTGTGGTTACAGACTTAGGCCTCCTGCCTAGGGGAGAGGTTGAAGTAAAAAGTGTGATTGCTGAAATTTTTGAATTTTTAATTCTACCGTTATGATAAAAACAACATTGAATCCATGATTATTAGTATTTCCTCCCTAAATTTTGTTTCAGCCTTCATGACAAAGTTGTAAATGAAAACGGTAGTTCATTTTCCATTGTATATAATTTACGTTTGAAATTTAAGTTCCTGTTACATGTGTTATCACTAACTCAAAAATGCCTCATGATTATGTTTGATGATGTGAAGTGGGTTATATCTATCTAGCCCGCGTCACACTGTCCCAAGTTTAGCAAGGCTCTGTGGCTCTTGTTTGGCTGTTGACCAAATTCGGTCTAACTTCGGGCGAACCCTAATGATTTCACATTTCGTGAGTCCATCTTTGCTCAACTTCAGGACAATGTGACGCCACCTTCAGTATCGAAACTACAACATTCCAAAATAATATGGAATTGCCCACATGAACTGATTAAAGGCATGTACTGTTTTATCATTACTCATATTTCATGATTCTCCTCTTTCTTTTCTTAAATCTCTCATGAACAGACCGTCCCATGTAAAATGGAAGCAACTCTGAAAAGGGACATTTTCTGTAAGAGAGCAAAATGTATCCATCATGTATATTGATAGATAATTGGCATCTTACATAATATTGGATAAGCTTATAAGGTATTTAGGAATTGGTTTCGTGCAATGTTGCCCAGGTTGTAGAACCAACTTATTTAAACCTGAACTGGAACCACTCTACTTTTACAGAGGTATCTTTTCAACTCGGATTAAAATTTATTCGATCGTATAATGTAGATAACTGGATTAACGACCAAATTGGCCTGAATCGAAAAGGCAGAAAATACCTCCCAGATGAAACTATCAATTGAAGGAACAAATATCGGGAACCAGAACAGAATGGAGGTTATGTATATTGCGGCAAAGGTCTTCAGCAATTGGCGATTCTCTCTCAAGCGCTGTTCGTCCATGACTATTCTTCCAAGATTGTCCGGTAGTGATCGCGTTAAACCGCGGTAGAGAAATATGTAGCAGATTGCAGTGAATACAAAGGCCACAAGTAAACATATTCTGAATACCCATGATACATGTATATCAATGCTGCCAGATATAAAAGAAGGTAGAGAACCTATTACCCACGCCATGACACATGCAAGTATGCATCGAGGTGTTGTGACGATGTTCTTGACTCCGAACGGGTCGACGTAAACAGTTACGAAGCGGTAGACGGCAACCAGGAGAATGTTCAAAGTCGAGGTAACCATACATGACATCAAAATGGAACAGAGAACATTACCTCGGAGAATCTGGATAGAAAGATAGAAGGTGAAAAAGACTAATACGACTGTGTATCCTTTGTGGCTGCATTCTTAGAACCTATTAATTTAATATTTTTTGGACACTAAAATTTTTACTTACATTCTCATAATCTAATTAGATCACCATTTTTTTTTTATTGTGGTACATACTCTCCTCAAGTTTGAATTACGTATCTTAGGTGGTTCTTTTGATATCACGATCAAGATGGTCGTTCATGACATTTCCTCCGGGAACTTTGACATTTGACCTACATACTTCAAAATCTAATCAGTCCATCTTACCTTGGAGATAAATCTCATTTTCAATTATTAAGTTCTTATTTAAAAATGGTTCTTGCGAAATGGGGCAGATGGATGGACAACCCGAAAACATGATGCCTCTGGCACCACCTTCCGATGACGGAGGCATTAAAAATAATAATAATAATAATAATAATAAAAATAATCAAAAACTTTCATATTGTTACATCTTTCAAAGCAAGAGTGGACTTACCAAATTTGTCATTGACTCTATGTAATAGAAAGCTTGTGTTAAAATATACCTTTTATGACAACTATTAATAATGCAGTGTATAAATCTTGTTTGTAAGGGGAAACTAAAATGTTTTGAGGAAAAATATATTTGTTTTGCTACTTGATAACATAAATATTGCTGTATGGATGTTTTGAGTAGTGAAGTAGTGTGCTATCATTCAAGTGGGTCTATATTGTTGCATTATGGGTAAGAAACCGGGCCATATTTTAGTGGTTGAGTGGTTGAGATAGCAAGGTTTCGTTTGGCAAACGTCGGCAATGGTGGTGGCTATAAGCTGGGTCAACGTGATTCTTGCGGCAGGGCCAACGTTGGCACAACGTTTCACGTTGAGCGGGACCGTATGTTGCATTATGGGTAAGAAACCGGGCCATATTTTAGTGGTTGAGTGGTTGAGATAGCAAGGTATCGTTGGGCAAACGTCGGCAATGGTGGTGGCTATAAGCTGGGTCAACGTGATTCTTGCGGCTGGGCCAACGTTGGCACAACGTTTCACGTTGAGCGGGACCGTATGCCAACGTTCGCATTTTGAGTGCGCGCGACGTCGCACTTGTGTATACAACTTAACGTTGATCCAACGTCGGCATAATGGTCGCGCTCAACGTGCAACGTTGTGCCAAAGATGGCCCAGCGGCAAGAATAACCTTGGCCCAACGTAATAGCCTCGACCATTGCCGATGTTGGTCCAACGAAACCTTGCTATCGGGGGAGGCTTGGCTCGTATTGGCTTTAAAATGAAGTTACCCATTTTTACGGGTTAGCATGATTTGTTTTTTGGATCATGCAATGATTACAAAAAGACATTTTATAAAAATCTCATGTTCATAGTCTCGAACAGTTGGCCTGAATATTGTCGATGTATACTGTCAATTTTTATATTGATTTATTGATTTAAATAACACTTACCGGTACTCCATAAAGAGTCTGGTTCAGAGCGGTGGCCATATCTATTAGCGCCATGTTGAAAGTAAAAATATTGTGCTGTTTTCTCAGTCTTGGTGAACCGACGATGAACAGGAGGATGAACCCGTTGAGGATCATGGACGCGATCATCACCGTAATCGTGGTAATTATGAAGATCATTAAAAATAACTGTCTTGATTGCTGAGTCGACAAATCGACTAAGGAACCGTTGTGCGATTGATTTATCGCTTCAAAATTCATTCTAGCAATTGGTGGTACGCCCAGTGGAAATCTAAAAAACTTGAGAAACACGGAGCTGTATAAGAAACGTAACTACTAAGATGATGTGTCTGAAACTTTCCTTTTATTCAGCGCTATTTACTTACGCGGTAACATCGTCAATATAAACAAAGTAGTCTCGTTCACTAATTCGGTCACATTATGTATTAATCAATCTGCATCTTGGCAGGAGATATGCCTGTCATAATTTCATTTTTCATCAAGAAATCCTTTATAATTTCCTGAAGATCGAAACAACGAACTTCGAAAGAAACATGTAACCAATATCCTTTAAAAAACACACACACACTCATCAATATGACTTTAATCATTAGCAACAGAGAAATTGGCACGATTCAAGAGTGACGTTCACTGAAAAGATATTCATCTAAGCTCTTAACTATCATCAAACTTTGACAAATAACCTGTCATTGTATGTACACAAAAAATCTCATGAATCTCTTGACTTTTTAAATTTTATTTTCAACTCTTTGGAAAATCATAAAATTGATTAAAACCAGATTAGTTGAGGACTGTCATTTACCGAAAGAAAATCTTAAATGAACTGATAAAAGGCATGTTCTGCCGCACTATTAAGTGTTAACATTTCATTTCATTCTCTCCGTACTACTACTATTTTCTTTTAATTTTTAGAATCTACTGTTTAATTCCTAGCAAATGCCTTTTCGGGAACCACGAACGTATTCCCTCCAAGCCAGTCCATTTTGCATCACCTGATCACAGTCCGAAATTCCTCAATACTTTCGAGGCCTGTATCTATCTTTTATGTCTTTAGCATGTTGATAATAGTTTGGCTTCTGACAACGTTTACTTCTTCTTCCAGCTTCTGATATGAAATGGCTCCTAGAGTATGATTTGATTAGCAGTCATATCAACCTTCTAGCGCACGAATGTTTGGAACGTAGTTATGCCCTAAAATCTGTTTGTGAGTGTGAGTAAGGGTGGGTGTGTATGTGTGTGGGTGTGTTTGTTGAGGGTGTGGGTGTGTATGTATGTATGTGTGTGGTGATGTGAATGAGATAGGGTATGTGCGTGTGTATGAGTGTGTGAAGGGTGTATGTGGGTTTGTGTGGTGAGGGTGTAGATGAATATGTGGTTTGAGTATGTCTAAATGAGGGTATGTGTGGGTGTGTGTTTATTTGCGTGCACACAAGTAATAAATTCTCAATTTGTTTATTCTTCACACAGACCCTTGGCTCAGGTGAGAATTTTACTGTATTCTAAAGATGGTCTGGTATTTAGTCATGCGTGCAAAGATCCAAATGAAAAGGGTACCAACATAATTATGGTAGGAGGATGACTCTACTTTTCACAATACAATTTCTAAATTATGGAACATTTTTATTTACTTACTCTGTATATCGGTTTTTTTTCTTCTTCTTTTGTTTAGTTTTTTTTCAAACCAGGGTTTATGGGCTAAATTGTTATTACAAAGATAAATCTAATATTAATATCTATTTAAAAAAAAAGAACAATTAATGTTATTTCAACATAATCAAAAGTTCGCTATAATAAACGAAATGCCAATTCGATTTTTTTTTTTTAAAAGCTTGTCATTAAGACATAACTATTTTTTTATGTCTGAGAGAGAATTTCTCTCAAATATTTTGACATAGTTCTTAGAATCTTCATCCCAGTAAAAAATACATGTAATTCGTCGCATAGAACTAGCCAGCCGTCTCCATTGGAAACGGTTTCAGCTTTGTAGCATATGCTATCATGGTACGATGTTAAGTCATTAATACTACAGTCAAACAGACACTTACATTGAGTTACGTCCGGCGTTGCGTACAAAATAATTTTTTTCGTGCGGATCCCCATGGATGCATTTCCGTCATAGTCAACAGTGGAAATAGTGATACTTTCGTTTATCAAATAAAATAAAGAAATACAGATGAAATAATAAAAAAGATTATAAGAATAAAGCAACAAAAACGTAACTAAACGTAAGTGTCTGTGTGACTGTAGCATTATATTTAACCATTTGAGAATTCAATTATCGCCTGTATCGTCGCCTCTCCGCTCGTTGACACGTATCGGAACCACATGTGTTTTTAATATAAATCTTTTAACTACGGCTTTCAGCTCATTAGATCGCACGATGTATATAACAGGGTTTACAATCAAATTTAAACTAACCGAAATTACACTTAGTCTTTCAAAAATCGGATCACGTTCCGCGAAAAAACCCAAAGAAAATCCGGGGATCCAGAATGAGATGGAGGTGATATATATGGCGGCAAACGTTTTCAGCAATCGGCGATTCTCTTTTAACCGCGGCTCGTCTACGCCCAACCCGCGATCCGCTGGACGTGACCGCGTTACACCGCGGTAAAGAAGTACATAACAGATTCCGGTTAGGACAAAGACTGCAAAGATACAGAGCAAGATCCAAGGAAGAATGTCGGCGTCCACTACTTGTGCAATGTGAGGAAAAGAACCGATCACCCATGCCATTACACAGGCGAAAATGCACCGCGGTGTGGTCGCGAGATTCCTGACTCCGAAGGGATCCATTTGAACAGTTACGAAGCGGTAAATGGCCACAAGGAGGATGTTTAAGGTGGAGGCAACGATACATGATCCCCACGTAAGGACTACTGCAATCTGCGTTTAGGGTAAAATTATATATCATAATTATTATCACTTATTTTTATTAAAGTGGCACTTGTTTTTCGATATCAGTACCTTCTATTCATAATTTTAGATCAAAATGGTTGACTGCGTGTAGTCTTTCATTGACTGTATATTATAAACGCTAGTCTTATGAATAGATTGAGAAGTTGGGGGCTTGGGATTGTCCTATATACTGATGTAAGGCTACTGGTTCGTATATTGGCTTTATTTGAATTGCCATGTTTGTTTCCAATGTTACTACGTTTATAATTGTCAAAAGAATGATAAAAAGGGGTTCGGAATTTGAAGAAGAAGAAAAAAAAACAAAAACAAAAACATTTCAACTTACGCCGTCCTCTTTGGAAATAACATCGTAAAGCTCAGTCAAAGCAGTGATGATGTCTATGAGCGCCATGTTGAACGTGAAGATGTTATGCTGCTTTCTTAGTCTCGGTGAACCAACAATGAACAAGAGAATGCAGCCGTTAAGAAATATGGATATTGTAGCCACAGTGAATAACATGCTGTTACTAACATGTTTCAAGTAACTGATCCCCGTTTGTTGATTTGGCATGTCGAATAGAGTAACATTAATCATGTGGCCCATGTCTTTAGACATCATATAGTGTGAGCAATTAGTCGCTCGAGTTGAAGAAATTCACCTAGATTCAAGCAATTAATAGATTGATTTAATGGCTGTAAAACTATTAAAATGAATGTAATACTGACTATGTTTTGTTAGAACGTGATCATACGTTACGTTATTGCTAATAATGCCTGAAACCTAACAATCAATGCTGCTGACTTTCTGAAATGGGTGAATGAAACAAGCGTGCTGTAACAAGCAAAATTACAAATTAGGTATGATCGTGCCCATCCCGACCCTTTTTAGCAAAAAAGAATGAAAATGTCAGTAAAAGCGATTACATATGACGTTTTTTTTTTTTTTTTTTATTAAACAAACACATTAAACTCTTACACCATCCTCTAACTTTGACAAACGACTTGTCATCATATGCAAAGAAACACTCTCTTTAATCTCATGTCTCATCAGCTCAACGGCGTAAATTGTGTCGAGGAGTGGGGGGGGGGGATGAGCGAAAAAATTTGCCAATTTGTCGCGATCTTGTTTGACATTATGATAGTGACACAAGGGACGTTTTTAATACCATATAGCAGAGGCGGTGGAACGGATTTGAGAGGGAGGGGTGCGAATAGAATTTGTCTTTGATTGTATGCTCTTAGCTTATGGCTGCCTTGATTACTGTTCATTTATTAGTGGAAAAAACTAATGCGAGCGCGAAGCGCGAGCCGAAAAATTTAAGCTTAAAGTTGGAGATATTTGTGCTTGAATTCCTAATTAGTATCAGTGAGCGCGAAGCGCGAGCCGAAAATTGGATATGTTTGTGCATTAAAGGTCCTATGTAGTAGGTATCCGCGAGCGTGAAAAAAATAAAACAAACAATATAGCCTATAGTAGAGCCGGCACAGAACGGATTTGAAAGTGGGGTTCTCGATAGAAAAAAGGGCACTTTTTCTGAAAAAGGGGACACTTTAGATCAGAGGCATAGATCTAAAGAGAAATGTATTCGGAGAGGGAGGGGTACGAAGAAAATTTGTCTTTGAATGTATGCTTTTAAGAATCATAATGGCTGCCTTGATTCCTGTTCATTTTATTAATGGAAAAAGTAATACGAACGCGAAGCGCGAGCCGAATTTTAAGTATCCATTTAGAAGATATGTATTTCATGCTTTGTTAAATAACAGCGATAGAAAACATTCAACAAATCCACATCTTTGCTATGAAATTTTGTGGGCTGCAGGCCCCAAGCCTCCACCAACCTAGCCCTCACACAACTACATTAATGTTTTTGATTGTCAAAACTTTTTTTTTATTATTTGACGATCCCAGTGGATGCCTTCCATTCATAGTCAACAGTGAGAATAATGATAAATTCGTTCATTTAATAAAACAAAGAAATATATACATAATAAATTATAGAATAGGAGATGAAATAAGGATAAAACAACAAAAACGTATAACTAAACGTATGTGTATGTGTGACTGTAGCATTAGGTTTGTCCCCAGACTAGGGCATTTATATTAATGTTACTGTTTGTTAGTTAGCGTGAGGTTGCATAGCGACCGAGCAGGAAAATTTTGGGTTTTTTGGAGTAAAAAAAAGAGGCATTTTTAGTACTGAAAGCGCTAATTTAACCAATTACACAATTATCTAGGGTATTTTTTTTTTTCATTTCTTTCTTGAAAGCATAAGCTTTTCATTTCATTTCATTTCCAACAAAGAAATAATGTAATTCCGTAATATGTAAAGTATATATATATATATATATATATATATATATATATATATATATATAC
>CALNVZ010002974.1:43656076-43666564 GCA_940671915.1 Paracentrotus lividus
CTCAGTCTTGAGACAAACATGAAACAAGAGAAGCCTCCATTGAAGAAATAAGGATACCCTGCAGCCATGAAATACACTCACTTATCAAAGTATCTCCATTAATCGAACCCCCGCTTGCCGCACAGTCATGTCGATTGAGTAGTGTCATAAAGTTTTGTTCATGGTGGTAACCAGTCGTCAGAAGCGAGGTCGTATGGAAACATGTGAGGACAGCATCCTCATGAGCCGTCGAATAATTGCACTTTGAATATGGGAATAATACTCTACTTGGTTCATTTTACACTTTCACAAGTCGATAGTTGCAGCATAGGAAGCCATTTTAGTTCACAAGCTCTCTATTACAGTTTTCCATCCGTGGTCAGGTGTGCATACTTACCCTAATTCTCGCTAACGTACACTCCTGATTGGTCCGGGGGAAAAATGCATGATGCCGCAGCCACTGAGGCATCATAACTTGAAAGCCACCACTTACGTAACCATTGCCGCATCAACCGTCAGTATTCAAGGCCTTTGAGAATATTAGGAGACCAGAAGCCATGACCAACAGAGTCAGTTTGAGAGCAATTCTATGATTTGACGGTCATCCAGAACTCAAACGCATTTAAAAATTGTTTATCAAACCCCACAATCAAATGTTGGCATTATTCAGCTGTGCTTGAACACTCACTTCATCTTTATCCGTCAACTCCGGTTTTTGTCCAACTACTCCCTTTTACTTCCTTTCTTTGAATGCCATGCAGTCGCCTTTGTTTCGCGACGCCGTCTCCGCATTAACCTGTTTGGGAGCGAGCTACAACACACATTATCGCAGACCGTCAGCACCGAATATATCCGGCCTCGACGTTCCCCAAACGGGCTTAAAAAATACCGCACTCCAAAACCACCTGCCCCTTGTATTATCTAAACTATAGCACATGAAGAACGAAATTATTATCATACCACGGCAAGGCATATTGAAGACCGGGAATTTAAAAAAAATAACAACAACAAAGCGCGAAAACCACGTACATTGTATTTACCATTAGTTCCGAAGGGGTAGCAGATGCATGCTTATGCAATCCGTCTCCATCTATGTTGTTTGACTTAATTCGCCCGGAAAGTAGCAAAAATGGATGGATCAAAAAAAAAAACAAAAAAAACAACAAACAATAACAACAACAACCAAATCCTGGACATGCCATCTCTTACAAAACGGCTATAGTGTCACAAAACAAACAATGTCACTTAAAATTGTATTTGTGCATGTTTACCTCACTGCTACAGGCAATTGAATATCTTGAGAGATACAATTTATAATGACTCAGCATGAACTATCACTTATATACGGATATTCCTTGATTTCACTGCTGATAAAACGGAGTAAAAAATGCCTGCACGATCCCATTAACATGAAACTGGAAAATTCGAGTTCTGTATGCATGTCTTCACTTTCTTTCTTAAAGCCCTTGAATCCTTACCCATTATATATGGACTAACCATTAAAGCCTGCACATTATGCATATCCACGAGGTACAAAACACCGATATCTGATTCGTAGTAAGGGCGAATACACGAGATCTTGCGACAACAAACACAAGTTGGTCAGTGTAAAATTGCTGCGAACGCTTTAAGCATACGACCGATTCTCTTCTAACCTGCCCATCGTCGCCGCTCACCGCGACGCTTCACGCTGATCTTGAACCGCGTGCACACGCCGGTTAAAGAAGCGTAAAGCAAATCCCGCTCAAGGCAACGCGCCAAGAGATGAGAAATTGATTTCCCCATGACTCAGTTTAGCTGCTAACTCTCCAAGAGTGGGTAACAACCGACGACGCCACGCCATTTATAACAGGCAGGGATGCATCGAGGTGTGGTGACGAGGTTTCTTGAACTCGCGAACGGGGTCGATTGAACGGTTTAAGAACGCGATATAGCGGCAACCAGTGAGGAATGTTTGAGACTGCGAAGTACCGCTGCAGAACCATGTGATGTGAAATATATAAAACTCCCTCCTGTATGCAATAGAGACATAGAAACAAAAAAGACAAATCTGTCTTAGTTAGTGAATTTGCATTATCTTAAATCATCTGAAATCAGTTAGCCATAGGGCCGCGATAAACTTTTACTTTTGTTAAATATGACTTGTTATTCCACAATAACAAACGAAACAACGAACTCAAGGTAACATGAAAGTTACGGAAAGAGATATCGATTGGAGTTGCAAACAAGAGAGATAAATCTTAAAAAGTCAATCAACCAATAATCAATCAATAAATCGATAGATCTTCTTTTATTATTGAACTTCTACTATGTGACTGTTCGTAAAGGATCAGAATCCAGGTTAAAGCGGTGACCAGATCTATAAGCGCCATGTCCAGGAAAAGATGTTTTATGCCTGTTTTCTCAGTCTTGGTGAACCGCCGATGAACAGGGAGATAAACCCCGTTGAGGAGCATGGAAGCGATGATCAACAATTCAACAATTATAATTAATACATCTGCTATCGCGGTCTTTTGTTTGCGGACTGTCCGCTTCCTGGACGTTGTACCTTCATCATCCGCGTGCACCCGGAATCACGTTCCATTGCTCTCAGGACAACCGTTTCGGTCGTGTCTTGAATGGTAAACTGAAGTTCGATGGTCTAAATTGATGGAAGTATCAGTGGATTTTAATGAAATCTATTGAAATAGATGTGTCGTGTCCCTTTCTTGATTTTCAGGGTATCTCCCAGAACGACGTTGTAACATCAAAACGGAGCTCATTAACACTTTAAAATCTAAACAGAACTCCAAATATTGATTCAAAACTCCTCGTATTTAGCAGATGTGTACTCATTATAATTAACTAATTGGCATGAGCCGCCGCTTTGACATGATATACAACAAAAATATGGTCGTCAAATAAAAAAGTTTGGGTCATCAAATCATTATATCCCTTATCACTCAACGTCAATGTACACGAAAGGGACATAATTTACTCAAATAAGAGTAGAGCTTTAAAAATTCCTGTATTACTATTAACACCTACTGCTCATTTTGGATATATACTTCCGCAAGTAAGAGCCTGTTTGGTATGAGCTGGAGACTGAGAGTGCAAACAGACCAAAAAAAAAAAAAACGTATGCGATTCAGAAACATCCCGAAATTTGGATCTATCCGCGGTGGTCAGCATTTAAAAATTGGGCGGGCGGCGCGCCGCAAGTTTTAATTTGTTGACATGAATGTCCATCGCATTACTTTTAAAACACGCTTCTGACCACCTCAGAGATCTACTACTGCCTAATTACGATGCTGTGTATGAAGGTTTTATTAATGTCCCCATCTAGTACCCGATATGATCATATCTCCTCACGCGATATATCCGATAGTACTCGAGAAAAAACTCCTGCGCAGGAGTGATCATATTTGCGTTGAATAGATCAAAGAGAGATTCCGTGTATCTACTGATTTCAGGATAAGCAGAACAAAAAAAAAAAACAACAACGGAGAGCGAGGAAAGAGAGAGATATGATCCAGTATCGGGTACTAGATGGACATTAATAAAACTTCCATTACACAGCTGTAATTAGCAGTAGTGTTCTGAAAGGGTGGTCCAGAAGGCGTGTTTAACAAGTAATGACAATGAAACATTCAGGTCAACAAAATTAAACTTTGCGGCTGCGCCCGGCCCCCAATTTTTTAAATGACTGAATCCCCGCGGGATTCAGATCAAATTCTGCGGATGTTCTGAATCGCATAGTTTTTTTTTTTTTTTTTTGGTCTGTTTGGGCATCTCAGCCTCCAAGCTCATACCAAAAGCATATCTTGCGAGAGTATATTCAAAATAAGCACGTGATCATAGGTAATACATGGAATTTTAAAGTTCTACGTTAATATTTTGCGCTCAAATTATTGTATTCTGTCATTGAAGTTGATGATGGTGAATGAATTTAATGATGATGACCACAACTTTTTATATTGCGTCCATATTTTTTGTTGAAAACGATTCAAAGGAAGCAGGCTCATCCAATTAAGTTAATTAACCTAAAAGTACACATCTGCTAAAATACGAGAGTTTTTGAATCAATATTTGGAGTTCTTTGATAGATTTTTAATGTTTAATTCCGTTTGATCTGTTAATTCGTTTTTGGGAAGATATGAAACAAGAAAGGGACAGAACACACATATATTAATAATTCATGAAAATCCACTGTACTTCATTTAGAAATCAACGTCAGTACTATAAGCACGACGGACGGTGTCTGTAAGCAATGCTTACAGGTGCAAGCAATGATGAAGTCCAACTCACAGAAGCATCCTCAAACATAGCCCGGTAGCAGTGTACTTACTATAATTTATATTGTGATCATCCTTCCATGCCCTCAACGGTTTTATCCTCCTGTCATCGTCCGGTTCACCAAGACTGAGAAAACAGCATAACATCTTTTCCTTTAACATGGCGCTTATAGATCTGGTCACCGCTTTAACCTGGATTCTGATCCTTTACGAACGGTCACATGTAAGTTCAATAATAAATAAGATCATATCGATTTATTTGATTGATTGATTGGTTGATTGACTTTTTAAATTTTTCTCTCTTTGTTTGCAACTCCAATCGATATCTCATTTTCCGTAACTTTCATTTACCTTAGTTCGTTGTTTCGTTTTTATTAATACAAGTCATATTAACAAAATAAAAGTTTAATCGCGCTCTATGGCTAACTGCATTTCAAATAATTTAAAGATAATGCAAATTCACTAATAAGAAGAATTTGTCTCTTTTTTGTATTCTATGTTCTATTGCATACAGGAGGGAAGTTTTATATATTTAATCACATGGAGCTCATGCACGGTTACTTCGAGTCTCAACATCCTCCTGGTGGCCGTCTACCGCTTCTTAACCGTTCACATCGACCCCTTCGGAGTCAAGAACCTCGTCACCACACCTCGATGCATCTTTGCCTGTATAATAGCGTGGGTCGTCGGTTTGTTACCCACTCTTGGAGAGTTAGCAGCTAATACTGGCATGTGGAAATCAATTTCTATCTCTTTGGCGTTTGCCTTGACGGGAATTTGCTACGCGCTTCTTTACCGCGGTGTGACGCGGTCAAGATCAGCTGAACGCGGGGTAGCCGGCGTAGATGGGCAGCGGTTAGAAGAGAATCGTCGTATGCTTAAAACGTTCGCAGCAATTTACATGACCAACCTTGTGTTTGTGTGTCCAAGATTCGTGTATCCCCTTACTACGAATCAGGATACGGTGTTTCTGTACTCCGTGGATATTGCATATGTTGTCAGCTTAATGGTTAGTCCCATTATATACTGGGTAAGATCAAAGGACTTTAAGAAAGAAGTGAAGACATGCATACAAAGAACTCGAATTATTCCAGTTCATGTTAATGGGATCGTGTAGCATTTTTACTCCTTTTATCAGAGTGATAATCAAAGGAATATCCGAATATAATAATGAGTTCATGCTGAGTCATTATAATTGTATTTCCTCAAGAATATTCAATTTGCCTGTAGCAGTGAGGTAACATCACAAATACAATTTTAAGTGACATTGTTTGTTATTGTGACATATAGCCTTTGTAAGAATGGCATGTCCAGGATTTGGTTGTTGTTGTTATTGTTTTTGTTTTTTTTTGTTTTTGTTTTGTCCATCCATTTTTGGCACTTTCCGGGCGAATTAAGTCAAACAAATAAGATGAGACGGAATTGCATAAGCATCATCTACCCCTTCGGAACTAAGTTGGGTAAATACATGTACGTGGTTTTCGGCCGTTTTGTTGTTGTTGTTTTTTTTTAATTCCGGTCTTCATATGCCTTGTGGTATGTAATAATTAATTCGTTTCTCATGTGCTAGTAGTTTAGTATAATACAAGGGGCAGGTGGTTTGGAGTGCGTATATTTTTTAACCCGTTGGGGACTGAGCCCGAATATATTCGGGCTGAGGTCTATGGAAAATGTGTGTTGTAGCTCGTCCCCAACAGGTTAACTGCGGAGAGGCGTCGCGAAACAAGGACTGCATTCAAAGAAGGAAGTAAAAAATAAGTTGGAAAAAAAACGTGATTGACGGAGTAAGATTGAAGGAGATGATTAAGTCACAGCTGAATATGCCAAAATTTGATTGTGGGGTTTGATAAACAATTTAAATGCGTTTGAGTTTGATGAACGTCAAATCATAATTGCTTAAACTGACTCGTGTCATCTTTGGTCTCCAATATTTAAGGCCTTAATAATGACGATGGGCATGGTTATAATTGATGGTTTAATTATATCCTCATGCTTCAGGCATCATTGATTTTCCCCGACATCAGATTGTCGCTAGCAACATCAGATAAGATATGCACAACATGAAGATGAGAACTGTATAGACTTTGAATAAAAGCTTTTTATGCCAACTCATCGACTTTTGAATGTAAATGAACCGTAGAGTTTATTTCATATTCAAATAAATTCGAGCGGCTCTTGAATGCTTTCCATTTTTCATCGATCGCTCTACGATGTTTACAGACATGAACAAAACATTTAATGACACCATAATCGACATGACATGTCGGCAAGCGGGTGTCGATTAATTGGAATACTTTGATAGAGTGAGCTGTATTTCAATGGCTGCAGTATCCTTATTTCTCAATGGAGGCATTCTCTTGTTCATCGTTGGGTCATCAAGACTGAGAAAGCAGGATAATATATTCACGTTGCAACACAATGGTGGTGGGCTCAGCCAGACATGGCATCACTGGCTAATTATTGTGCTTTATGCCTTTGTTTTCGATTGTAATGACTGAAAGCTGAACTGTATTTATACAATGAACTTCGAAGCTTTCATCTCTTTAATATTTTTTTTAAAGCAGCAGGAAAAGCTGGCAGAAAACATATACCTATATACTTAATATTACTTAATATATATATATATCTATATATCTATATATATTATTCTATTGTTTTTTTTTTTTTTTTTAGTGCTTTGCTTTTTATCGTCACTGAAATGTGGTAGCGTACAGTATTATCCTTCTAATGTTTATTCTGCTAATCGATCTTAGACGTGGGCTTGCTTTTAGCAAGCTGCTTTTAATTGACTCTTTCAAACTATTATTGTTTTTCTGCTCCAGCACGAATTTCACGCAGCCTGCCATGTTGCTTCGCGGCCAAGAAACTAACAGTAGTTGGGGCACTAAGGAAACCCGTCTTGCCCAAATATATACGCTAAATAAATTAATATATTATATCTATAATATGTATATATATATATAAGTATAGTATATATTTTATATGTATATATATATATATATATAATACATCAAGCAAATCAAAAAAGTAAGTCAGCGATCCGCTATAATTTAAATGATTTAATCTTTTGAAACCAAGAAGAGTTTACGATTTTATTACATTTCGCCATAATATTAGTAAAGTAGCAAATTCACTTTTCAGCAAAAGATTGTTCAGGGAAGGGTTTTTGGGCATTTAAATTTCTAATCACGATGCAAACGACTTTTGCATTAAATTTTTACGTGTTGCTTGAAGCATAGACGTAAAATTTCCAAAAAAGACATGCGGGCATTTTTTAACAAATTTTTACTTTAAAAAAATTATTGATTATGTACGGAATTATGCAATCTGGACTCAGGTGTTTAAACAATATCTAGTCATTGAGCGGTTGAATATGAAGCTGACTTAATTAAAGGCAACAAAGCAATGTGAGGGGATATGTTTCAAATATCTTTAGGTAAATAGTTTTTCAATTTTTGGTAATAAAATCATTTTAAAGCGTTAGCATTTTTTTGTTATAATGTTATGTCATACATTTTTTTTTTTGTTCAATGATAGCTAGGGCATTCTATTAAAAAATTCACGCTTCATATGAACACGATGATAGGCATGAAGAAGGCCATTGTTTTTCGTTGTGGACTAAAATGTCAATTGCTGTAACTTTGGATATATTGTCAGAGACGCGATACTTGGGATACGTTCATATTGATTTGAGTTTGTTGCACTGAAAGATTGCTATTTTATTTTTTTTTATGGCTATCAGTGAAACAGAAGTTTATCAGAAAAATATCAAATAAAGCAAGAAATTTCAGAGCTTTGGCCCCACTATATCGTGTCTTATCAGGTTCTGCAATTTAGGCATTTTTGGCCGCTGTTAGTAGTACCCGACCTTTAAGGTGTGTGCCAAGTTAGTGAAAAAGTTAACTCTAGTAAAATAAGCGTAAAAATCATGCATATGAAATTAATGCCGAATGGTTCATATTTGTTTAACATTTTGATTTCGGCTCTCCATGGAGCACTGGTGTACAATCTCGAAGTGGGGGGAGGGGAGGGGGGCGAAACAAATCGCAATCAACTATGCTGGAGACTTTTTAAGCGGAAAGTGGCAATTGGAGTGAATATGTCGTTTGGTCGGCTATGTTTATAAGCGTATCGACTAACGTTAATGTGGTAAAATGTGATAAAACCGTTGCGTAATGCATGAAAGTAAGAGACAGCGCGTTAAAGGGCGTTGTCAATTACAGTCACAAAAGTAATCTTTAAAAGTGTGCTGCACGTCGTCCATAGATGCGACGAATGTGCTCATGGTTCTCTAAGGGCAAAATGGTGTCGCTAAATGTTGATGATAATATCTGATGTCAATTCTTTAATCAACATATGTGGAATTTTTACCAATTTTTGGAGGCCGCTGACAGTAATTTTAAAATTGTGGGCTCACGTCATGGGCGCATAGGAAACATAGGTGAGATATGTATGGGCGGGAATTGATGTTGGATAGTACAAGAATCTTATGATGATAAATGGCAGCGGGCAAGGAAGCAATATATGGCGCGAGGTAAGAAGAATATTTTAACAAAATTGTTATTTTTAGCAAGACGCGAAAAAATGACCGCTTGTGAGCTTTCTGGAAATGTCATTTTTTATTTAAACGTTGATCAACATCATGCATGTCTCGAGGGAATGCGTTAGTCTTTTTTTCACAAAGCAGAGGGTAAGCTGCTAAATGTAGAAAACGTGGACTCTCTAAAATTATTGTGCTCAAAAGCATAGCCCGTTTAAAATGTGTGTGACAGGATAATTTTGATTAGGGGGGGGGGGACTTATTTATTTATTTATTTAATTTTTTTGTATTATAGTAAATATAATTGAAAAATTGTGCTGCTTGACATCTAGACTAATAGCTACGATTACAACGTGATACAGAAGATGCCAAATAACCAAATAGAATCAAAGATTTTACCAATAAAACGGAGGCATGTAGCTGAATATATGAATGTATATATACTTTATATATTGGTTCATCTTTTGGACTACATAGCCTGAAGCAGCGCTTTAATGTCTTAAAATCTATAGTAAACTAAAAAAAAAAAAAAAAAAAAAAGCTATTTAGAAATAATGCCTATGAATCGAAATTCAAATTTAGCAGGAAAATTCAAGCATGGAGCGGTCGGGCTATGCGGTGGCACGACTATACTTTTACGTAGTCCGTAATATGGATGAAAAGCATATTTAATTGATAAATCAACAAAATTGAAAATTAAATATTAAGAAGATTCATGAGAGGATTGAGCTACGAATATTTTTTTTACTGTATTAAATGCAAATTGTTAAAATTGATTGCTCGATTTTTTATATAAAAAGAATCAAGATTTAATGTGTTCCTAATTGCTTTGTCTGGAGTGATTAAATTGTTATTCCTATTGCATGGTAGCCTTCAGACGGCTGATTTATGTGTTAAATAATTCATTATGCCTGAGTGATTGCACGTTCAGTGTTAAATTTGGTGTTTTTGTTTATTTAGAGCAGAAGTCTGATCTAAGACACGGCAAATAGCGTGAAATGGAAATTAAATCAGTCGGTGTGGTTAGGTGTAGACCTCTAAATTTTGAGCGTAATTTGCCAGTTGCTGTGTTTGCATTTTATGTCAAATATCGTCTTGGCCTGAAGCTAAGCTATGGCAGTTGGTGTTAAATTCAGGCGTAGCAATATTCGGCCATTGACTGCAGGCTGAATTCGCCTAAGGGATAAAGAACATTTTCATTCAGCACCGTTCAAGGTTGGTGTTGGCCAGCTTTTGGATGTTCTGGTGAATAGGATAAAGAAGGGGGAGGGGGGCTCGAAGTAGGCATGAGTATCATGTTATTAATTATATGATGATACGCGGTCTTGTCGGAAAAATGAGAGTACGAAGTCGGCGATGCAGACTAAGATCGCGATAGACCGGGTAAAAAATAAGTGCTGGACAAAGCTAATAAAAAAACTGTGCAAATTTTGAAGGATTTTTTTTATATGTTCTTGATTGCTAGCATAAGCTTCAATGCTTTTTGGTTGCTCTGGTTAAAAAATATGAGTGAATGATAACGGGAAAGGTGGGTGAAGAGCAATGCAGTTTTTTGGCGGTAACGAGGTGTTTTTTTTTCGGTCATGTTAATTTTTTTTTCGGATGACATAGCAAGTCGAAGCCTTGCGTCCGGCAATGGCTCATTTCGCGCGGCGTGCGTCGGCGTTTAGCATCCGGTGCGCGCGCATATAAGAC
>CALNVZ010002974.1:43674542-43705014 GCA_940671915.1 Paracentrotus lividus
ACTCTCCCCGGTGTCATCCTGTTTAGGCATGGGCCCATCAACAAATCGATTTACACAGTTTTGTTGCAAAAATTCAGGTCTTAGAGTGGATTTTATAACAAATAATTTTGAACACAGAGGTTATTTGAGGTATTAATTCATATTATTCTGCTATGGAAGAAAAACAAAAAATATGTTCTCCCGAAACTATACATGAGCTTTAAAGTATGGTATAAGAGATTTACACACATGTCAACTTACCCCGTATGTTTACATATTGTAACAATTGACCCCGTATGGTGTAACAACCTACCCCGTATATGGGGTAGGTTGTTACAAAAAAAAATGTCTTCACTAACTAGGCTGTAGTTAATTAGTGTTGACATGTTTTCAAGTTTTATATGCCTCAGGTTTTAGCCAGCATAATAGGCTAACTACAGACCCAATATGGATGCGTGAGTTCTTTCATTAGAATTATCTGGCCCAAAATGTGAATTTTGTAACGTCCATACCCGGTCTCCCCTATATTCAGACCCGGATGCATGAATTTTGAAATTTGCTCTTCTAGAGAGACAACATTTCAAAGACCAATTTGGCTCCCTTAGTTTCAGGTAAATTCGTCGCCCCTTAGTTTCAGATCATTTGGGCGCCCTATACGTGTAAGCTCATTTAGGCGCCCTAATTTTAAAATCTATTTGACGCCCCTTAACTTCAATTCAGCGCCCCATAGGTTTCACGTAATTTTGGCGCTCGTACGTGTAAGCTCAATTTGACACAGCTAATGTTGAAGACCAATTTGAAAAAAAAAATTAAATAAATAAAAAATGTAGCGTGAAATAAAATAAATGTAAATGTTTTGACGGTTAGAATCCCAGAAAAAAAGATGAAAAACATAGGCATGTACGCAAAGGGAGCGGAAATTTTGATGTGTTCGAATGATTAGAAAACAGGACATTTTTGCGTTCCTCAGGAACACAAGGCAATAACTCTATGGGAAAAGATGATGCGGACGCGGAGCGCGAGCGAAAATTTTGCCATTTATATACAAACCAGGAGGCATGAAATTTTAAAATTTTGCTATTTCTAGTTAGAGCCCATTTCAAAGACCCTTCTGGTTTTTTGTTTGTTCGGGTTTTCTGGTAAATTCGGCTCCCCTCCCTAAGTTTACGATAATAGGTGGAGCCCCTAAGTTTAAGATAAATTTGCACCCCTAAGTCTCAGGTCAATTCATCGCCCCTACATTTGAGCTCAATCTGGCGTCCCTTAATTTAAGATAGATTTGGCGCCCCTTAACTTCACGTCAAATCAGCGCCCCTAAGTCTCAGGTAAATTCAGCGCCCCCTAAGTTTCAGATAATTTTGGCGCCCCTACATTTGATCTAAATTTGGCGCCCTTACGTTTAAGATCATTTTGATGCCCCTCTAAGTTTAAGTTCGATTTGGCGCCCCCTAAATCTAAGGTCGATTTGGCGCTCCTAAGTTTAAGGTTGATTTGGCGCCCCACCTATGTTTCAGGTTAATTTGGCACCCTCTCAGCTGCAGGTCAATTTGGCTCCCCCACCTAAGTTTCGGGTCAATTTAGCGCCCCCACGTTAAACTCATTTTGGCGCCCATCTAAATTTAAGGTCGATTCGGCGCCCCACCTATGTTGCAGGTCAAGTTGGCGCCCCTGTGTTTAAGCCCAATTTGGCGCCCCTTAGTTTATGGTCGAGTCGGCGCCCCCTAAATTTAAGGTCAATTTGGTGCCCTTACTTAGTTTAAGGTCAATTCGCCACCCCTAAGTTTAATGTCGCATTTGGCGCCCCCTAAATTTAAGGTCGATTTGGCGCCCCTACGTTTAAGGTCAATGTGGCGCCCCTTAGTTTACTGTCGATTTGGCGCCCCTAAATTTTTTAAGGCGCCCCCTCCCCTTTCCCTTCCCCTCTCTCTCTCTCTCTTTCTCTCTTTCTTCTTTCCTCTTTTCCCTTTCTTTTTCTCTCCTTTTTCTTCTTTTCTTTTTTTCTTTCCCTTTTCTCCCTTTCTCCTCCTCTTTTCGGCGCCCCCCTGCGCCCCCGGGGACCCGGGCCCGTTAAGCCCCCCCCCCGAATAAGCGCATGATTTAAACTTTGAGGCCATATTTTGTTTTAGCTAATTCGAGATTACTGAGTGTGATATAAGTGAATGAAATAGCTCATGAAATTAATTAACTTATAAATGATCGTTGAACGCTACTACTCTTTTATTTGGTATGCAGTTCTTTATGGCTGTCTTAAATTCATTCGAACGCCACCAATAAATAGTTGGATTAGCAATCAAATTTGCATTATAGAAGACTCTTCCAATGCTTTGCAACGTCGTATCTATGTCTCCCATGATCCCTAAAACGAAGAGTGGTAGCCAGAACGCGAAGGAGGTGATGTGAATTGCTGCAAAAGTCAACAACAGATGGCGGTTTTCCTTCGACCGCTGCTCGTTCACGCCAACACCGCGTTTCGTAACGCGTGACCGCGTCAGACCGCGGTAGAGAAGTATGTAACAGATTCCGATGAGGGAGAATATGACGAATATAGTGGCAGATATCCACATTGACGATACGTCAGATATCGGCTCTGCAAGCCCAAGAGAGGGAAAAGATCCGAGAATCCACACACTGGCGCAGGCGAATATGCAGCGAGGTGTGGTGACGAGATTCTTGACTCCAAAGGGGTCGATGTGGACGGTTACGAAGCGGTAGACGGCCACCAAAAGTATGTTGAGACTCGAAATAACCGTACATCCTCTCCAAAAGACGTGGAGAATTTTCGTAACCTGTAAATGGTATAAGGGTAAAAAGTTATAACATACAAAACTTGGAAGCTGTTAAGTTAGATATAGGTTTGTGGTGAGGAGTATTCCTAGGGAAGGGTAAATATTTTACTAAGTGGGGTTTACATTTGATGTTATCGTTTATTCATCGATGCAAAATTAAATCTCCTCAAATCAACAATAAATTCAAATTTAACCAAGGAGGTAATAGATCTATTACATCCTTGATCTAACTTTTAAAAATTTCAAATGTTTTTTCCCTGAGACGAATTGGAGGGAACGTTTAAGATCATCAGGACTCCTTTGTGTGAAAATAAGCCGCCTTGATTAAATAAAAGCCAGAGCAATATGATGTTAGCAAATGAAATAACTTTTTTTTTTTCAAAATCAGTATACAAAAGTTAGTTATTAAGGAAAGGCTTTTTCACTGAAGCTTACGCTGTTTTGTTGAAGGGTGATCACAATGGCCCCTATTATGGCGGTAGTGGTATCTATCAGTGCCATGTTGAAAGTGAAGATGTTATGTTGTTTCCTAAGTCTGGCTGCGCCAACAATGAAGAGGAGGATGAGACCATTCAGAGAAATTGATACAGCGATCTCCAGAAGAGATATGATGTCCAAGGAGCTGTATTCTGATTGACCGGATGCTATATCCATGGGTGTGTAGTTAGACACTTTAGCCGAAAGATTGGTTGCAAATGAAATCATACTTTTCATTATGAGGGATGAAGCTTGATAAAGCTAAGAAAAAAATCCTCGTGGATTTGAACACGTGCGACTCAGATGGTATAATTTCAGAGATCGTTAGTATCAATAAATTGTGCAGATTATCATATCGTAGTTACGTAATTAATTACTTCATTATACGTCACTTGAATCACTGATAACGAAAACTATGTATTTTTATGAGTTAATAGAAATATTAATATGACTACACACACTGGAGAAGTAATCACCTTAACAGTCAAAACGTATTCATAACTGTAGATGAAATGCATTCCTCATTAAAAAGGTTGCGTGTCATGGCCTTCTGATATTCTGCTGAAACATAATAAAACACTTCCTTTTTATTAAGTTTCTATGGCAATCAAATATATAAATCCACAAAATTTACAAAGGTGAAATGACTGACAATTATGTTTTTAAAAAATTTATACCGAACTACAACGCGTTTATTTGAAAACAGATCTCACTGTCTTGTCACGTTTTGATATTCATTTGTCAACAATCCCAGTATATTGCCGTTTCATTAATAAACGAATCTGACCTGGCAATCAAGCATTCTGAATTGGCATCTTCAATTTACGCTTAACCTTCTCTTAATATATTTCATATATCTTCTTTTTTCTCTCATCTTATTTTCATATATTTTTAGCTTCGTTTCTCGGCCTCTCTCTGTCTCTTTATCCGTAGCGAAATTGTTAATAATATTTCCTGACACCGTTATATTAATTTCGTGTTAAATACAAAGCCTTCACCTTACTTCCTATGTGGCTTAGTTGATTGCAATTTTTGGAAGAGAGTATCAATTATTAATCGTTATACAATTATCAAGTATTAATTATTGATCGTAATACGTGTATTTCAGCTTGTAAAATACAAAATGATAAGTACCAACCTATCTGAGTCAATAACATGGAACGTGTATATCAATTATAAAACCGGTTACTTTGCAAAGTACCTCTCTACCTGCCATGACTTGTCACTCCGGATAATTATAGAATCATTATTAATATTATTGGTGATGGACTGACTCGCTCATTGCATATTTAAAATTAAAAACAATATATTTCTTATCTGATTTTGATTTGCAGGTTCACATTACAGGTGATATATACTTGTTATCCACCGACATCATATTATTATTTTGTTTATCAAAATGTGACGTAGATTTATAAACTTGGTAATTCACATGTAATTTTTGCATTGAAGAAGTTTTAAAAAATGAAATTAATTTTCAATTGTTACTCCCACTAGAATTGTCCCTTTTATATTTTTCCTGTAAGAAATATTATTTCGCCTTTCCTCCACAATATTTTTTTCTTTTCTATACCCTTCTGCTCATCTGCAAGTTTACGCCTGATTCAAATGTTTAAAGATGATAGTATTAGAGATGACTTGCATTATTTCTATTCAGTAAGTTCATTACTTAATGTGCTCGCATCACCGGACAATAATCATAATTACAATCTGCCTTCTTGATCTGTGTTTCCAGTCTATTAATAAAATATCTTCCTGTCTTTGATGTTGTTATGTGCAGGATGCGCCGAGGATGAATTCCCGTGCAGCCATTCTTGTATACCCATTGAGCAGCGTTGTGACACCAACTGTGACTGCGAAGGAGACTGTGCTGATATGAATGGCTGTGGTGAGTAGATGGGTACCCCGATTGAAATCATGTGTTGTCTCTTTCACAACAATTTAAAGGGCAAGTTTTGTTTCTTTGAAAGAAGTGTGCGTCTTGGATTGAAAGTTTAATTTTAGAGTTTTAGAAAACTTTTTATTGATCTATTATCAAATTGCCCATTTGATTCATCTCTTTCAATACCCTCTTCTCCTACAGTTTTTCTCTCACTAACTCCTCCCGTGAACATTGCAAAATGTCCTAACTTATTGAGAAAATAATTTGATCCCGAGTAGAGTCGGAGGTAATTCTGACTGACGTCATTTCGGGAAAATGCGAATATTACACACCAAAAATTCAATCCCATTTGGCAAGTCTTTCCAAAAGAACCTCAAAGTAAAATGTAATTTGAATGTCCCTATCTCTCGGTTTGCGCGTAAAAGATGGGTGAGAGAGCGGAGAGGTAGCGGGGATGGCCACACCCTTTCGAGAAAAAGTTGGGAGGGAGGGGGCTTTCTCGAAAGGGTTGGGGTGAGAGCGGGAACTAAAATGAATGCAACCATTTGAGAATAAAGGAGGAGGGTCTTTTCTCTCCCTCTCTCTGATCCTTATTATCTTTGCTCCTTGTTCAATTGTCTGTTATACAGCCATTTTTAATAAGATTATTAAACATTTTATATTATTTTATCATGTTCTACCACTCCTGTTTTCATTGATTTTCTTCCGCAGAGGCGTTTCCGTGTAGGGAAGGATATGATAAATGCTCGAATCATTACTGCATACCTACTCATCTATGGTGTAACTTCATAGACGATTGCGGGGATAATTCAGATGAAGATGATTGCCGTAAGTATCCCAAACAAGAAATATTACGCTTATAAATAATAATGATAAACAACATTGAACAGCAATTTTGTCGGCAGAAGAAGAAGGCAGAAGCGCCATAAATTCTGGTTGAAAAATTCAAGATAAGGTTGATGGTTTTTTCTCTCTTTCTCTTATAAACATTACCTACGTGAAAGATTATGTAAAAAACCAACAGTAATATCATGCTTCAAAATGATTCAAAATGCAAATTGTTAGGTTAAGACAGATTCAGTTCGATTCAAATCGTGTTTATTCACACACTTAAGTTTGTTCGTACCCGAAACAGAGATGAAAGCTGAAAAACCTTTATTTCAATGGAAATAATGAATGAATTTTAAAACACCTTGAAACGTCGACGGCGCCACAAGGCTGAAAACAGATTAGATCCTGTTTGACGCTTTTTGTGGACGTGCATGCTTATGACACCACGAGGTGGGTTCGCATCCCTTACATGAATGACAATCTATTTTCATTTGTCAGCTCATCCTGATTGTTGGAAGGGCCAATTCCAATGCTCCAAGAGTGTATCAACATCTGATGTTTGTGACGGTACAATGCACTGTATTGACGGGAGCGACGAGACGCGATGCAGTGAAGGTAGGCTGGAAGGAATGGTGTTGCTGTATAGACCAGTTAAATAACATATTCAAATTTTATGCATAAATCTTTAACAAAGGTTGTTCTTTACAACCTGAAAGCTTGCCAGGGGCTTAACCCGACATAGCAACAACTAATGTGTGCAAACTGGATTCCATGTATTGTAGTTCACTCTTTCATTACAGGTTGTTTGAATACCTTGTTTCTATGTCGCCAGAAAAAAAAGTATGCATAAAATTTGAATATATTAGTAAAATGGTCTATACCATTTAATTTGCTGTAATTTAAATTTAATTAATCATTTGCATTGACTGAGAAGTAAACAGAGTTTAAAACTATATGAGGAACCCTGAAAAGAGTTGGATTGTATTGCACTGAAGTGAAGATAGGCTGAATGGAAAGTTAATATGAATATAATCTATACGCTGATCTCCTCACTTTCTCGATATTCAACTTCTTATTCCTTAACCATATTTTCCTTAGATCATTTCGTATATTGTGAAAACGGTAAACGAGTGTTCGAGCACGAATGGTGTGACCGCCATGTGGACTGCGAGGATAACGAAGCTGGAAGATAAACTGTGAATGTACCGCGGATGAATACAAGTGCCCCAATGGAAAATGCTTAAGACCATCAGTTCGGTGCAACGGCGTCTGTGATTGCAAGTCGTGGGGATGAAAAAGATTGCGGTAAGTGGAAAAGTTTAGGTGATATTTCCAATGTACACTGTTCGTCATAAAGGTTGAATATTTTTTTCTGGCTCAAGCGACATTATGTTGCTCCGTTATTAATTTCTCGAATGTGTTTGTCACCGCTTTCACTTTTCTGGATCATGGGTATATTCTTGGACGTTCCCTCAACCCTTCCGGGGAGTTTTCTTCAAAAAAGTTTGTCGCCCCCAGAAGATGGCCCTTTTTTGTAATTTTTTCTTATTTTGGGGGCCCTTTTTTGTTCACGCGACCCACCAAGGCCCCCTTAGTCCTATCCCAAGGAGACACGTCTGGGTGGAGATTTGTTATTGTTCTTTAAATTAAATCTAGATTATGGTTACAGGCTCGACTCATTTGTCTAGGGGAGGGGTCAAAATTTATTTTGATTGGGGTTCAACATTCATTTTATTCATTTTTACACCATGGAAATTTCTATCTCCCTAAATTGTATTATACAATCTCAACCAGACATAAATCAAATAAAATATTATCAATAATGACTATTTACAGCCTTGTCATCAAGGCTAACAAAATTTAAAGGGAAAATGACGATATTTAAGGGTTAAAGGTGGTTATTCATTTCTTTTGTTTTCAGCATAAAGGTGGATAAAATATTCCGAATTTTCACCAATCTCGTTTTTTACTTCAACCCCTCCCCTAGACAAGAGACCTTAGCCTGTCCCAGAAATATACATTTAACTTTAAGAACAATATAAAACAGTTTACCTCAGTCGCATTTCCTGGGGGTAGGACTGAGGGGGGCTTGATCGGCCGGGAAAACAAAAAGGGGCCCCAAAATGAGAAAAAATGACAAAAATGGGCATCACGGGGGTTGACAAAACTTTTTTGCCAAAAGGTCCACGTGAAGGGTAGGGAGAATGTCCAAGATATAGCCAAGGTCCCCAAAAGTAAAAGCAGGGACAAACATATTCAAGAAATAAAGTCAGAGCAACATCATGTCGCTATAGCGGCAAAACAATATTCCACCTTTGTGACGGACAGTGTACTTAAAGTTAGTAAAAGTGTATGTAATGATTAGAGTTACACTGTGACATTTGGGGCTTGTCGCGGAATAAATCCTGGAATCACTCACAGTTATCTGGAATGATAATGTACACGCTGCATCATGGTACTGCAACGGTAGACAATGACCTCAGTGCAAACAGCTCTTTGTTTTGTTGTTTTTTCAAATATTCCATCTGACAGATGACGCAACTCACTTGGCAACTTGGCATCCACTTATTCAACTAATTTGTTCGCTTTTATCGATAGACAACTGTTGTTGTTTTTTATTTTACGGCGCTTTCATTCATTATATGAATATTTACGCCTGCGTTTTCTCTTCCGATCGAGTGAAATGACTATGAGGGACCTAAGCAGTATTCACATTTTTCCCCCTTTTTTTTTTATTTCTCTGTATACACTGATTCGGCAGACGAAGAGGAAATGTGCAGATATGAAACGAACGGAATCCTCTGTCAGATCAAAGGCAAACGGCCATCGAGGTGCGTCAGAAAGGAATACATCTGCGACGGATTGAAGACTGTCCGGAGCGCACTGATGAATTTAATTGTCGTAAGTTCCACTCTAATCACCTTCCTAATTGTTAAAGTTTGGGCAGGAGCGGATTACTTGTTATGCATTTTACTACAAAATGTTGTATCCGTGCTTTGGCTTTTACCAGTGATATACTCCTCATTATGATATCAGACCTATTTTTATAAAACATTAAGAAATTTAATCGGGATTTCGATGTATTTTTTTTTTTTTAATTATAATATATTTCCGTATTATTATAATTACTATTAATTCAGAATTGCCAGGCAACACATCAGGCCATTGTGACCCGGAAGGGAACCCTCCTTACATGATGTGTGACAACAAAGATGGCCGATGATCCTCGATGTTTGCCGACACTTAAAGTTCAATGTGATACGCGCCCTCACTGCATGTATGGCCTCGACGAAGGGACTTGCAGTAAGCTTACCAACTAATGTTGTTTATATTGGTTTTCCGGTCAACTTAAACTCTTTGCAATCGAATTCGTCAATATTCCTTCAATTTAAACGATATCTGGTCGAGCAGAGCTATCGGTCATTTAAGTTTACGCTTAGAGCAAGCGATTTTGTTTTTTGTTTTGTTTTATTCTTTCATATTCGTTAGTGAGCTCTCAATTTCGTTTTTTTTTTTTTTTTTTTTTTTTTTTTGCGATTAAAGCTGTCCATATGCAATGAATTTCGTCAATGTGCATGAATGAACGAATTTGAGCGACCATTGAAGAATACGACTGCTCGCAATAGAAAAATTGATTGGAGCCATTTGCGATTGGATTGAATGTTTTTTTAATTATATTATTATTATTATTATTATTATTATTATTATTATTATTATTATTATTATTATTATTATTATTATTATCATTTTGGCTCCTCATAAACGAATTTGATTGCAGATTTTTAATCGCGATCATATTTTGGACGATATTGGTTGAAGGAAATGTCATACGAAGGCATTTTATCTACATTGCCCAACACTCCACCCAGGTAAATGGGTACCCGATATGCTGAGCGCTACATACTTGACCATGTTGACCGCCCAGCTATGACCGGGTAATAGTGTGTAAAACATTCTTTGTATTAAAAGCGCCATGAGCCTAATGCATGACGGACCTGAGCGCTATATAAGAAGCCACCATTATAATTATATTATAATATCAAATACAAAAATTAATAATGAATAAATACTTAAATGGATATGTAATGACATTTCGATTTTAATGACAATTAAACAGAATGTATGAAAGATACGATATCGAAGCGATTTTTCTGCCCAAACTTCAAACCCAATAATAAAGTTTAAACATAAAGCATTGTCATGAGGTAGGCCCTTTGTCTTTAAAATTACTCGAGCTATTGCTCATGAAAATATTTATTGGATAATTTAAACGTTTCACATCATTGCGCATCCAGTTTCTGATTTAAAAAATAATACTGATGACTAAACAGAAACTTTCTTTTACAGGATATTGAAGTTTACTTCTGTTGTTAAATGTGACTCCTTAACACAAAGATTTGCAATCAATCACAAAGTTACAATAGCCAATCACAATCGTTGGTGCAAATTTGCAATCGATCCCAAACCTTTGTCTTACCTGATTCATTATGCGTTATTCTGTTGATCATCAAGTCTTGTTAAATTTTCTTGCGATGATGATCTAGATGCGACCCGACCATGTGATACAGAGTCGGAGTTCGAATGCCCTTATGGGAGAAGCATTGACCTAGCTGACCGATGCAACGCAAAACTGGACTGCTTCGATTTCTCGGATGAAGCAAACTGCGGTAAGTTGTTACAGGGATATGAAAATAATGGATGCATATTTGGTATAAAAAATAACTCCTTACCCCCCCCCCTTCACACACACACACACACAACACACACACACACACACACACACACAAACATACACACAGTTTCAAGGGCATTACGTATCCCTGCCTGCAAAGTTTCAAATTTCAAAATGGATGGAGAGGGAGCATAAACTGATATTAAAACAAATACATGTATTTATATATTTAGTGACAAAAAAATGTTATATTTTTGATAAGTATTAAAGTACTATAGAGCTTCACCACATGTTCATCATTGAAACATCGTCTCGCTACAATTGATAGACCATATATGCATCGCAACAAAACAAGTTAAAAAACGGTGAAATACTGTCATGGCGTTATTATTTTTATTTTTTAGTCAACAAATATAGACGAACAAAAACAAAAATTTTGATGATGTATACGTAATTTGTCGAGATCGTCTCTTCCTTATGTTTTTATTGATACTATCTCAACTATATACACTATTTCATGAAAAGCCTTTATTCTTCCTCTTTTCTCTCAACCCTTACAATGCTTACAATTGTAATCCTTGGACAAAACAACTACAATTGCATTATTTTTATTTCAAATGTTCCAGCAGCAATCGATCTCTTCTTTTTTTTTTCTTCTCTCTCTCTCTCTGTCTCTCTCTCTCTCTCTTTTGTAGAGTCTTTCCAATGTCCAGCAGGAACCTGGAAGTGTCAGAGTGGGCAGTGCATCCCTGAAATACAGAAGTGTGACTATACACCTGATTGTTTTTACGTCAATGGAACAATTGATTCATCGGATGAAGATCAATGCGGTAAGATGTGTTTAGATAACATAAATATTTAAAAAAAAAAATGAGTTTAGATATTGATCTTTAATATCAGCGATTCACTATTAATGGCGCAGTCACATTCCCCCTACGATGGACATACGGTGAATTAAAATTTAAAAAAAAAAACAGTCGTTTCAACAATTTTTGCACGAAGCAGTTCGTACAAAAATACATGAAGCGGCTGTTTCCGACTTGCCTTGCTGGCACCATTGGGGAAATGCCACAGCGGCATGGCAAAAAGTGATTTAGATTTATAGATAACGAGGAATTCAAACAAACTGTTATAAAGATAAAACTATATACAATACTAGTATTCGAAATCAAGTTTGCATATATTTGCTGTTGCTACCTGAAGTCTCGGAAAAGCTTTCGGGCTGTCAAATTGGTGAACCGGACTATTATCGTTTGTATTCAAATGGTAAAGTTTTTGATGGTGCGCCGTGGGATTCGTTAAGAATCCATTTTGGTTGAACATCAAGGTTTCGAAAATTTCGTCTTATACCTAATTGTACTGACTTACTAAAAAAAAGAAAGAAGAAGATATTTTTTGGTCGTTAAGCTAGGACCGGGATAAATGTTGGAGCGCCATGACAATGTGACGGACCTATTTATTTATCTTAATTGTTGAGAAGGTCATAATATGTATGGGTTAAAATTATGATATCCACTCCCCCCTTAAAGGTAACTGGTCTCTATCAGCTTTCGACTTGAAACCATCGGGTACAACCAATTTTGTGAAAAAGTTATTTAAATATAACTTATCAAAACTCACATTTGCAATACGATTTATTTTGACAACTCTGCAGATTATAAGATATTTGGGTGTGCGGATGGAGAGTTCAGGTGCCACAGCGGACAGTGTATTCCTCCAGATGAAGTATGTTTCTACGATAGTACGATGAAGAAAGGCTGCAAGGATAAGTCGCATCTCAATGATTGTGGTAAACTTTGTTGTTATTCTGGAATATTCATAAGCTTTATTGGAGTGTTTCTTCCAATTTTTTTATTTATTATTACACTGTTGCTCATAAAGGTTGGATATTTTGTGTGTGAACCAGCCACATCTTTTTGCTCCGGCTTAGATTTCTTGAAATTGTTGCTCCCTACTATCACTTTTCTGAGCCCTGGCTATACATTGGACACTATCCAGCCTATTCCTGGGGAATGAAAATGAAAAAGAGTTTGTCAACCCCCAGAACGCCAATTTTTGCCATTTTTGTTTCATTTTGGGCCCTTTTGTTTACCCGGCTGGCCAAGGCCCCCTGAGTCATACCCCTCGAAAGCGTCTGAAATATAGAGTTGTTATTTTTCTTTATGATAAATCAAGGTTTAAGATCACAGGCGTTAGTTTCTTGTCTAGGGGAGGGGTTGAAGGAAAAAGTGAAATCGGTAAAAAACGGAAATATATTCTATCCAACTTTATGATCAAAACAAAGGAAATGAAAAACAACTATGAACCCTTAATTATTGTCATTTTCCCCAAAATCTTTTTCAGCCTTAATGACAAGGTTGTAAACGGTAACCATTGTCTATTGTTCATTATGATTTATGTTTGGCTGAGATTCTACAATACATTTTTGAGAAGGTAGAAATTTCTATGTTGCAAAAATGAATAAATTCAATTTTCAACCCGAATCGAAATAAACTTTGACCCTTCCCTAGACAATAATCTAAGTCTGTGATCATAACTTATATTAACTCAAAGTACAATAACCACCCTATACATCAGACGCGTTTGGTGAGGGTGGGATAATGGGGACCTTGGTTAGCCGGGTAAACGAAAAAGGGGCCCCTAAATGAGAAAAAAAATGACAAAAATGGCGTTCTGGGGGTTGCCAAACTTTTGTTTTATTTCATCCCGGGAATAGTTTTGGGTGTCAAGTTATAGCCAAGGTCCAGAAAAGTGAAAGTAGGGACAAACAATTTCAAGAAATCTAAGCCGGAGCAAATAGATGTCGTTGGATCACACAAAACAATATCCAACCTTTATGAGCAACAGTGTATTTTGTTTACTGTACCTTCCAGTGTGTTTCGCTTTTGTCACCCACGCATCCATGCAATACCTCCCCCCCCCCCCCCGCCATCACCGGGTTTGTGCGTATTGCTATAATATAGTTATAAATATATAATATATTATTTACAACAACAAAATATTTTGCTTTCTTTCAGCAAACCGCACGTGCAGTGGTGAGAACGAATTCAAGTGCCGCAATGCTCACTGTGTGAATATGAGTGATGTGTGTAACGGGATATTAGACTGTTTGCCGTACTGGACAGATGAGGATTTCTGCCGTAAGTACTTTCTCAATTTCTGTAATTTTTTCAGAGTTTTTATTATGGATGCCCTGTTACATGTAGGGCGCGCTGTTCGAAACTAACGTGCCAACCCAGCAGCCTCCATCACCCACCCTCTTTTCGCTCCTCATCAGATTGTTATAGGATCAATTGACAAAGGGTATTATTAATTGTATTCCCTAAGTCTTTATGCAACATTCAATCTTCGGTGTATGCATGGGCTTCTTTCTCAAAGCTCAAAGAATCCCGCCCATCCCATTCTGAGCATATTGAGCTAGCTAGGTTGATCTCTATACGTTATGCACGCATGACGGATGGATTCGCCTCGTCGGACGTTTTTGCCTCTGACACCCGCATAAAAGTTTCATTCAAAATTCTATTTCATATTAATAACTTTATTCACAATATTTCCTATTGAGAAGACCAGTTCTTATTTATCTTATTTTCAACAACTGGATAAACAAAACTAATTTTCAGATCTACCATGGTATTTCAATCGTCTCTATTTTAGCCGACTCGTGCGGACCAGCCGATTCATGTATCTGTAATCATACACAAATGAAGTGCATCAACGCTGGACTGGAATCATTTCACTCATTCTACGTCGAAGAACAAATATCTGAAATGTGAGTTATGCCACACAAAACACTATTAAGTGTATTCGAAACCGGTCGTTACGGCGCTAGGTGTTTATGTTTCTCTCGTAAATGGCACCAAAACCTGGTCGATGACAAAACTGAGGCAAATGAAATACAAGTTGTAACCATAAAGACCAGTAGAGGATTCAGCATCAACTCTCAAAAAGAAATGTACCGGCCCAAGCACAAAGCACAATAGATTCATTATTGTCCCCAGACGAGTCAGCCGATGAAAATGAATGCTTTGTAAGAGATAATGCTGGAACCACGACTAAAGAGGGTTTCATGATTGGTATCTGTCAACCAATGTTTGCCGTTTAAATGTATAATGCGATTTTGTGTTGCAAACCAGTTTTGCATAAACGGATGCATTAGTTGTCGGAGAGATGACTTTACCTAGCTGGCACCAAATATCACGACCTTAAACATATTCACCGTTTATATACAACAACAACAACAACAACAAAAATCAATTTTGCTTTAACTGCCAGCACATGTACGCAATTCAAACATTAGTTTTACCTGTTTACAGGCGTTTCGAACGGCGTACTAACCCGGCGAAACTTCTCAAAAATGCTAAATTTCGCCATAGAACTAATTCATAAAAAGGAATGTCACGTAATTTTTCATCGAATTTTCTCACATTTTCTCATATTTTCTCAATTTTATTTGTGTTTTTCGTTTATCAGAAACCTGAGTGGAAACCGGATCCAAATCTCCAACAGGGTCCTTTCTGCAATGCCCGGTTTACTTCGATTGTGAGTAATCATGGCCTCACGGCTAGTGTAGATGTTTTGTGGTCTTGTGGATAAGCTACCGGGCTTCATCAATAAATACCCTAAGTCATATGCTGTGGCAAGTCCCCCCCCTTTATTTCTCGTTGTGTTCATTTAACGTGGTGAAAAATAAAGAAAAAAATATAACAATCATAATTACTTTTGTATTTTTTATTAGGAGCATTCAATTTTTTTTTATTTTTTATTGTTCAAAAATCTACAAAACCCTCTTTTATAGCTTTTACATTTTCCATGCAGTGTCATCATAAAACCCGGTTCCATTTATTTTTAATGTTCATATTTCATAAAGCACATAAAAACTGATTTTCATAACGTTCTCTTTACTTCCCATTTTGTTTTGCAGAGATCTGTCTAATAACAGTTTAAATGACATAGGAAACGATACATTCAAGGGGCTAGTTGATCTGAGATATCTGTAAGTATGGACCATTCACGTTCTTTACAATTATCATTCTGATTTCTCTAAATTGTAATATTAAATTTTAATGTTTGCCTTTTTGGGCTAATTCATACCAAAAACTTTGTGCTTCGTCCATGACTACATGTCTCTCTTCTTCTTCATGAGTCCCTTTCATTTAATTTTCTGTTGATTGTATAACCATCTATCTGTTTATATCTAAATGACCATCAGGGTCAGAATAAGACTCTTCGTATTAAAAGAGTGTAGGCCTTGCAAATTGAAGTGAATACGTTTTATAGTAAAATGTACTTTGGGGGTTTTTCTCGACAGGAATTTGGCGAACAATAACATTCATGTGATTCGTAAAGGAGCTTTCAACGGCTTAGAAGGTCTTCAAACACTGTAAGTATATACCGTGAGCCCACATTTGGACCTTATAAATTCTAAACACATTTTATAACACATTTTTAAATGATAAACAATTATTAAGACAAAAGCGGTATGTTGAGTGAACTATAGCGAGATCGTTCAACGCCGAATGTGGCGTCGGTCGTCCGTAAAAGTTCAAGCTATTCTTTTTTAAAAGCTCAGGCTGGATTTTTGAATAAAATGACAGGGATCCACTTTGGGAATACACATTTTTGCTAAGCTAGACCAAAGTGGGGAAACCTTTCAAAATATGAATATCCATCATAACTAGAACAGAAAGAAAAGGGTTTATACAAGTCTAATATTTTGGGTGAATTATGTTTTTGCTCTTATTTATGTACTTATATATGACTAATCAATAATACACGTGAATGGTCATTCTGAAAGTTATTGTGGTTTATCTTTTTAAACGCAAACAGACGACTTGGAGGTAATAACATCTATAAGATCGAGCCACATGCATTTGAGGGGTTGAAGAATATCACAACCTTGTAAGTACATGACTACATGCTTTCTTTATACTCGTAGTATACTCAAGACATATACCTCAGGGAAATACCATGAATGATTTGGAAAAAGTGATGAAACACCAAGGACTCTCAGATGTGGCATCAGTTTGAGGTTGGATAAGGAAAAGGCGTTACATCCGTGTTAAATGAAATCTTGAGTTGTAGACATGTTTAACTTCATTAGTGTCGTCATGGGAAAGAGTTGTTCATTGTATTATTTCACATAACCTTTTCATGCATCTTGCAATAATCTGATGCTGATTCAGAAGCTTCTTAGGTGAATAAAAGTTTTATAATTATTCAGTAAACTTTATTCGTTTAAACTTTTGCTATCCTCAATTTTCAGAGACTTGAGTCACCAGAATTTGAGTGAGATCCCGAATGCTGCATTCGTAGGACTGTATAGGCTGCATTTCTTGTGAGTATGAGAAGAGAGTGGAAGAAAAAGAAAGAAGAAAAAATAATAATAAAGAGAATATAAATAATGAATATTGTCACTCCCTTGTAGATGACGAGTGACGAATAGATGAAATCGTTGGTTGAAAAAAGAAAATTACCCAATAAGACGAACATCTGAAAGCTAATTACATTGCAGATCCCTTATAATATTGACATGAGTTAGTATTCATTACAGCATGTTTCGATTTACAAAATTATAGTATTTTGTTTTCATAATAGAATAATTAATTATTTGTGATTATCGACGAACCCAAAAAGCTTTTCTCTTTCTTCTTCTTCTTCTTGTTTTTGTGTTGTAAACACTGCCGTGTTTCTAATAATACAAATTCCTCTACTATGTGTGAATATTCCAAATTGAATGATGGGCGCAATTAAAACTATTCAATCAATGTCCTTGTCACGTGCAGAGATCTCTCATCCAATCAGATCTTTATGGTACCAGATGGCGCCTTCTATGGACTATACCATTTGAGAAAACTGTAAGTAACCTTATTTAAGCGAGAGCGAACTGACCAAACCTCTCATTGACTATGTGTTATGAATTTGCTTAGTCTAAATATATAACTTATTGGAATAACTATTAATTATAAAGTGTATAAATTAAACTTTAATTTGATTTGTATTAAAAAATGTATGAGGGGGAAAATTCTTGTTGTGCTACTTGGTAACATAGCCTATTATTGCGGTATGAATGTATTGAGTAGTGAATAAGTATATGTTATCATTTAAGTGGGTTTATATTACAAGACTAAACTACTCAGAATGGTGCATCATGGGTTAGGAACCGGGGCAGATTTCAATATAGATTTGATTTGAGGTGGTGATATACAAGGCTGTATGGAATAGCAATTTAATCATTACATTTTGGATTCCCAGTTTTGTTTAATGAAGATTGCATTTGTTTTTACTTTTGATTTTTTAATTAAACGTGATGTAATCAGTAATGTAATCTTTGTTCTAATCATATCTCTAATTCTTTATTGCATATTTGTTTTGGTCAAAATAAATCGTTGTAATAAGCATTTAATATACATAATTATAGAAGAATGTTGGGTATTCAATTATAATTGTTCGTTATTTTCTTGTTTATAGAGACATATCTGACAATGCGATTGAGGTGGTGAGTCGACGAACTTTCAACCTGCGTCTTTTGGAAGAGCTGTAAGTGCATTCGATTTAATTATTACCTTACAACATGAAAACCAAAGCCTCTCTGTGCTTTATAAAAATCACAAATCATCATCATCCTTATGCTGGGTTATCACATTATTCATAATCGTTTCACAATAGCCTAATACATTTAGAGGACGTTATTTCAATTTTTGGACGTTTTTGTTTTATGTGTTTGTTTTAAGTGAAGACTTCCCTATAGTCTGCGGGACCGATAGACGGCAAGTGCGTATAAACATCGTGACCTCTATGTACGGGTCTTCGTCATCCGGTGCCCTAGGGTTTGCGTTAAGGAGGCGTCACACTGTCCCGAAGTTGAGCAAAGATGGACACACTCACGAATGGTGAATTGTTAGGGTTCGTGCGAAGTTAGCCGCGAATTTGGTCAACAGCCAAACAAGAGCCAAGACGAGAACGATGTCTCACAGAATGTTATACGATGGCACTCGAACAACACACGAGGGATACACGAATGACTCGATGCTTTCGTGATCAGAGCAAATTTTGAAATTTTCCATGACCGTGTGTCCATCCTTGCTCAACTTCAGGACAGTGTGACGCGTGCTTAAGTGACCCGGTGTCCTAGGGCCATATTGACCTGGTATTTGCCTTTCGGTATATTGGCCCCTCGGTCTATCTGACGGTAACTATTTTTATATTCCAATCCGTTTCATTTCCATAGAATAACAGACGAATATCGGTTCTGCTGTATGGCCCGTCATGTGGCTAAATGTCTCCCTCTACCGGACGAGTTCTCATCTTGCGAGGATCTCATGTCGAATCCCATACTGCGCATGTGCATCTGGGTTATCGGCATGATCGCTTTGATTGGTAATCTAGTCGTCATAATGTGGAGAATCAATAGCAAACGAGATAATAAGGTGAGATAAATAATCCTTGAGAAATGTCAAATCCATAGAGAGGATAACATTCAAGATTCAAGATTCAAGATTCAAGATTACTTTATTGATTTTCTTTCATGTTTTCAAAAGTTAACAAAATAAATAATCAAATTAACAACATCGGTATGTAACATAGAACATTTTGTTCAAAAGTAACAGAGAAAACAATTATAAAGAAAATTCAGGAACCAGCAAGAAGTAAAGCTTGTAAGGCGCTGGTCCCTTTTTAATATAAAATAGAATACAAAAGTAAGCAATTTTTTTATTTTATTTCTTTTTAAACTGAAACATATTCATGAAATAATTCATAATTGAATAAATCTTAATTGAATAATTCTTGCCCCATCCCAACACGGACAAAAACTGACTAACAGCGCACGCACTGTCAACCAGTTACTATCATGCCGGGATGAGGCAAGAAATATAATTTACAATTATTATACAAAAAGAAGGAAAAAACAACAAACTTAGAGAGACAAAAAATACCCGGGAGGGGACTAGGGTGGGGAAGGGGTGGGGGGTGTCGAAGATTTAGATGATGACTTTTTTTTTATATAGTGTGAATGAAAAGTAAAGTTTGCTCTTTGGTGTTATTTGATCCTTGGTGATATTCGTCTGTCATTAGAGAAACAGAGTGATATTAGTGGTTATATGATGATAACAATAATAATTTAAGTTTGTGTTTTAATAAAAATATGCTTCTTATCTCACGCATGTCTCTGGGAAGAGAATTCCAAAATTTAGGGGCAGTAAATATAAAAGTGTTTTGTGTGAGCACTGTACGCGTTCTTGGTAAGTGGTAATGGTTAATTTGCCTGATAACATTAATAATTAACATTAAAAAGAAAGAAAGAAAAAAGAATGTAATGTCAAACTTGTAAAGAGCAGGCGTGCAGGATCTGAGTACATGGCCAACAAGTTGGCAAATTTAAGTCTTTGAAATAAGATCCTTCCATTTGAAACTCGGCAAACTTTTGGCACATTGTTCAGTACCATCAACATGGATATGTACAACAAACTAAATACAAGCTTAAGAGAACTTCATAATTTGACCACTCTGTTCAGTTGTTAATGCTAAGCCCATAATCGATATATACGAATTCACCATGTATAACCAAAGTATAAAACATAAATATCACGGTGGTGTTTCACCAAAGTGGTTCGTCAGTCACGAAAGACTTTACGAACGACTAGTGATCAGTTCTTGCGCTAAATTATAAGGCATGTGATTACCGTATAGCACCCAAGATAATGTTCCAATCGTTAGTTAAGTTATTCGTAACTTTAAAAACGATTCGGACTTAGTGAAACACCAACCTGGTGTAAATTGTCTTTTCTTTCTCTGTCCATAGGTTCATTCCTTCCTTATTACCAACCTGGCTGTGGGTGACATGTTAATGGGTATCTATCTGCTTATCATCGCTGGTGTAGATGCTTATTATCGCGGTGACTACATCGTCCACGACAAGACATGGCGTAGCAGTGGTCTCTGCAAGTTCGCCGGCTTCCTGTCCACATTCTCAAGCGAACTCTCCGTCTTCAGTCTCACCATCATCACCCTCCATCGGCTCTCGTCGATCGTCTTTCCCTTCCGGATCAAAGACATGGAGTTCACGCGCGCTGTCTGGGTCATGTGTGTGTCGTGGGGACTGGTCGCTTTCCTGGCCGCTCTGCCGCTCTGCGGAGTGGCCTACTTCGGCAACTTCTACGGCCGATCGGGTGTGTGTTTGGCGCTCCATATCACACCGGACCGACCTAGTGGCTGGGAGTACGCCGTCTTCATATTCCTAGGTCTGAACTTTGTGTCCTTCATGACGATCATGGTGTCGTATGGCGTCATGTTCAACGTCGCCAGGAAGACGCAGAAGGCAGCTATGAGGTCGCTGAAGTCGAAAGGAAGCGATTCGATGGCGAGGCGAATGTCTGTCATTGTCTTTACTGACTTCTGCTGTTGGATTCCTATTATTCTGTTGGGTGTTGCCTCGCTGTCTGGAGCATATGTTCCAGCTTCGGTAAGTTATCATTGTCGATTACTTAACCAAACTAGTAGCTTCGCTGACATATTGCAGTTGACTAATATTTCCAATGGCTTAATTCGTTGAAGAAGGAGTTCTTTAAAAATTTAAGTCGGAACATTGGCTTTTCGTTTCTCCAAATTTATCTCCAGGCAATGTCCAGCCTGCGCCATGTTGTTTTTGCATGATAGTCAAAATTGTAATTGGAGGATTCAATTAGTGTAGCCAGTAGAGTTGATTTGAAAGTTGAAATAGTAAATGAAGAGTGTTGATCTTGTTAAATAGAATTCATAACATAACCAATATTTGTCAGTAGATAGGGCGTCTGCCTCATAATCAAGAGGTCATGGGTTCGAACCCCGGTCGCGTCATACCAAAAGACGTTAAAAGATGGGATTTTCTGCTACCCTTGGCTAGAGAAACGTCGTTCTGGCGCTGTTCAGTGGCTGCCGGGTCTATGAAAAAGTGGGCAAAAAGACTATTCGTTTCAGACAATACAATTTGGAGCTTTGGAGCTTTAAATTACACAGAAACGAATCGCTTTAATAATTTTCCGGATCATTTTTCCAGGTGTATGCATGGGTAGCTGTGTTCGTGATGCCTGTCAATTCGGCTGTCAATCCGATCCTGTATACCCTAGGTAGCGCCATTACCTTGAGAAGGGCCATTCAGAGATTCTCCATCAATCCTTCTACTACAGTCACATCGGAATACAAGACAGTCATGAACAATGCCTCGGGTAAGTTTATGAATCCAGTTTCCTTTTCAGGACCACTCATAATATCAAGAAAAAAATACGGTGCACCGTGAAACCTTCACCTGCTAATCGTTCTACCACCCAGTGAAACCTTCAAAGAATATCATCCAGTTTTAGTTTTATTTTCGAGCACATGCTAGATGAGAGAGGTAGTGGCCAATCGTGTCGCTGCTACAAAAGTAATCGGCACTTTTGAATTATTGGGGGGGGGATAAGTTTCGAAATCTGATAACATGTCAGTCAATTTGATTTGTCAATATCTTCACCACACTGTTTGTTCATCGCGATTTCGTGACATAATTTATTTTACATGTTGTATTGGTTGCAAGTATCTTTCTCTTCCTTTTCATTGTTGACACTGGTTGACCATAGCTATCAACATCTAGTCGTGATGTAGTGCATTGAGTAAGTGGCTTGACTGATAATCACCAGGTACGCGGTTCGAACTTCGGTCACTTCACTAAAGATTTCCTACATTCAACCCTCGTGAAGTAGATGGGTACCGGTCGGAAGGTATTTGTTGCATGCTGAACAGAGTCGCCAATTTGAATCCCAAGTATCAAAGACTGCTTTATAAATCAAACTATTACAACATTGAAACAACATGCAATTCGCCATTTTCATCAATCAATTTCGTCAGAAATGAGATCGCGATTAAAAATCTGCTATCAAATTCGTTTATGAACAGCCAAAATAAGAAACCGTTCAATTTAATTGCAAATTGCGCCGATCAATTTGATTTTGGTAGCAGACGTTTTCTTCGATGGTCGCTCAAATTCGTCCATTCATGCACATTGACGATTTTTCATTGCATATAATACAGTTTGATCACACAAAACGAAATTGAGTGCTCATTAACGAATATGAAAGAAGAAAAACGGAATCACTTGCTCCTCCCTTTTTTGAGTGACCGATAGCTCAGTTCGACCAGGCATCGTGTAAAGAAACATTAACGAATTCGATTGCAAAGAGTATTAAATGACCGGGAAAACTTATAATTACGGTCGTTATCATAATTACTTAACAATTCACAATAATCACTTTTTTTTTCTCTTCCATTTTAGATCGGAAACAAGGTGGATACAAAGGACGCCCAATGCGAACAATGTCGAACACAACAAACGAGAACATCAAACCGACAACAACGACGACTACCGCAAAAGCAAAGACTCCTCCGCCAGGGAAGGAGGAGACGATAAAGATGATCGACCTCGGGAAAAGCCGACGCGACAATGGAGACGTTGATGATAACGATAAGAAAGCCCTGACGTCGGGTTACAATAATAATGACAGAACATCAAACAATGTGTGAAAATTTATGGAAAAATTTTGATGGCTACCGTCCGATCGATTCGATAATGATGATATAGTGATGCAGGGTAAAGGAGGACATGTCTCCCATTAGAAACACATAATCGTTAGTTCTTGGTAAGAGCTTTGAAGTGTTGTGCAGAGACGGAACTTTGGGGGATAAGCTAGCAGTGTCAGATGCATTTGGCCATGTTGTCTTCGAAGGATCATTTGCGTACTTTTGTTTTCATGACCTGTGGATCGATTCTAATATGTTAAGAGAAGAAAAGGATTTTGACGGATGAGATAATTTGAATTATTATATATTATATATATATATATATAATAACATATACGAAGGGAGAACACTATTGTCTACGGATTCTCAAGATATTACTTCATCAAGCATAAGACTTTGGCACGACGGGAAGAACAACTATCATCCCTTATACCGTAGTCACACCGAAGAGACCGACTCTAAACCGACACCAGACCGAACAAAACATTACATTGCCATGAATGGCAAGCTAGCGGTCGGTTTGGAGTCGGGCTCGCTGGTGTGACTACGGTATTAACGATAGAGGGCAGTATGGAAGGAGCTTCGAATTTGGGAACGCGAGAAAACAAAAGTAAAGGATATTACCGACATGATTCTTAAAATTAATACGAATTGATGTTTATTTTTTATTGAGATAGAAGCTATAAGAATTTGAAATACTTTAGATTATAAAATTCCTTTATTCGTTACTTTCTTACGTTCAAAAGTATTAAAAGGAAGAATTTCGATTTGCGTGTAGCCTCTAAAACTACAGTAAGCCAGAAGTTCACTTTGTTTTCAAAGTTCCTTTTATTTCCCCCTGTTTGGTTACAATCCCTAAAAAAATTGTTATATACTAAAATGGACAACGAAACCATTTTGTCTCACGCCACCTACGATAGATTAGATTAAATGTGTTAAAAACCTTTCAGTTCATTTCTACTTGAAGACGTAATTTCAAGGGTAATTGTATTGGTGTCCATCAACATGTCAGTTGAAATCAACGAATATGTGCATAACCAGGCTGGGGATGGCTGTAATTGCAATCAAAAACGTTTACGTCTGCGCCCTACGCCATTTTCAAATCCTGGATACGCCGCCCAGATGCATTTTGTGTGATCTCTTGGCTCTTTTTTATGCGTTTGTTTAGTTCAACCCTTATCATGCGACCATAAACAGGTTTATTGCTTCGAAGAACTACCGATGTGCAACATAGGCAGGGGCCTTTTTACCTCTAACCTGTTTAGCAACCCCCAAAAAATAACTAAATAAATAAATAAAAATAAAATAAAACACACGCACACACACACACACACACTTTCGTCTCAGTCCCTCCACTTTCGAAAATGTTCCGTGGCCCCCATAGGTGCCATTTTCTTTGCTTTATAGTCCTGATTTTTTTTCTTCTGTTTTATCGATCCTTTTTTTTTTCTTCTCAAGGACAATCGAACACTCTTAGAAAACGTGCAAGTAATATATTAGGTCTCGTATTTAGAACCCCCATTAAGTGGATTATTTAAATATTCGAGAACCCCAAAGGTTCCTCATGCGTGTAGCCTCGTAGTCTCTCAAAAACTAATAGAAAATCCTTTTAATAATGCTTTTCCCAGTTATTTGAAACCCTTTAAACATTCCAAATATTTCCCCCTCTGTTTTTGGTTTTGCTGTACAGTATGTGGACATTTTGAATGCGGTTATTATTTTTTGTGTGAATTCGCTTAGTGCAGAGCTCTGTCATCTTGATAACACTAGTTGTGTGAAATTTTCGCGTGTTTTTATTTTCACGCCGCTTCTGATTAGCGCGAAAATATTATCACATAGCGAAAATATCCACTTTTTTCAGTCCAAAAGCATTGCTTTCCCATGGTCCAGTTTGAATATTCGTGACCAGTAGCTATCCTGGCGACACTTAGCCTGCACGTTTCTACTCGACACAGACTTAAAGAGCTTGAGAAAGCGATTTGATACACCCTGCCATGCCACTCGAAATGTGAAGCAGCTCATCCCGGAATAAAACACGCACGACCCTGTTACACAGAGGAAACAGACTCAAACCGACCATAATGCGGCTGTCACATGTGCACAACGCAGGAGCAGCGCATTGGCATTTGTGAAAATTGGCGAGAACGCGTAGTACACAGAGCGTTATACATAGACAAAACATATTAAAATACGCAACGAATACACATCGTTGGCTAAGCGCGCTCGACGAATGAGTAACGCACGCCCAGCGCGTACTGCGCCTTGGCCATGATTGGTTCATGTTATGCGCCATTATATCGACCTTGGTGTAGAATATTTATTCATAGGTTCAGGTTTGGAGTAGATCACGTAATTACGTACACCGTATTAAAAAATAATTATTAAAAAAAATACAGAAAAAATACAGCAAAGTGATGTCAGCAGAGTCGCCATACAAAAATGTAATTTAAAATACAGTTTTGCTGTAAATTTCTCCCTTAAGAATTGATGAAAGAGAAGGAGAAATATCATTAGAGTTTTATAGCATACGTATTTGGTTAAAACGGAACAAATGTGTTACTCCTGATGTATATTTTGTATTTCTCACGTTATTATTTGCAGGAGAAACTTACAACAAAACTGTTTTTTGAATTACTTTTTTTTATGGCGACTCTGCTGACAGCAGAATTGCTGTAAAAATACATATATTTTTTTTACAGTGTAGGCTGTAAAACGGTTGGTCAATGCAGAATCAAGAGCCAATGTATTGCTCATGCTCCTGTCATAACGGATAGTTGAAAAATGACTTTAAACCTTCCTAAATTGGATACTTTCGGGGGTATAAATGCTTGGTGTCGCAGGGGCATTGAAGATTTTTTGATGGGGAGTGAGCATGCCAATAAAGCATGGTGGTTTATAATGAGTAAATGCGCTCATTACTGATTTTTAACAAGTCATGTGTGACAGGAAGAAGCAGTTAATATGTTCAATAATATAAATTATGTTAATAAGCTTTTATATCGAATATTATGAATTAATCTCATTTGTATTTCATTTATTGACGTTTTTGTTTTTTGTCTTTTTTTTATATAATCAACAACATTTACTTCTTTAAATCAAAATTTATTTGTCTTTTGATGTCTATTGTATGTAGTAAGACGCCCTCTCCCCCCCCAAAAAAAATAATAATCGCGGCATTTTCAATTTGATATAATTTATGGATCTGGATAATTGACGTGAACGACGTAACAGGCACTTGGCCTCCATTGGCACTGAAGGAGACTGATATCAGTATCAAAAGTTCTCTAAAGGGGACTACAGGCTGGATTCAGTCATTCGAAATAATAAAAAGAGTAAAAACAAGTACAACACTGAAAATTTCTTCAAATCGGTAGAAAAAGTAAAGTTATGTTGTTTTTTTTTTCTTAAGTTTTCTATTTTTGGTACATTATTTGGCAGTTTCATGCAGGTTTGATTTATTTACCATCTGGAAATTTAATTTAATTCAATTCCAATATAAATAAAGAGTAAAATCTTAGTAAAAACTATTACTTTCTCTTGCATACTGGCCAATGTTCTGAATTCGATGATAATTGATGTTCATTAAGTTATTTTCCAGTCATATTCAGTGCAATTCTATGCTATTCTACAGTCTGTGTCAATAAATGGGTACAAGTGGGAAATTTTTTTTTTATAGCATGAAGATAAATCGCAACCTAGTATTGTTTAGTACCGTTCATAAAGCAGGTAACAGACCTTTCATCTGCAATTTTTTTCATCACATCTGGTGGAATTTTTTGAGATATGACTAATGTTGTTGCTACCAATTCAGAAAAGAATCCGTTTTTTTCGCACACCGTCCCATGCCTTTGTGTATGATTTCGCATAATGACCGTCAATTCAGCGCTCCAGAACGATAGAAGTGCGTAATTTCGATTCGTTCCTTGTCGCACAAAACTTAGCATAACTTTTGTTCTACGAAAGGAAATTATACAGGACAAAGCGCATCAGCAAGAAAAATCTTTTGGCTTTAATTTGGTACATTAAACACACATAATATGAAAAGATTTAACACCTAAATTATTTTATCCCCGACTGTACCATTTTTTTTTACACAGACTGTATAACGATTTTAATATTAAAGGATTGAAGTGAGCAGGGTCAATGGTATTAAGCAACGTGTTATTAAAATAGAGTAGGATAATTAACAAAGACATTATAATAATAAATTATAATAATTAAATGTTAGACTTTATATTTTGTAATGTTCAAGCATTATAGCAATAGCATCATTGATCATAACTTGTACTATATGTAATTGAAAAGTGCAAAATGTAGCAAAACATGTTGTTGTGTATTGTCAGCGTTTGCAGGAATTGATGATGTGATTTATTTATTAATAGGGCGTGGTGCAAATAAATATTTCAAATGAAGATTTGATTTGTTTGTAATTTGTTATCTATTTATTGTTTGTTCAAATAAGACGGTTCCGCAGTTGGCTTGGAGACGGCTCGGATCGGCTTGGAATCGGCTCATATTCGGTCAAACCTTGGGGTTGGTTCGGAGTCGTCTCGGAGTCAGTCGGCTTGAAGTTAGTCGGCCTGGAGTCGGTTTGGGGTCACCTGGGAAACGGTTCGGAATTGGCTAGGAGTTTGTTTGGAGTCGATTCGGACTCGGCTTAAAATCAGTTCGGACTCAGCTATGAATTGGCTTGGAGTCAGCTCGGAGTAAATCAGCTTTAAGTCAGTCGGCTCAGAGTCAGTTTGGAGTGCCCTCGGAGTCGGTTCATAATCGCCTTGGAATCGGCTTTCAGTCAGTTCAGATCCTCCTTGGAGTAGGATTAGAGTGAGCTAATGCTAATGATATCCAATAATAATGATGTTTTAAAGTTTTTTTTTAGTTGTTATCATAGAGTAAGAAAGTTTAAGCTTTAAATAAATCATTTATTTAATCGTAATTATCCCGTTCTTGTCCTACCGGACACCACAGAACGGTTTTATGGTCTTTCATCCGAAGAGCTTAATTAATTTTTAGGCGGATCATCATGTTTTAAAAGAATGCATCAAAAACAGCAAAATAACTTGAATGGACTGTATTGCGGAGGGTGCGGAGGACGATAATTCTTCAGAAGGTAAGTCACTAAAAAACAAAACAACAAAAACAAATATGACGACCCCATTCCTTTGGCCCCTTTCTACCTTTTGGAGCAGTCTTCTTGTTTTATTTATTTATTTATTTTTATTTTTTTTTTTAATTATTTTTTTTCCCTGTTTGGTTGTGTTCTGAAAGGTAATACAATATTTGACATCCCCCACCCCCATTATAAATTGCTGAATCCGCCCTGCAATAACCTACTTCACCTGTTGGGCAAATTTAATTAACTCGAATTTTATTTCTTAAGAGCCATTAGAGTAATCACAACAATTCGATAAATCAATTTAAGCTTCTAAAACATGAATAAAAATAAACGAGTTGTTGATAAAACCAAAACAAACACGAAACATCCACGGATCCGATGTATATCCCCTATACAAGGAACAAATACCTAGGTCGACCTCGCATCAGGGTTGAGTAATCTGATGAGTTCAGAAAAACTAGCCTTTCTTGTCCTCGAGCAGATTCTGTCAAATTAGCCGCGTTCTTGACTCAAGTGAACGACCAAGGTGAAGTCTACATAACTTTTCGTGTTCGGATTCCCCTGGGTGATTTTTGAGAGAGAGAGAGAGAGAGAGGGGGGGAATACAATTCAAAGAGGGAGGGAGAGAGAGAGAGAGAGAGGGAAAGGGAGAGAGGAAGAGAGAGACGATGGAAATGAGTTTTGGCAAGCTCTTTTCCCCAAGACGATTCAACTGTCACAGGTATTGCATGATGACAGGGATGCCTTCAAGAGTAACACAAATATTTTAAAAAACACGATACCAAAGTGTTATGTTGTTGTTGTCGTTGTTGTTTACGGGCTTTTGGGAACGACATTGAATACAAATATTTCACAAACATGCATTGAAATCGGAGGTGCTTTCAAGAATTTAACATACATAATTGCACAAATCCTGAAATAGGAATGTAATGGACACGTCGTCATTTGGCACATTCTAGTGTATATCAGGTAGAATTATGTAAAAGGAAAACAAGAGAGGGGAACTTGGAGAGAGGGTAAAAAAAATGGGGCCATTAAAGAGTTCAAGATAGGAAAGTAAATACGCAACAAATGATATTTCAGATAAAACAGTGTCCCAGAAAAAAAGTAAACCCAACTTTGAGAGCCTCATGTTGAAATGATATTATTTGAGTGACCTCAAAATCTTTTTCATGTAACACATAGAATATAAACTACTCTTTCACAGGAAATGCCATTTAATGTCACATAGATTCTACAATTTAGATATGAGGTCCTTAAAGTTGAGTTTACTTTTTTTTCTGGGATGCACTGTATTAGAGTGAAATGTATTTAAAGAAAACAGGAAGAGAGAATAAGACAAAATAGAAATGAAACATGTCAAAAGTAATTTCAAAAGGAAAGTTCATCCTTTATAATGGGTTATTGTGGTACATTTGGACCAAAACGGAAATAATAGACTAAAAGTGCGGGGATCTTTATGATATGATAACACGACGTGATCCCATAATCATGATAATCACTAAAGATCTTCTAAATGTACGTGATTTAAAGTGATGAACGATATTACCTTCATAGTTAACTATAGTTTGTGTTGACCCCTTTTCCCCATTTCCCGTCTCGCTCCCTCTCTCTCTCTCTCTCTCTCTCTCCCTCTCTCCTTTCCCCTCTCTCTCCCTCCCTCTCTTTCTCTCCCTCTTTCTCTCTGTCTCCCTCTCTCTCGATCTCTATTTCGATTTTTCTTTTTTTTAAAGATACATTAAGCATTCAATATTGATTTTGAAGCTCTCCTGAAAATGAACTTACATTTTTATTTTGCTCTTGTAGAAAAAATTTCAGTTACAGTATCATATCTTTTAACAAAAAAAAATTCTTCATCTCACCCCCCCCCCCCATTCCTTCACTGAAAATTTGCTAGAAACACCCTTACTCGTCATGGTCCTTGGTAACGGACTTTCTCAAGACGTGATGACAAAAATACGAAGGTCATGAAGGCCGTAGGTTTGGCGACGAGATTGAAGGCTAATGTAACTTATTTTTAGAGGCAGATCCAGTGGCGCATCAGACGTGCGCCCTTATTTTGGGGAAAACCGCTCGTTGAAAATGAATATCAAATCGTTTTTTACTGTGCCAACTGCTCCCCACCTTACTTTCAAATCCTGGATCCGCCGCTGGATTTTCACCTAAATCCTCCCTCCGAAAAAGAAAAAAAAAAAATGATA
>CALNVZ010002974.1:43706926-43721274 GCA_940671915.1 Paracentrotus lividus
GAATCCTTCTTTGCTCGGAGGACTTTATTTGTGCCCTCCCCCGTTCTATAAAAACCACAGCTCTTCAATTGAACTAAATACCATAGCGCAACCGAATAATTAACTCTGTTTTGAACATGTTGGAGGGCAGCTGATTTAGAAATTTACGTGGGAATTTATTTTAGAATATGTCCCTTTTTAATTTTTTCTCCTGTAGTTCTGGGTCATGAAATAAGCTAGAAATGTCACTGTCGATACAAAAGGAGGATAAAGCTGGTTCTGGTATACAACAAAAATCCATTACCGATGATTTCTCTGAAGTCACACCTGACAAATTTTTATTCATTTATTTGGTCTTTGGTTTGTCTGCAGGCATTATGGATGAAAGGTTCAAACTAATCAACAGATTTGTGTAGAGCTCAAAGTGTTTTTCTGAAGAAATGAAATGATTCTCGTTTTGTTGGATGACAATGTTAATGCTCTTCGTGTTGAGGCCACACTACACTTCTTAATGTTTGAACAACTGACATGTAGTTGTACATAATATAAGGAGTATTTAATAGCAGAGCAATAAGGAGGCCGAATTTTTTACTTCAAAGGGACGAAGGTCGGGTGCCGGAGAAACAGGGCACAACACACGAAGCGGTGATCCTGACAAGTAAGTTGAACTTTTAACTCCTCCATTAATATTTTTTCTTCGAGTTTAAATATATTTGATGGTGTGCATTAATTTTTTCTTGAGAAATAAAGTCTTGATACCCACTCTTGATTATGTGCTTGGCATAAGCAGATAAGAATTGAGTATCATTAACCCGACGTAAGCTGTGTTGGTTTTGTTTTTCATATTTGAACCTTTATCGTGCGTTACATTACCATGGGTAACTTGGATGGTATGCAATTGTAAATTTAACTCGAAAATATCAACATTGAACGGATTGATGATATAAAAGTGATGAATAGAGAATTAGAATAGGTCAACATTTAGGAAATAAAATTCATACCATAGGTGACAGTAAGTTCAGAATCCGACGTTATTCTATTCTCTCTTTTTTTTTTTTTTTTTTTTTTCATTGTCAAAATCACTTTAAATCATGTAAAGATTGTTTTCTTCTTTTGATAATAGTAATGTTATTGTTGTATTTTGTTGCTGCTGTTGTTGTTTTCGTTGTTGCGTTTCGAATTTTTGAGGTGAGACTTGAACTTTGAAATGTGCTATTATCATGAAGGGAGAATGTTCATTTTAACGAAAACACTAATACTACTTTAACAAACTAAGAGCAGATGTTATCTTGCTGCCAAAATTATCTTCAAGATGTGCATGAAGTGAGAAATGGAATACATAGACGTGACTGCAATTCCCAATGTGATGGCAATCAGTATTTGTGGGTGTGGTGGAGGTTTTGACGATATAATCGGGGAAAGAACAGATGACTTGACAACTGATATCAGCTATTATCCGACATAGCAATATAGATCATAGGCCTACGTAACTTTCGAGTACATGGTAGGCCTACATCATTTTGATATACACTAGTTTTCGTCTCATTTCGACGTCTCAATTCTAATGTTACGTGAATTTTACTTCCACAGATAATTTGGTAATTTAGTTGTTGATATAATTTTATGTCAAAGAGTCTTTATTCGCTTAAGACAAAACAACACCACTGCTCTTGACAGAATTATGCATTCATTTCAAATACTGACTCATTGGTAAAAAGAAACAGCAGATGTTGGGGTAAGGCTTTACCGACATATCGAGGAATAATGAATGATTGCGCTTTACTCTGTCATTGTCCCATAGCATGCGAATTCCAACAGTAGGCCAATAAATTGTCTTCACACCAAAGCATATACTACATGTAGTATTTTTGTGTTTATAACCTGTACTTTGTGTCCAGTACTAATCTATTAGCTGTATTTTTTGTTTACTCTTGGCTCGGTCATTATCAGTTGTTGTCCTTACGATGTAGGTCTAACTGAAGGTGGCATCTCACGTTTTAAAAGACTCGGAGACATATCCGAGACGGAAAAAAACCCTCATAGTTATGAACTTGTTTGATTTTCCCGCGACCCTGGAGACGTCTCTGAGACGTCGCAGAGACACATCTCTGAGTCTAGTCTCAAACCCGTCTCAAATCCGTCCCATTGCAAATGAGATATCACCATAAACAGTTATAATTCATGTCAATTGCCTTAACCACAGATTTAATTGTTTTGGGCTGTAATACAGTAGTTTGCCAGTCCATAGACACAGACTGTATATTAGTGTATATCAGTGAACAGTATTAATTCAAGTTAAGCCTTGACCCTAACCTACGTGCCATGCTGCTAATGCGGCGGTCACAACTCGTCGTAGGCTACAGGGCACGTGCCATCAACGTAGCCTGCGTCGCATGTACAATGCACACACAGGTCTTGAGTCAACTTCTGCGATTCCTGCGTTTCTGTAGTAAGGGTATTGTAAAAACTTCCTGCACGTCGTACATGCATTGCACCTACAAGGTACCTCCGCTGCACGAATTTTCTACGAAATCCATCGTAGGGAGTTGCACGTCGAAGGTACGGCGAGTTGTGACCGCCGCATTAAATACATGGCATATACTACAACGTAGTTTCAAATTCCAGGCTGTGTTTTGCACATAATACACAAGGGCCTGGGTCAAAAAACTGTTGTTTGATCTTCCCAATGGCCAAATCATTTGCTTGAGTGGCTACGTATGGCCCCCAATATTACTGGGTCTACAAGATAAAAGCCGATATCATATTGTTAGTTTTAAAAAGATAAATAAATAAATAAAGTATTAAAAATAAAAAAAAAAAACGAAAGGAAAGGGGGGAAAACCACAGAGGAAATTCAAAAGATTTCTTTCAGGATAGAAATGTAACCCTGCGGCACCAGACACTGAAAAGACACAAAAGTGGGAAATGGGAAAATATGTTTGTGTAATGAACTGTGATCCTAATTTTAGAATATTTACAATATTTAACCCTAAAAAGATCGGGCTACTTTTGCCATCTCACAGCCAGGTTGCAATTTTGTGTTTGCCCCACCCCCTTCCTCTCCCACCCCTTTGGATCCTCTCGAAAAAGAATGAAACTTGGTATACATAATCACACACATTTATGTTACTTATGCAGAATTTGCTTATTCTGTAAGAATTAAACAATTAAAAGATCGTTGCCATTTAAAAATTATCATAAAAAAAGATGCTTAAGAAATGTTAAGCATCTTTTTATTAATAATGATACGACAATTTAAATTGTCGTATCATTGTCATAAAAAGATGCTTAACATTTCTTAAGCAAAAAAAAAAGAAAAGAAAAATCTTTTGTTGCTTTTGTATTTATTGATTTGTAAATTTCGTAGTATTTTCTCGCTTTTCTTTTTGTTTGTTTGTTTGATCGATTGTTTGATTTCCTTTCTTTTTGAACGGTTCACATACTTCTTCATACGGCCCCATATTTGATATATATAATCAATCAATTTAATAATCGATCAATCAATACGATAATATTGTTTGTATTCAGTGAGTAATACGTAATCAAATTAATGTAGGACAATAATAATAAAAGCAAAAAACAAAACAACAAAAACACTTTCACCCAAAATAACGCGAATGGTCACGTGACATGACTCATTACCCCTATCATGTGACTCTGAAGTTTCGATGCATTGATTCCTTTATCAATTTCATAGTCCAAATATCTATTTCTTTGATTGATAAAGTATCAAGCAAGGCGGAAGTATGGTTGGTTTACAATAATGTACAAACACGAGTTGATCCCTGGCACCCAGCTTTCATTTCAATGATAAATTAAAGAGATTAGTCTGAAGAATAGTTCGGAAAAGGAATTGTAATTTCCAGTCGTTTAAGGTTATTCGTTATCCTTTAATAACAGGATTGCAGGTAGGCATGCAATTCAGTATTCTGGATTTCTAATGAATTTGTAAAATTTAAGCGCCCCCTTTGATATTAACAGAACAAGTGAAATGGCTTTAGGGCACGGCTCCTCCTGTGCACATCCCATTTTGTCAAACCGCCCCCACTCCCCTCCCCCTCCCCTCCCTCCCACTCCGCCACTAGGAAAATGGTCTGCTTACATAATACATTAAAAAGCAATTTGTTGGTTTCGCAGTATTATAGGTAACCCTATACTTTAGAAAACAATAATGAATGGCATGAACGAATTTAAGAAATTCAATGGTTGTTTATATATTACTCAAGTTTTGTTCTTGTTTTTAGTATTATTATTATCCTTATCATTTACTTCGACCATCACCCCCTGCTTTGACTAAGCGGTTGGTAGTACCTTTATCATATCTGAATATGACTGAATAGAATAATTATGTGGGATGTGGAGGCGTCATCCAAAACGTTTCTATATTCCCTACCCAATTACTAAGTGAACTAAATTGAAAAACCTGAACTTGACATGACCTTTGACATGGTGAATATCAATGACAAATACCAATACATATGCCTCTCATTATCTAACTGGCACGTTCTAGTTCAATAATAGAAGGAAATAATGTAGGAAAGAGAGAGGTATTATTTTGCACCCACAAAAAAAAAAAAAAAAAAAAAAAAAAAAAAAATGGGGAAAAATTGTCAAAAATGAAAAGGAAAAGGGCAAAAATACTCGGAATAGACCTCTGAACGAATTATTCAATACAAGATTATTTTTTTTTTTCATTTCATTCTTTTTTTGCCTCTGGGTCAGGTTCGGCTGAACAGGCATTCTATGCTGCGAGAGCAAAACTTGCCGAACGGCGCCCTCCTTTTCTTGTATTGTTTGTTCAGGGGTGTTAGGCAGTCGCTTCTTTTGATCTTTTAATAAATAAATATTGAAGTTTATCATTATAGTTATATGACACATTAATCTACTTTTATGGACCTAGTACGTGGTTCTGATAATAATTTCATAGCAGTATGCACTGGACCCCATCCAATGAAATGAAGGTAAGACCCAAGTGTAGCGATTCCGGGGGTGGACAGGGGGGGGGGTGGTTGTCCCCTCAGATATTTTGAAGACTGGAAAACAAAAATGTAAGGTAAATACTACAATATTCCCAGGACTAAATATCCAATTCCACTCGTCAACTGCCGCTCTAAAAATTTAGTTCAGTTCAGTTCAGTTCAGTTTTATTTATTTCACATCCATTAAAAATAAAAATACATATTTACAAATATTTGAATAAACAATGCAACATAGATATATAATACAAACAATTTTTACATAGTATATAACATAACAATTAACAATATATAAAAGAAGAGGGGGAAAAAAAATCAACATTTGTGGTGGTCAAAACTGCTTGAAATCTTTGTTGATATATTATATATTCGCCAAAACACAATCCAAGCGGGCGATGCATGACCCAGCACCATCCCACCCCCTCACATTAATATTAATAAATTCTTCATATTTGCATGTTTCACATTGGCATTGTCTTTAGAAAATCTAGAAAACAGGCTAAAAATCACAAATGTATGGTCCTTTTTGCGTTTTTGTACACGGTTGCTGAAAAAAAAGTGGGGGGGGGCTGAAGCTGTCAGCCCCAGGCTCCGCGCCCCTGTAAACAGGGCTGGTCATAATAGATAGTGTTTACGAACTTTAGATCTTATGAAATCAAGGTTGCTTGATTTTTACCCCCCCCCATCTTTTCCGCATTCCTCATATAGTCCACCTAATTCTGTTTTTGCAGGCAATCATGTTAAACTATCTTCCTTTGGCCCTATTTCGCGCCATTTTTTTTTTTTTTTTTTTTTTTTTTTTTATGGTCTTTTGCATGAGCACGTGTTGATCTTTTCTTGAGCAATCAGGATAAAATATTCGTGAAATTAATGGCTCTAATCCAGAAAAAGTTATCGTTTGTTACATGTTATTCGACTTCAATACAACGTCTTATCGACTTAAAATCCATGATAAATACAAAAAAGTACATTCAAACATTTTTCACAGGAAGAGGATTAAGAAAAAAAAATCGTATGGCAACTGAACAGGTAATTCTCATCAAATGTACATTATGAAGAAAACCAATTATTCCAGTATTATCACGATGTGCTATATATCTTTGTATTAACTGAATCTTCCATTTTCACCTGAATACCCTTATTATGATTGAAAACTTCAGGACAGATCCCTGCTTCATGAAAATATAAAATAATAGGGGGATATGAAATTTTAATATGAATTTAGGTCACGAAAGAGGCGCATGCACCCCAAACTCATTTTACTATGTCGTCAGATACGCACCCTCTTAAAATTAATTTTATATCAGTTTTTAAATTTTTTTTTTTTTTTTCAGATCCATATACCGAGTGAGTCAGAAGAAACTTTACACCTCGAAAAATGTCAATGAAAAGAAAACCAATTCATAAACCCCAAATTATTATACATATTCCGAAAGAGTAACTCCTCCCGCATCTTTTGATACCAATTTTGTGTGTTATATCTTTACGCTTGGATAAACACGGCGCATTGTTTGCGAACATGTAAATTTCGAATTGTGCAAAAGTGGGAGTAAAATCAAAACAACAAAAGCTATCAAAAAAGCAACTCCATCCTGATTAATATAGCATAACTTTTTAACAAAAATGTCGTGCGGTAAATAACTTGACAATGGCGTTGTTATACATATCGAATCATTTTGTGTGAAAATAAAATAGATATGTGGAGTCAAGCATAAGTGAGCACACGTCAAAGACAAAATAATCATTTTTAAAAAGTATTAAGAGGCCTTTTTAGGTCTGTCAGTGACAGTTTACTTTTTGATGTGTACTAATTCATGGATTACTTGATGAATCAATCTGATTTTTATACAGAATCTAGTCGATAACTGTAGCAACAACATTGTCAAGTTATTTGGCTCAAAACATTTTTGTTCAAAAGTTATGCTATTTTATTCATGATGGAGTTGCTTCTTTGTCAGCTTTTGTTGTTTCAATTTCATCCCCACCCTTGCACAATTCGATATTTAAATGTTCGCAAACAATGCGTCGTGTTCATCCAAGCGTAAAGACATACCACACAAAAAGGGAAACAGAAGATGCGGGAGGAGTTACTCTTTCAGAATATGTATAATAATTTGGGGTTTACAAATTGTTTTTTTTTTCATTGAAATTTTTCTAGGTGTAAAGTTTTTTCTGACTCACTCGGTATAGCACTACTATACCTTTAACGATAGAGTATGAATGGAACACAGCTTGCAGTTCAAAAAGATCAACTTCACATTTCAATAGTGGAATTTACACAAGTTGGAATACCCAAAGGTTCAGACCATTACCTCGTTCTTGCGGTCTAGATTAAATTTCTTTGCAATTATTTGTCAACTTGTCCACTCCCCCAAACATGCCAAAGCTATGTGTGCCTGCCATAAATCTGTGTGAGCGAGGACTAGATTGGAAATGTGCGTCATGAATCTCAGGATTACCATTTATGGGTTTGATTATAATCATCAATCTTGAACGTCATATTGAGGAATTACCATAACGGACAACTAATTATGAAGGTAAGTAATTATGACGTTAAGGTGATATCATCCCCCCCCCCCCTCCCCAATTCAAGCGGTCAACCACACACGTATGCTCGTTTCCGATTTATCGGGAAATAGTTATACTCAGTAGGGGAAAAATCCAGAAAAAATCATGAAATAGGGGTCTTGTAGCATCCCCCCGACTATTTCATTAGGAGTAATTTCAATTATTTAATAAAAAATCCTGAAATAGACTCCCAAATATAGTCCAAAACCTGTCAAAAGGGGGTAATTTTGTTCTGCTCCCCTCCAAAAGCCTGTGATAAGGGTTTTGTTTTGTTTTTTTCTTCTAAAAATCCTAAACGAGCTATTACGTGTACATGGTTGATGGCAATATAAAGCAGTATTTGGGGAAAGTGCCTAAAACCTCGATGTTTTTCAATTTTATTTTTTTAAATTTTTTATTAAAACATCTTTATACAGGATTACAAGTTCAGAATATACTGTTTTTCAATAAGGTCCTGTTAACATATTAAAAAGACATGAATAACATCATTTATCAACACATGATCAAAAACAACATTATAATGCATATTACGAATTACTAATAGAAAATTTGAAATTGATAATCATGTAAAATAACTAAACAAAATACAAAGATGTCATTTTAACAAAGATATATTAGAATAGTTACTTTAATTTTAATGATTGAATTAAAAAGTAATGATCAGTGGAATTTATGATATAAAAGATTTTAAACAACATATAATTGGATCAATGAGAGAGGCAAGTTTCGTTAAGAATGGTAATTTGAGCTTTGAGAACAGATAAAAAGGCAGTATTTAAATTTCGTTTAAGATAAGATCATATTTTGAATTTCATCTCCTTATACATGCGTTTAAAAGTGTCAATAGATGAAACGTTTTGTAAAATTGATGGTAGATTATTCCATATCTTACCCCCCGCATATTTGAAACTTAGTAAAACATTCAAGAGTTGGCTTGGGTAAAACTACATTAAGCGAGTCAGAATATCGTGTATTTACATCGTGCCTATCACAGACCATTTCTATCTCATTACACATTCTCACAGGTGCTTTCCCATGGATACAATTGTACATAATGCAAGAAAGGAAATAATCTCTTCTTTCGTCAACGTTTGCCATTCTAACGATTGAATTATATCCAAGCTATTGGTTTTGTAACATTGAATGATATTCAAATTGCAATTTATTGGATTTAGCTCATTTGCCATCATGATTATGAACACATAGGTCAGTCTGGTATTCCTTAAAAATTGTAGTCTACTTGCTTGCTTTACTTTCGAGATATCTACGATTTTATACTCAAAGTTTCTAACCCGCCCCGAGACGCTTTACAAAACCGCGTGCGTTTTAACGCACGTGGTTTTCACCGCATTTCCTGTTGTCAAGTCCCCGTGCCTACCGGGCGGCTAAGCTTGCAATGGAGCGGTATAAATTAATCATGCGCGGCCGTATCCTCGGCCGCGTTTGAAATTTCACTGTTTTAAGATAGTAAATGACTTCCATTTGATCTGAAACTTGCAGTGGTTTGTTTTTACGGTCAGAGCGATAGCATTCTTTTCATTTCGATCTCTTTTGCACTTGTTTTTGGAAGTTACTAAATCCCTTTAACGATGCGTGCAGCTCTCTTTTGTAAACGTAAAAGAATGGTTTTGTTTCTTGAAGAGCAGTTCCCCCAGACTGAGCATGAATAATCAAAAACCGGTTGTATTGTGCATTTATAGACTACATTTCATGTGGTTGGTGAAAGTGAATATGGTCCTTTTATTATTATTTTTGTGTGTGTGTGTGTGTGTGGAAGTATTGGAGGATAGGATTAAGTAATGTGTGATCCCTAAGGGTGCTATCTCACTTCGCGGAAACGAAATTGAGACAGATTTGCCCGCATGGCATTGCACTACATCTGTCTCCGCGACGGATTTTTCAGGCCACAGGAGACAGATCTAGTACAATTACATGCTGGCTAATCCGTCTTTTATGTCACGTAACCTTTTGTACGTTGCACAAAAGATTTCGTAGCGGAAAAAGCTAGTAAAATGCCATGCCGGCAAATTTGTCTCAATTTTGTTTCCGCGAAGTGAGATACCACCCTTTCTTAGAATGGGTGGATTTTATAGGGCCCAAGGCATGTTCTCCATATTCTATCTTTATGCATGGATCCTACTGAGACTGATCCATGATTTATGTATACCACCAAATCATAATCATACAGTAGATCTATAAGGCCACATGTCATGAGTTGGGTGGAAAATGCGTTACATGTCCCCAAAATTGTAGAAATGTACATCGTCACAATCAAACATCTCTAGTTTCTTAGTAGTAAGTCAGACATGTATAAAAGTATATATATTTTGAAAGCAGAGATTGAAAGGAGGATGATTAACATATTTTTGTGCCTGTATAGGTGTGTCGTAAAAGCTATACAGAGTGTTAAAGGAAAAAATGGTTTGAAAAACTTCACAATTTTACCGGCGAACAATTTCTTAATCTTTTCACCAAATGAAATGAATCATCGTGGATTGTGTAAATAAGACGCTATGCTTCTAAAAAAATTTATAAACTTGTAACACAAAATTATTTTTTCTAACCGCGCTACAGGGTGTCAAAAAAGAAGAAAAAATAGTGCAAAAAGGGCAGAAATCCTGTCTTTTACACTTGGATTACAACTCAAACAAAGTTTATTGCAAGTAATATGTTTCCACTTAATTGTGTTTTTACATGCATGCAAAGAAAATGGCGAAAAAATGACAATTATTGTTATAAAATTGCATGTGACAATTTTTGATGCCTGCAATGCATTGTCTATAAGGATGTGTGCATTAAGTTTGTTTGAATTGATTAATTGATTAAATTACTTTTGAAAAATCTTCTTCACATTTATCTAGAACCACATAAATTCCCAAGAGAATGATATATCACTCAACCCATAAGACCAATTGGCTGCAAAGATATAACGCAGCAAACAATAAGAAAGTAACGAAAATGGGAATTCCCTATGCTTTAACACGTGCCTCCACCGTAGGATCCTCCACCCCTTACCCTACTCCACTAAAAGTATCTTTGTATTATGAGCATAACGAAGCTGAAACTTCACAGACATGTAGCCTGATAAATAACCTACAATATGAATTATTGCACAGCTTGTGACTGTACATCATTTTCATGCTATGTGAAAAAATGTGATAATTTTCCCTCCAAAATGTAACGCCTCCACCCTTATACAATACCCCAACTTGTGACACATGGCCATAAAAATTTGCTCACGTCATAAACCTCCGTTGGGAAATTCTACATAAAAACATTTGACAATTATTGTAAACCGAAAAAAATACAAATATAGGGCATATGACAACATTGAGCATGAAGAACAATTACTTCATAATTATGTTGATTTGAAATCCCTTTTCTCCATAAAAACATTTCCTCTGGAATTTCTTCCCTCATGAAGTTCAATGATGATAAGTATAGATAACCCCTTGGCGGAAATTTGCATGAGAATGTATCGGTCATTTCTAATTTACAGCGACCATCACTGGAAAATCATTTAGGGAAACCAGTCGGGTTTGCCCTCCAAAAAAAAACACAACAAAAAAAAAAAAAGGAAAAGAAAAAAGAAAAATGCATGTCACCCTCCCGGATATAATGAACTATAATGAACTCGATAATTTTATTTTGTTCTATTTATTTAAAGGTGGTATTTGGGGGAACATGTACTTTGTCTGCTTATGTTATTTGGTACAATGTTTATGTCGCGCCATAGTGCGGTGACCGTTTAGAAGCCAATATTTATTCCCACTTCTGATGGTACATCTCATTATAAAACATATAACTTGGGCCATGAATGTGAATGCGAATGGGATAAAATCAAATAACAAACAAAGAAAAAAGAATAGCAAAAGAAAAGAAACAGCTAAAAAAAATACTTTAAAAAAAGCATTTGGCATAATGTTTACAACTTTTTTTACCACGACCCGCAATCAATATACATGTAGTAATTGCACACTTTTGTTTTGCACGTTTCCGTGTCTAAGTCACAACAGATATCACAATTATTGTTTGTGATATTGAGCACCTGGCATGAACTATTTGAACCGATGGACGTATGATGTAATAATTTTTAAAAAAGAGGTCATGTGACACTGACCAACCAATCACGATGCTTTCTTATATAATATATGATATATCGATAGCAATGCTTCCGTTTAGCAGAATGTTTATCACAGTCCCCTGAAAGTATGGAAACGATTCAGCTCCCTCGGTCACGCATAGGGTACCTCGACAAGCACCACATTTCCTTCCGCACAAAAAGTAAATTCTATGATTTTATTTTGTTTATTTACAGTGATAGATAAACCTCTTACTGATAGTGACCCATTTTCCTATTGGAATTCAGGATAATATTGATTTGATACCATATAAGGTCATTGTTATTTTGTACAAAAGGTGTTTTAAATAGGTGAATATAATTATTAGAGTGTTAAAGTTAAAAAAAAAAAAAAATGTCTCTATGCGAGACCGAAGTTATCTAAACCTTGCGTGGGCCCTTATAGCCGTTGCATTATAAAAGGTATAGGCCTAGATATATCTTTTGAGATAACTATTAATGGTACAATGTATAATTTAGTTTGAAAATCAGCCTAAAATGTCTTAAGAAGAAAACTACTTATAGGTATTTTTAACATTTGTTATTTCGCTATGAATGTATTTCGCAGCGAATTGATGAATAAAATATTACCATTCATGTAAGCATAAGTATCATCATTAGACTTTATTGCTCAGAATGTTGCATTCTGGGTAAGGAAACGTGCCAGATTTAGTAGTTGAGGCCTGGAGGTGGCGCTATCCAGTCAGGGCTGCTGTTTCGTATTGGCTTTAAAGCAGGGACCCTCGGTTGATAAAATTTAATCTTGTCCTGATTCCCAATGGCTGTAATTGATCGAGTCCGAGGTCTATATAGTTTTTGTGATTCAGACCCTTGAGTATAGTACTCTTTTGCCGGAAGTATTTCATAACGTTCCGACACGCTTTGCGGGATTATTATTGGCATTATCTATCTCATATTCTTCCAATATAGATCGCCGCGTTGAGAACGACGACATAATGTGACTGACTAGGGGGTGATTCTAGAGAGTTACTGATTATCCAAATTGCAACTTGTCTCAAAGTTCTCTAATGGTGTTTCTTTTCATAAAGTAGAAATTCCTAAGATAGGTAAAAATGGTTTATAAACCCGGATAGAAACATGACTGTCGATTAATCAACTTTCTTAAATCTTTGTCACCGAGTATCGTATTTCTCACGCTAGATTTTTCTAGGTCAATTTTCCTGGGAAATTGGTTTTTTGAAGGGAAGAGAAAGATGAATAATTATTGGATATCCGTGTTGACCGCACCTATCACAACGAATCTCAAAAGGTCAATGTGACGTAGCTATTTGATAAGAGAAAAGTATCGATTACAAGTAGGCCAGACCAATGCAAAATCATAGTGCGAGTCTAGTCGTGATGGAGGGGTGGGGGAGGGGGGGGAGGGGAGGGCAAAGTAACACTGGCCCGTCTGAAGCTTATGGAGGAAAATGTGAAAATGTATATAGGGTTTTATTTTGAGGGTTTTATGTTAAAGGTTGTAGGGATACTTTAGTAATGGAAAAATAAAAATAAATTCTGCTGAATATTGCTGTAAGTATTCTCATATTACTCTGCATGCATACAAAGACATTTATGAGAGATACTGTGACATTCTTCTTATGACTTTTTTAAGTAAAAGTGTCTAACCGTCCAACTCGGCGGTACGTGCGCTCTACATCACGGCGTTAGAACACACCGCGCTTTCGTTGCCTAACAGAGGCAAATGGAATTCGCATTGGTTTTACACGCGTACTATTGTCATGAATCAAAATGAACGTGTACACACGTAGGCCTACATTAAGACAAGATTAGATTTTGTTTGTTTGTTTAGTTTTGCCTCTATTTCAGCCATTTTGGATCAAATTTGCAACATAAACGATGAACTTATTCAAAATTCGTAATCTAAGATCATATTTGTAAGTACTTTATTTTATTTCAGGTGACAAGGTGTAGTTAAATATCTAAAACGCCATCTCCCCCAAAACTGATAAACGTTTTTAAGTTCTTGGGGCTGAAGCTATTTATTTGATTAAGTGCACTCAGAATTGACACCGGAGCATTTTTCAAGGGAGAAGATATCAGAGAACCCCCCCCCCCCCACTACGCCATTGGTCATTTTGGTTGAAGAGTGTAGAGTGATATCCGTATACATGGAGAAATAACTCCTTACAATACGTACCAGCAAAATCAACTAGGGTCCGTTATATGACAACCAATGTACAAGTATAATGGCCAAATGACGTTTATGAAAACAGTTTCGTCGAAACGTTATTTGTGTTTGTTGCAGCTTAATTGACCGGATTATATAATCATAATCTTAGAGTAGAAAGAACTAGTTGAGATATTATGTAATATGAATTCGAGACGGTAAGGTCCCATGCAGGCTGTTCACTTCAACTACAAACAGGTATGTATAAATGTTGTTATCTCACATCTTAAGGATTGTTAAACTTCTTCAGGATCTTCAAAAAATTACTCTTCCAGCTAATGCTATAATCATTTACAAACCTCTAGGTCAGACAGGAATCGACTGATATTTTGAAGCTAAGCATCGTTTAATTGCCGATATATTGATGACTGAATATCATCATAGTCATACCCAGGTACGCTTAAATGAACACTGCATACTATGGAGTGAAAATAATCATTTTTATTATTTTTCGTAATGATGCTGAGGAAATCAATTTTCTGGGGTCTTCTGACACCATTTACAAGAGGAGTAA
>CALNVZ010002974.1:43721374-43749280 GCA_940671915.1 Paracentrotus lividus
AAAAAAAAAACTATTTAAAATATCAAGTGACTTTTGACAGTCTACAACGAATGTAATTTAAATGTGGAAATATGTGATACTCTCATAGACGACTTGGGCTTTACTCCATGGACAGATTTGAACATAATGTTGTACAGGCTGTCATAAGGAAATCAAAATGGTATACCTGTATTAAAAAATGCAGGTACGCATGCATCGCGCTTGAATAGTACACACGTTGTTTAATAATGAAAATGATATCTTCTTCATATAGTGGGTTTAAAAAGATTTTTTAGATATTGCCCTTTTATTGTTTTCAAATATTACGCAAAAACTATATTCAATGCAAATAAAGCACATCACAATAGAACTAATTGGAAGACAAATCAATCTCAAATCTTATTCAATCTAAGGTGTGATGGTTTTTAAATGAGCCTGCTTCGTGGCGAATTATCTGGCAAAATTATGTTTTAGAAGAACACACAAATGATCATTTGCTTGGTGCATCTTGGGTGTCAATGCCAGGTGCTGGACGCTGACAAAAAGTTTAGAGCTTAAGCCCCCCCCCCCCCCCCCCCCCCCCCCCCCCACGCCTCGCTGCCATAAGCTGCTGAAAGCCATGGTCAGACTGAACGCAGTTGGCCAAATTACAGTAACTGTAGTACATTTTACCTGCCTAGCTATTGCGCCCTCTCGTCGGCCTGCAAATACGTTGCGAACACTAGTCTCTAGCAGGGACATACTTTGATTTATTGTTAATTAGGTCTCGAAAGACGTGTATCATCTAGATATGATTTTGTTGTTTAGTCCAGGTAGGGCTTTTACGTTAGCATCCCATTTACCAACCAAAAATTTGAACTGGGTCCAATCACAGTCAGGTTGTTAGCGAATGTCCAGAGATGATTCCATACTTACCGTTGGACCAACTTCTAATCCTTACCGCTCATATCACATCAATGCAGTTTAGTTTGATTAGTGACAAAAAAGATTATATGATTACATCAATTGAAAATTTCCCTCTCAGAACACTGAACCATAAATAGATTCAATGGCAGGCCCAACTAACCTTTTACATGTCATATGTGAAAGACAAACACTCCCAACAACATCTTATGTAGTCACTTTTTTCTGAGAGCAACCTGGATAATCACCACCTTCAAATCTGAGCTCAAAACTTATCTTTTAAGGCATTTTTTAAAATAAATATAATGTAAATATTTAGGGAGCCAGGCGCATTTTAAAGATTTAGCAGATAAATGGCGCTTAACAAATGCTTTTCATCATCATCATCATCATCATTTGAAGAAGATACTAATGGTTAGTTGATCACGCATCGGTCTGGAGGAAGTTTATAGGCTGATAATGGAGAAATTCGTATTGAAGAAGATACATTACATAACCATTAGTGAGGTTGTTGCATGAACCGCAGCATGACTTTGATAGTCACGTAATTTAAGTCATGTGTGGAAGATGCGCAGGAGTAAGTGAAACTAAGATTCTGTCAATTAAGGATCGCCCCAAACAAATACCTGACAAAATAGCAACAAAAAAATAAGAAAAAACAAAGGGGGATGCACATAAAGAGGTTTTTAGGGCAGTCGTATCAAAGTTTTCCTACGTGCTCATATCTTTCGAAACCTGAAAACAATCGAATTTGATTTTATCAGACGAAAATCAATTTCCTGGTAATCAATATTCGGGGTTTTCTTTAGTATTTCAAAAATATAAAACAATATTTTTTCTCGAATGGTATCATTTCCTAAACGCATTTTCATAAATGTTTTTACCATTATGCACCACCGGGTCATAATATTTCCTGTTGATTAATTTTCATTTTTCCTTTTCTTTTCACTATGCAGGAACTGATCCTTGAGCCACCTCACATCCTCTAAACCTACTGAAGGCTTTCATCGAGGTAAATGAAAATGATAAGATACAAAAATTGTTTTGCCCCAGAGGTTATCAACGCTGAAAATCCTACTTTTGTATCGTTTTGTTCATAAAGTTTCGATGGTGATAACTGATTGTGAAAATTACAGTGACGTCATTAGGTTACCTAACGAATGAGGAGACCCAAGAGTTGTTCCGTTTCCATGGTAAAAATATAATTATGAAAAACAAGATTATGTTATAATATGGTTTGATATAAAAAGTATCTATAAGTTAAACAAGATCTTATAGTTTTCTTCAGAAGATTTCGGACACCTAGCCTGGAAATTTTTCTAGTAAATTGAGTAGAGAATCGAGAATTACACATTGAATGTCATCGAGTGAGTGCCCTTCATTCAGCCTGGTCGAATTGGATACTAGTATTCAATAGCTACAGGTACAAATATTTATAGCATTCTCTCTCTTGGTATCAACAGTTTATACATGCCATATTTATATAGACGCCAAAGCGGTATGACTTGAGCGTTTATTCATTTGCCAAGTTGAGGAACTTTAATTTTCTTATCTTTCCATGTCGGAAGTTATTGAGCCCGAAAATTTTCATTTGGAATATTAAAAGAATACAACATTTTGTCTGATCTTAAACACAGTATCAGTCTCATTCACGAACACTCGGAAGCCACAGTTATTCGGATAACCCTTATCGCCAAAGATCTGAAAGGCAGGTATCCATAATGGGGAACCGGAAGTATCGAACGGACACAGAAGGGCAGACCGGAAGTGATTACGTGTATGACAACCCTATCGCAAGTACTGTCTCCAATGGGAATGGGGTGGCAGTGATATCTTCAGGGAAACTAAATGGAGGTTAGTGAAAGTTAATGTTCATAAATCATAATAAAGGTACGTGTATCATAATGCGTAACACAAAAGTGTGTGGTCAATCGCAAAATGGTAATGGCCGACCAATCATCATTGCTGCATGTGCTTTTTGTTCAAAAGACGAATTTGCAATTGAGTGCAGGCTATTTTCTTATGTGAATTCTATCTTTGTTTTTGTTATTCATTGTTTTTCCTCTTTCTTTCCTTGTGTTATCAAATTTACGAATATGAATATTCTTACTACTGTGTTAGTAACTAGATGATGCTTTGCCCCGCTTTTCCCAGCACCGTTTGGTTCCACACTACAGAGCTTAGCACCAAAATTTCCCGTGTATAGCACCACAGTAAGCCGGCTAGATAAGGGTGCTATCCTAAATTGGTAAAATATAGTCTGAAACTGAAGTGGGCTAAGCTTAACCCCGGGAATTAATAAGGCTAAGACCCCCTCCCCCTCCCCCTACTCTTTAGCTTCACCAATTTCCCGGGATTCTGAAAGGGTAGAGTGCTCAGCTCCAGGGAACAGAAGAACTTGGCCGAATACAAGATTCAGTTCGATCATTTTATGAAGCATGTTAATTATGACGCTTCTGAAGTGGATGTTTTAATATTTTACTATCCACAATATTACCTACACTGTTTACATGCAGAATTGCACAGCTTAAAATCTTAAAGCCTCCACAAAGTTACCCAGAGTGATGCGAGTAGCACTTTTATTAGGTATGTCAGTCGTGTCATATGAGAGGCAGTTAAGAGGACTGATCTGGTTACTCTGTCCTAGACGTTGCACTTGAATCCATAAACCCCTAAAGCTTGGGTTAGGTTACCCATATCTTGTATCTTACCTCGATCAGTTACACTGGGTGGGGAGACCTTCATCAAAAGTTGACACTATCCGTAACGACTAAGTGTAGTATGTTTTGAGTCGAGTTTGGTGGTGTGACTATAGGTAGGGGAGAGTGGGGTTAGTTAGAACACGGGATTAGTTGAAACATTGTAATTTTCTGGAACGTCTATAAATATATTTATGCAAATCTACTCTCAGGTTGTTGCTATTAGCAACTGCATCCACACAACATTTAGATAGCACACATGCTCCAAGCCTCGTGAAGTTAGAAAGCAATGTTTGTTTTTCACCTTCTGAGTAAATTTTGTCATTTTTACAAATGTTTTATTATCTCAGAGAAGATCATAAATTAAGTTGGCCAGTTTTGATTATAACAAACAGTTATACCAAACTACAAACAAGGTAAATATATGGCATGTTGTTGTCCCTCTTTTGTGCTGTAAGCTTACAAATGTCAAATGGGCATCTGGGGTTAGTTGGAACATTTTGAACGGGTTAGTTGGAACATGTACTAAGTAAATAGGTTTCAGCAGAATAAAAATAAAAATCATATAATTCAATGAAGTGTTCGAAATATTCCTATACATGTATATTAGAGCACATTGGACAATTTTATTTTGGTTTTGACAAAGTATATTGCAGAATGCTACTTCACAGGACTTCAGAATATCTATATGTGAGTGGATGCTATCAAGTGTAATAAAACATGAAGTTAAACAAAAAAATTGGCATCAATCTTTAATATTTTGATTGGAATCAATAAAGTAAGTTAGCTGAACCCATGCAATAATGTTGCAGGTATTTTAAATATAATTTAATATGATATAATGCACAATGTTTCAACTTACCCCATACCTTGTTCCAACTAACCCCGTGTCTGGGGTTAGTTGGAACACTTGACATGGTCTTGTTGAAGATGGATTTTTTTTCCGGAACCATCACTAATTTTAAGAATTTAATGGGGTACATTTGTAGCATACAGATATACAGTCAAGCTGATTGTTTATTGTTTCTTGAAATAAATTCGCTTTTGTTTTACGGCCATTTTTGTGAAAAACGTTCCATATAACCCCGCTCTCCCCTATGGTGCATTTATTCCTTCAGTGACTCGCTACAAAATTGGTAGATAAAACAATCTTGGATTTAAGTCAAACAAATTTTAAGTAAATGAATTCGGGTTCTAGTTGGCTGTGAAACAGAAGGAGGAAAGTGTGAAATGAAATGCCTTTTCATTTTGTTTCTCGTATTGTAATGTTTTGAGTTCTTTTGAATGTTGGGAGCACCACTGACAGTATTCACTGTATGGGATCTTAACTCTCTGTCTATCTGTCTTTCTAATATGTTTTAGGGCGAATTAATTTAAACTTGACGATTTTTTATCATTTATTTTCTTAACCTGGCCTTTTTCTTCATCCTTAAAACGATCTGACGTCAACTACGAAATTATGGTTTTATGGAATTTTGACAGTCGAGTTCCTTAAAATGAGATGGCCTACCGAACGCACTTTATGTCATATATACAGTTATGAAAATTGATTTGTAAGGAATATACGTAGGGACAAAGTAGGTTGTCGAGTGAGTGGAAAAGCAATTGGGCTCCTCACTTTGACAATAAATATTGTGATGACCAGGTTCGCTGTCATTAATAAAGAAACATAACATCGTTCAACTTTGTTTATTTAGATATTGAAGATATATTTCATGAATCATAAACGAAGCATTTTTAAGCTTCCTGCATCATTATAGACCTACATATCCGTCTGAAAAGTTTAATATTCGGTTTGTTCCATATTTTAAGCAAACTACTATGATGTTATTGACAAAAGAAGCACGTACTATCCCAGTTTACCATGTTTACTATGAAGGAAGTCACCGTGCACAATTGGAAGCCATAACATTGTTTCATTCACTACTCTTCTGTTTTTCAGAATTACTAGGTTAGGTTTGATATAAAACCACAAAAGCAGCATTGCCAATTTCCCGAAATTCCACAACATATCCTTGTAATCGGTATGAATGAAACAACGTAGTCCAAACTTTTCTATAAAAAACTCCAAACATTATTGTGACGCAGCAGATAGGGATGGCAAATGCATACATTTATGTATGTTTGATTTGGCTGAAATAAACGGAAATTACGAAGAAAAATTAGCCAGTTCGGCGTCCAGGCATGATTGGGTTTGCCCTTATAGGTTACTTTCGACAACAATAGACCCAACTGTTTAATAAGTCTCTAAAATAAATGTTTCTTTTTTATGAAAATATTCAATTAACATTGTATCAATGAATGAACTACACTACTTAACATATTTTAGCACAATATATCATCACCCACCCACGCCATGACATATCAGTCCGAGTATTTCGGAGGGGGTGGCGTAGTTAGGGCTCGGTTATCTTTTTATGAAATTTATGTGAAATGTGAGTTTTATTAATATGCATTTATGTTATGTGCCTCCTTAGCTCTCCATAAATGTTTGGAGATGGTCTATAAATTGAACATGAGCCAACTTTTCAATTTGAACCACATTGTCGTACGTATAATATGCACTCGGTTTTTTTTTTTTTCGTTTTTTTTTTTTTTTTTTTTTTTTTTTTTTTTTTTTTTTTTTTTTTGGGGGGGGGGGATAAAGGGAAGAGGGGACACCAGACCTGGGACCAAATAAAGTGTTTATATTCAATTATAGATGTTTTACTTACTCCAGATAATCTATCACGTTTGGAATGTTCATCTTTTATGTGATTTTAGACGAACCAGGTAATTGATGAAATTGACCAATGCATGATTATAATCCTATAATAACGCCCCATACCAAGTCATTAATCTAAATTAGCCACTGTTAGAAACGGAGCCCCTGCCCTTCCAACAAAAATTGATATAACAGAGACTAAGTAAAAACCAAAACAAAAAAAGATGGTTGTTGCCCTCAGCGCATTGAATGTGCAGAGGAGACGTCTTCGAGACTCCCGCAATGGAACAGTTGCGGCGACGACTTCGCGACTGGAAAGAATCTTATAAATATGTTCCATTTCCAATGACTCGGGAGCCGTTGCGGAGACACAGTACAGGAGACGTTGGGAAGACTCAGGAGACGTCGCGACTCAAGAGACTCGAAGTCGCAAACAGGGGAGCATTTCATCAAAGGACTTGTCGGACATTTTATCCGACAAATTTGCTCTCAGCCAATCAGATGCAAGCATTTCAGTAGCTTTAACAGTTTGTCGGATAAAACGTCCGACAAGTCCTTTGATGAAATGCTCCCTGGTCTCATGGAAGTGTGCCAACATCTTTACTATGCAAATAGTACGACATTTTCTAAAAATATTTGAGATCGCGCACAACTATTTTTGTTTATGTTTTGACACTTAATTCTTGCACCTTGAGGTTGTATAAATACATGTATAAAGCACTGCCAAATATTTCGGTGTTATACTGGTGTTTTTTTTAGGCCTATACACTTCTTATCCCTGTCTATGGTCATTATGGTGTATGTCCGGTCTTGCGTACAATTTCGCCCACTCCCCTCTGATACATTACAAAAGCCATTCCATTAATCTCTAATCATTTTTGTCTAGCGTGTCATTGTCCTTTGATAACACAATTCGAAACGGTATACTGGGCACTGGCACTCTCACTCAGTTCAGTCGCGACACAGGATTGAATAAACTCTTTCCGAATGCAGGGTTTTGAGATAATCTTGGATGATTAGTTTGTGGATCATAAATCGGATACTACATGTGTTGTCATGCACACAGATCTGCCGAGACAATCTTTCGTGATTGTGATTGTTACGAGTGGACTTTGAGAATACCCAATTTTTGTTCTCTCATTATAATAGCGAAAAAGTATCGCTTTGGCCTGTTTTTCTTTTGGAAAAATTTCCTTCTTTTTTGGAGTCTTTATTGACACAACTTTGTTTCGTCGTGCGAATGTACACACAAAATGCCCACCGTGCGTGTGCGCCGCTGGCCGTGCTGTCTCAACGCAAGGAGCAACGTCATTTTATATCACGAGTAATTTTATAATCACGACAGACCTGCGCTCGGTCCCACATTCAGATGGCAAACTGATCGTCGTACCTGGAGTATCCATTTCATTTTAGCTGTGGAATTTAAATACAAACTGAGTACATCTCATTCTCCATACTTACAGGGTCAATGCCCAACATTACGCTCATTTATACATTTATAGCGCAATTGATCGGAACCAAATGAGTTAATTATAAAATTCGATGAGGAGTATTTAGGTTTGATTTGCTTCGATATTAATGAACAAAATGGAAGATTGTTGGAAAAGCCGAAACTGTTTTACCATTCCTTGCTTAACCCATCAGCACCCAAACGTCACGAGGTCAAGGAGGATGTGAAGAAGCACGTTTGACCTCCGTGTCAAAGGTCGAGAGGGATGATACCGTGGTCGATCAGGATGTCGAAGGAAGAGGGAGACAAAGTTTGGCTGGCTATGGTGTCGTCCAAAATGCCTGCAGGTAAGAATCATCCCGTTTATATTACGAAAACAAAATAAAATAAAAGTAAGAAAGTGGTGGAATTATGCTTGTTTGAATTAGATTTTAAGTAGATGGGGGAGACCGGGACAATTGTAACACTTTTTTCCAAATTTGACTTATCAACTTTATTATAACTAAGTACTTGCTTAAAACCAAGTAAACGAAATTTGGATATCTTAGCTCAACATACGAATAGGTTTGGGTTAAGTAAAACTATTTATTTTGAAGCCATTATCATTTCAAAACACGAGTCGAGTGTTACAATTGCCCCTAAACCAGGGCAATTGTAACACGCTATGGGGGCAATTGTAACACATGAAATTGTAACATTTTGCTTTTTTTATCAAAGCTATGCACTTGACAGATCCAAGATTTAACAACATTAACCACATAAGCTAATTATTATAAAACATGACAATGCTTGACTCAAGTTACATTATATTTTCAACTTGTTATATACATGGCATGGGATTATTGCAGAAGTGTACGTGCTCTGTACGGGCGATGACAGCGCGCTGAATTGTCCTGGGCTAGGTACGGGGCAAAAGTATTTCCTAAACGGCATTGTTACTATTGCCCCTGTGGTGGGCGACCATATTTGGAGAGATTTTTTTTTCTATCTTAGCTTAGGTATTCATCGTTTGAGTTGAAACGTTAGCAAAATATGGCCTAAGAACATAATTTCTAAATATATAAAAATGACAGCCGTAGCTCATCCTCATATTTGTCCAGGAGGAAAACAATGGATAATGTGAAATATTACTTTCCTACTTAAAAAAACGATTTTTCTGCTGTAGAAAGTTCCACGAACCGTTAAATTTGCTAATACTCAAACAGCATGTGGAGCGATGGAATGCGCATGCTCTGTACAAATTTCAAGTGTGTAGCGTGTTTCTGCTAGGGATGGGAGCCCCTGTTACAATTGCCCCGTGTTACATTTGTCCCCGGTCTCCCCTACCGTATAAAGTCATACAGCGCAATTAAAACAATGCATCTCCTTTGTCATGTGTTATGTTAAATAGTTTGTTTAATCAGGGAGATATCTGTTTAATTCACATTGTGTTAAAAAAGGACATGAATACGTGCATTTAAACAACTTTTAACAATGAGGTGTAAATGATAGCGTCTTATCCTTGAACTGTTTTTTTTTTTTTTTTTTTTTCAAAAGTGACATACATTCTCTGTTTTCTTTATAAAAGTGGAATGTTCTTTCCTTGGAAGAGTAAAAAGAATGTCCAGGCAAAGAAAATACAGATGAAAATGCTACTGCTTCTGTTACGCTTAACTGGAAGACACAAACGCATGAAAAATATGACAATGAATGAAAAGATTTTTTTTAAAGGGGGATAACAAACACATTTTAACAGTATCAAAGGATGAACCCCCAAACAAGAATTGAAAAATAAATAAATAAATAAATAAATAAATAAATAAATAAATAAATAGAAAGAAAGAAAACAAAATCGTTCGTCATTCCTTTACCCTATTTAGCTAAGCATTGCTAAGTGTGACAGCGGTATTAAATTTCATATCGACTGATGTAATAGCACAGCTATGTATATTTTATCAATGCAATGAATGATTAAAAAGCAAACGTGTTGGTTTTATTCGCGAAATATTAAATGTAGAAGAAAAACTCTGAATAAAAAATATCCATGCATCGTCACGCTAAATATTCGTGAATCATAAGTTATGTTTTTTCAGGTTCCATCAAGTGTCATTTTGTTCGCTTATACACTATTAATTTACATATTAACAGAATTTTCGTTTTGTAATAACTATTTTTCTTTAATGATGGTCAACAGGGGGTGCAGACCATTTGGGGTTTTTACACCCCTTTCTGCATCCCTAGACGTGTTGGTCTGAATAAATGCAATACAATAGAATACAACATGGATTTTAACTTTGATTTTCCTTTGATCAAATAACCACAGGGCTTCAATACGCCATTGGGATACTGCTTCATGCTATGTTTGGTCTCCCTAATGCAAGGCATGACGGCTTTCGGGTTCGTATTTATCAGTCTCTCTACCCTGGAGAAGCGTTTCTACCTGAACAGTTTACAGAGTGGTAGCATATCAAGTGCTTATGACTTTTCATCGCTTATCGTTGCTGTAATTGTTAGCTACATGGGAGAGAGGGGACATCGACCACTCTGGGTTGGTTTTGGGTCCATGCTGTTCTGTGCAGGTAAGATTCGATGAGACCCAAGGGACCTCATTCCTATCCCAGGGACTTGGTTATGAGGGTTTGGCTCTGCCAACTGCCACCATGCCATCCATATTAATTACACTATCTATTTAGACTGGACTTAAAGCCAGAGCGAACTGACCAACACTCTCATTGACTGTGTGTTATAAATAACTAGTCTTAAAGTATACCTTTTAAAATAAATATTAACAATACATTGTATAAATCAACCAATAATTTAATTTGTATTAGGAACCTTAAATGTTATTAGGGGAAAAGTCTTTGTTTTTCTACTTGATAACATAATTATCACGGTGTCCAATTATTGAGTAATGAAAAATGGCATTATCGTTCAAATGGGTCTGTATTTAAGACTACACATTTAAGACTACACTGCTCAGGATGCTGCATTATGGGTTAGAAATCCGGGCAGAATCGAGTAGTTGAGGGCTTGAGAAGGTGCTATACAAGGCTGCTGGTTCGTATTTGCTTTAACCCTAATACTCCCGGGATATTTTGATCCGTGTCCTTCCGGAGGCATTAATGGCCCCGGCTCTTAAGATCTGGTCGCGGATCGTGTAAGTCACGGCGAAAATTTATTAATATTATAAATATATTATTAAATTTTAACGATGTAGAGAATGACGTAATCTACACGGTTGCATAGGTAAATTTCACTAAATTCATATATTTATTTATATGAATTAATTATGCTAATTATTAATGGTATCATCCTTTTTGCTCTAATTCACTAAATAAAGCTCCTAGAGTGCTAATTTTTGGTGAAAATATTCTTTATAGCATTCCTAACAATTGTAAATAAAAAAATTCTGGTACCAAGATCAATTTCTTATGTATTTTTATTGTTTTTTTGAATTCTTATGTTATTTCTCTGTTTTTCGACCTTTTGTTTTCTTTGTTTTGGTCACAACTGATTGCAGAATCTTTTTGAAGCATATTCAAGCTAAAATAAATTAATTTAGCCAATGAAATTGAAAATAATCATATTTTGTGAATACTTGAGAAAAACTCTATTTGCATTGACTTTGTACACAAAATCACGTTTTTGAGTGGCTTTCGGTCTGACGGATAATTTTGAAAATCGCGCAGCGTCGTAACCGTATGCTCGATTTTCGCGAAAATGGTTTCAAAAGATGCGCAAGACTTGAGGTAAAAAGTCAGCGAGCGGCGCGGTCAAAAAAATTCGCGGCGGCAGATTTATTGCGAAAAATGTCGAGGGGGCCATAATGGCCCATCCCCACCCCGGGAGTATTAGGGTTAAAGGGAATCCACCCTCAGTACATAATTGCTTTTTTCACAATTTTGCATGCCATTCTTAAGGATGTGACAGAATGTGACCTATACAATAACCAGGTTCAAATGTATTCAAATTCATACGACTTACTTTGTGTCAAGTGTACAACTGTGCATTTATCTGCTTCGAAAAAGTAAAACTTTCTTGTCTGTTCGCTTAAATAAACAACCAACCAATCAATCAATCGATCAAACTAGACTTCGTTTCGATCTGATTCTTTACTCTGTAGGGTCAATTACCTTCGCCATCCCTCATTTCGTCACTCAAAATACGTCTACAGAAGCAGCCTTCGACTACTGCGGTCTGCCAAACGAGACTATAACTTGCAACTATGATGAAGACGATGACGTCATGGACTTCGATGATACTCCATTGGCAACTACTAATTGGTCTTCATCGTTGCCCAGGTAACATTTTTTACTATACACAACAAAAAAAGTAATAAAAGTACATTTCTCTATTTTCATGGATGAGTGAGCACAATTTTAAGAATTATGTTCAGGCCTCCAAAAATGGTAAAATCCAAAAAATTTTATTCAAAGAATTGACATCAGATATATATCATCAACATTATCAACACATTTTGTGAGAAAATGAGCACTATTCGTCGTGTCATGGACGAGTGAGCACACTTTAAAGGTGACTTTGTGACTTTTGTAATGACAATTTCGTTAACGTGTGATCATGCATGACCAATAGGTTTTATTTCATTTTCGCACATAAATTAGTCATGAGTTTATAAACATAACCGCCAAACGATATTACTCAAACCTTTCTGTTAAAAAGTTCCAGCATGTTGATTTGGGGCTTGTTTTTCTTCGAGATTGTACACAATGTCAATGGAGAGGAAATCAAAATCTGAACAAAATTGAAAATCGGCTTAATTTCATTGATGATTTTTGTTCATTCTGCGGGAGTTTTTCACGAAACTTGGCACACAGCTTCAGGTGATGTTAACTAACGGGAACTACGCTAAATAGAGGATCTGATAAGGCACGGGATGGGGCCAAAGCTCTGAAATTCTTACTTTTTTTCATATTTTTCTAATAACTTCTGCTCACTGAAGCATAAAACACTGGAATTTCGTGAAACTCAAATCAAATGAACTATCCAAGAAGGTCTGTGACAATTATCCAAAGTAAGCGATTGAATTTTGGTCCACAAACGAAAAAATGGCTTTTTACGTATCACGTGTTCATTAAGCGTGAATTTTTAATAAAATGAACATCTCCCCATGCTCATGCAAACTATGACATATCATGGACAGACATGCATGGAACATGATTATATCCTTTGCCCATATACAGTGCGTCCCAAAAAGAACTATACACTTTTGAAATGGCTGCCAATAAAAAATATATGTTTTAGGTAATGAAATTTACATGTTTGAAAGCTCATTATCCCAACTTTCATATGACACCAAAAATTCTGAAAATAAGTCATGCACGAATGAGCAGCGTTCACTTTTGTAAAGGGTATGAAAATTAGGGTGCGCAGGAATTGCCCTACCAATTTGTATGAGGAAAGTCATTTGGGGCTAAATGAATTGAGGATGATATGCAAAATTACTGATAAATTATGATGAGTTGGGATTTACATAAGTGAAATTTGTAGAATTAGGGTTACAATTTCATGCATGAGTGAACAGGAATACATATTTCCTATTGTTACATTGTTAACTTTCCAAGGTATATTTAGGGAGGTGCTTCAGTGGGTGTTTAATCTCTCTCTTTCTTCCTTTTCTTTCACTCTCTCTTCTCTCTCTCTCTCTCTTTGTCTTCCTCCCTCTCTTCTTTCTTTTCTCTCTGCTCCCTCCCTCTCTCTCTATCCTCCTTTTTTGCATGGTGTGTTTTTGACCATTCATATTCATTGGTCTTTCTACTCAAATATCCTGACTACCTCCCCGCATCCCGGTCTACTCACATTTACCCAAATTGGGATGGGTGATGACAATCTATCAATCAATCAGTCACATAAATTAGACAATCAGCACCCAGCTAGCAATCACTTAATCAACATGGTACCAGTCTCCAAATGTTTCAACTAATCAATCAAGCATTACATCATCTTCCTACAGTTATTTCAAAAGTGATCAAAAATCTTACCCAGCATCTCATCGGTTCTGCACCCCATCCTGACTACCACTTAACACACCACTGAATAAAACTTGTAAAGTTACAATGCTATAATAGGAAATACATTCTGTTCACTCATGCATGAAATTGTAATCCCGAATCCACAAATTTCACTTGGCAAACCCCAACTCATCATAATTGATCAGTAATTCTGCATATCATCCTCAATGCCATAAGCTCCAAATGACTTCCTTTCCATACAAATTGGTAGGCAATTCCTGCGCACCCTAATTCCATACCCTTTACAAAAGTGAACGCTCCTCATTCATGCATGACTTATTTTCGGACTTTTTGGTGTCATATGAAAGTTTAATAATGAGCTTTCATACATGTAAATTCATTACTAAAATCATATATTTTTTATTTGGCAGCCATTTCAAAAGTGTATAGTTCTTTTTGGGACGCCCTGTATTGTTATGTCTTTAGACACTATGAGGACAAGTTGAGCAGGTTTTTCAAAAAATCATGTTTTCTACTTAAACTATCTTGGGCTTAAGTGTTCATTCAACCGTGAATTGATGGCATTGTTTAAAACACTCTTCCAGATTGCATATTACGTCATAATCAATAATTTTTAAAAGTAAAAATGTGTAAAAAATGCAGTTTTTACAAATTTTACCTCATGTCATCCAACCGTGAAATTCAATGCAAAAGTCGTTTGATGTGTTTGGAATTAACTACAACAACCCTTCTGAACAAATCTTTTGCTAAAAAGTTTCAATTTGTTCCAAATTATTTGAATTTAAGTTATGAAACTAACCTTGTGACTTTCGAAAAGTGACATTTTTGCCTTTTAACTGTACTCATTGAAGCATGACTTAACAAATTTTAGTAAAAATTCACTGTAATGGAAGCTGATAAAATTACCTACAAGCACATGTAATAAAATTCGTAAAACTCCTCTTGGATCAAAAGTTACATCATTTTGATTAAGGGGGACTTACTTTTTTTTGTGTATAGATCAATCTTCGAATATTGATTTATTGGCGACCGTTTAATCAGCGATGGCGGAAAATCACATTCTGGCTTGAGAGCGAACTGACCAACACTTTCGTCGACTGTCTACTTTAGAGATAATTATTGATATTAGCCTATAGCTAATAGCCTATATTCGTATTTGTAGAGGTAAAATCTAAAGTCTGTTGAATGAAAAAGTACTTGTTTTGCAACTTGTTAACATTATTGAATGGTATCGAATAGTGAATTAGTATGTTATAATTCAAATGGGCCTACATTATAAGTCTACACTGCTCAGAATGTTGCATTGTGGGTTAGGAATCGCGGGCAGATTCGAGTAGTTCAGGACTCTCAGTGGTGCTATAAAAGGCTGCATTCGTATTGGCTTTAAAATATTTTTTCTTATTCGGTTTCTTTAATCATCATATATTTCTCTTTCCAAGTACTTGCTGTCCATCTCTCTCTCTCTATCCTCCCTCTCTATTTCCCTCTCTCTCTTTCTCTTTCTTTCTCTTCGTAATCACAGGTATTACATGGCATCGGAGCTGCATCTCTGTACACCTCGGTATAGCTTACGTCGATGAAAATGTTGCTCCTCGTCAATTTGGCGTATCATGGTAAAGTATTCCCTTTACTCTCTCTCTCTCACTCTCTATCTCTCTCTCTTCTTTCTTTCTTTCTTTTTTATTATATTGTAATTTCTTTTTTTACCGTTGAACATTTCAATAATTAATAATACACAGAAAATGTGTTTAGGTTTATAATATAGAGCATGACTTGTATGAGGAAACCTATAGCTTCCCCGACGATTATAAGACTGATCCAATAAGTTGCCACGAATGATAAATACTACATATTTACTGTGGGAATTTTATTGGGCACATACTTTCTTCGCTAATCTTTTTTTTTTCCTTCTCTCTCTCTCTCTCTCTCTGTTTGTATGTCTGTTTTCTCACTCTCTCTTACTCTCTTCAATATGATTTTCAAAATTATAATTTCTAGTTTTGGAGTCATATGGAAAAGGTTAGTCTCGCTTTTGATAGATTTCATATTCTAATTTCAACAGGTATCTACAATGCAGTTGTTGTGGCTGGACCGTCCCTGGTTACATATTTGGAGGAGCATTCTCCAATATTTACACCGACCTCAACGTTGACAAAGACAGGTAGGATAACCATGGTAACAACACGTAGTGTAGAAGTTAATTTTGATCAAAGTGGTATAATTATTTGCTTGACATAGCGTTCTTTAATCAGTGAGAAAGATATTGTTTTTGTCTTTTACTACCTCTTCATTTTACATACCCCATTAATATCTCTCGTTAGGTGTGAAATATATAAAAATTATTACCAAACAAATTATTCTTTATTAATATGAAATTTACCAAAAGAATCATCATACTACTCACATTGCAATTTAAACGATATTTTTCCACAAAATCTTATCCCTTATGAGTGAAAATACGTTTTACAATACAATACATTTAATTACCTTGTTGGAAATGACTTTTGAACATAATTTTGTCTTATGTTTCTATTTTTATAGCATCACCATTGATTCGCTGAGCCCACTATGGGTTGGTGCCTGGTGGATGTGTGATTCTTAGTGAATGCATTGCTACTCTTTATCTTCACCTTCATCTATATGGGATTCCCAAAGTCTCTTCCAGGTGAGTATAATGGTTCGAAGCAGAGGAGGCTAAGAAGGGCGTTTCCATAGCTGTGCCCCCTCTCCTAGAAATACGCTCCCCCTGTGGCCTGCCCCTCACTTACTCACAATTCTTAGTGAACGCATTGCTACTCTTTATCTTCACCTTCATCTATATGGATTCCAAAGTCTCTTCACAGGTGAGTTAATGGTTCGAAGCAGAGGAGCGTAAGAAGGGCGTTTCCATAAGCTGTGCCCCCTCCTCCTAGAATACGCTCCCCCTGTGGCCCTGCCCCTCACTTACTCACAATTCTTAGTGAACGCATACTACTCTTTATCTTCACTTCATCTATATGGGACCCAAAGTCTCTTCCAGGTGAGTTAATGGTTCGAAGCAGAGGAGCGTAAGAAGGGCGTTTCCATAGCTGTGCCCCCTCCTCCTAAAATACACTCCCCCTGTGGCCCTGCCCCTCACTGACAATTCTTAGTGAATGCATTGCTACTATTCATCTTCACCTTAATCTACATGGGATTCCCAAAGTCTCTTCCAGGTAAGTGAGGGATTTGAGGCAGAAAGGCGTTAGATAGGTATTCCCATTCCCATATTGCGATATCACCAACACCCTAATCCTAACCATCACATACTTAACAATGCTTAAGCGGCGGTCACAAAATGTTCATACGAACGATGCATTTAATAAAATCTTGGACAAGACCATAAACCAATCTTTCACCTAACGAACCCTGATTAACCCCGATCCCATACTTAGATTTTAATACCAAAGGTGGAATAATATTCAAATTGCGCCCATAACTGAGAAATGCACAACAAAACGGAACAGCCTATTGATTTTGTTTCAAATCCGATATCTCGCGCTTACGAGACCACTGCAAAACCATTGTTTTCATTATTCATTAACCTATGATCTTTAAATGTAATCAAGTATAATTACAAATTAAACAGAAGAATAGGAGAAAGGACTAGAGAAGAAGAACCTATTCATTTATTCATTTTACTTATTTTTAGGTCGGGATAAAGTAATGGCGGAGAGAAGAGTGGAGACACAGAAGGGTCAGGAATTCAATACTGACAAGGGTGCACTGAATAAGCTAAAAGCACTACCTCGAGCTGTGCTGAACCTCTTAACCAACCTTCCTTTCATGTTCCTTAACGCCGGAGCCGTGGCAACATTCTTCCTGGTAGCAGGGCTCAGCGTCTTTGGTCCCAAATATTTGGAGTCGCAGCTGAGCATGACTCCCAGTGAATCAGCTTATGCTATGGGTAAGACGAGAGGGAATCAATAATTTTATCTGTCAATTTTATTACTACCTGCAATCAATTTAAGATTTCCAATAAACAATTTCGTCCGGAATGCGATCGCGATTAAAAATCAATATTCGGATTCGTTTATGAGCGATCGAAGTGAGAAACTCGGCATCCAAAATGGCTAATTGCGCCAAACAATTGACATTTTTAGGAATTATATTCGTCAGTCGTTAATGTCATTTAAATTCGTCGATTTGTAACAGTTCCGTCTTTGTTATATTGACTGCACGAATTTTGAATTTCACGCTCATGATCGAATGCTCAAAACGAAATTGTTTGCTGTTCGTATTCAATTGAAAGTCTGAAATAGCCCCGCTTCGCTGATTAGGTTTTTTTTTTTAAATCACAGCACGGAAAGCAAAACCACTGGTCAGGTGTTTTAACTATCGCATAGATACAGAAATCCCTGCACACAACACTTGCTCATCAGCACCGGGATGTGAATGAAAATACCATAGAGATGTACACCTCTACCAAGTTTTCTCCTCCTTTCTGCGACTTTGACCGCTCTGAGGTGTTTGGTCTCGCAAAACGATACTTTATCACTTTCTTTCCTCCTCTCCACATTCTCCTTCAAGGCGTTATTGCTGTAACTGGGGGCATTTCAGGAGCCCTCTTCGGTGGGGTTTTGATCAATCGCATGGATCTCAAGTTCCCTGGTCTTATCAAGATGGGTATGATCGCCACCTTCATCGCAATCTTTGCATCTGGGATCTTCTTCGCGGTTTGTCCCACCGTTGACTTCGCTGGAGTGACGACGGAATACGGAAACAGGTATGGTCACAATTAGTCATATCAAGAAAAAAGTTAAAGCAATTTTATGATTATTATGATTTTGAGGAAATGTTAAATAAATACAGTAAAAAAAAAAAAAATCATACCGTGAGATAAATAATGATAAGAAACGGTGTAAAGTACTAAGTTAGTTTGTTGAGCTGTTTGAATCGCCGCAGAAATGTTAAAAAAAACAGACTAAACTTGTATATCAGGAGTTTAGAGTTAATCATGTTCTCATGTAGACCCATAAAAGTTTAACAGATGCATGTCTATATCAGGGGCCGCGGAGCCGGAAGGGGGGGGGGGGCTTCAGCCCCCGCCCACTTTTTTTCAGCGAACGTGTACAACAATTGAAAAATTACCATATATTTGTGACTTTTAGCCTGTTCCGAGCCTCCCCCCCCTCTTTGGCTCAGCCCCTCCACTTTCAAAAACGCTCCGCGGCCCCTGTATATGCTGATCAAGGGGATCAAAGCGGGTGTGTCCCTCTTATTGAAGGGGAAAGGAGACAAGAACGAATAACAGTTTGCCAGCCACCCAAAGAGCATAGGGAGGTTGCCCTCCTTTAACTCTCCCCTCTAATTATGAATATTCTGTGACACCCATCATCAAAAAATAGGTATAAAACTATTCAAGACATTATAGGCGCTTTAATAGAGCATGCATTCAGATCAGTTGTCAGGTGATCACGTGCAGCATGGGATATCTAACTTAGATAGCAAACTGTTTTTATTTATTTTCGCGAAAACGAGCTCTTACAGTAAAATGAACTAATAATTTTACGCTAATGATCTCACACGATTTTCTTAACAGTTCACCATCAATTGTAATAATATTTCCTGATATGTTTTTTTTCCTTCTTTTTTTCTCCTTTTTTCCCAGTAGTAAACCACGAACTGGCGTTTCCGAACTGAATTCCACGTGTAACTCACGCTGTACGTGTTCAAGCAGCTATGATCCTGTATGCGGGAGCGATGGGATCATGTATTACACAGCGTGTCACGCGGGGTGTGAGGTCGACTTCACGGAGAGCGGTGAAGTGGTAAGACTCATCTTTTTTCTTTTTTTTCCCCCTCTTCTTCTTCTTTTGCTTGTTCGGGGGGGGGGATTGCAAATAAATTCTTTTTTTTTTTTTGTAAATGAGATTAATTTTATTTATGATAGATACTACGAGAGGTATGTGTGAATTTAACAATAACAGGGTGTTTTTGGGAAATCTGTGCTATGATTGGTTAGATTTGCATCACGTGCATGCCCTATATTATCTTTTTTTTTTATTGTATAATCTTGCAATATAACTTTTTGTTTTGTATATGAAATTTAAAATGAGTCACATATCCAAGTCTTACAAAAAGTAAGAATTTTCGGGGTTTTTTTTCCTTTGGGGGAGGGGGGGGGTTCAGCATTTGAAGACTTTTAAAATATTCTGGAAATTTCAACGAGTTGATAAATCCATATATTGAAATATTAATTTAGTTAAAATACTCTAGCTAACTCTTTCAAGCAACCTAAATCATTTTCAGGACAGTCACTGAACTTGCTTAAGGAAAACCAACAGTTCTTTTTCAGAACCAAACTCTTCGAATTTGTGACCGTTCACAAATTGATCTCGGTCTGTTCTGTTTTATACTCTATCCTATTTTTCTATATTAATAAACAATGATTGTGATGTTTATATTTCATGTAGATTTTAAGCGAATGCTTATGCGTTGCCGACCCGGTTTCTCCATCAGGATTCGGGACCGTGGAGTGGGGTACTGCTCCACCTCTTGCCCTTATAGATGGCTTTATTTCTGTGGATTAGCCTCATAATTGCACTCGGAGCTGTGGGAGGTGTCTCAGGTTGGACAGCTACTATAAGGTAAATTTCTTCTTTCTTTTTTTCAATTTAAGGGATTGTTCAATTGTTCGTTGGAGAATAATTTTTTCTATATATATTATATTTTTTATATGTAGTATTGTGTATTATATTATTATATATTATATATTATATTTATATAATTAAATTATATTCAGCTAATACGAACCAGCAGCCTTGTATAACGCCACCTCAAGTCCTAAACTACCCAATTCAGCCCTGATTCCTAACCCATAATGCAACATCCTGAGTAGTGTAGTCTTATAAAATAGGTCCATTTGAATGACTACACATCTTTTAAATTCTCAATGAATTCCCACCGCGGTAATTGTGTAAAAGTAGCAAAACAAATACTTTTCCCCTCAAAATATTTCAGCTTCCCAATATGAATTGAATTCTAGATTAATTTTTACACTGTATTGTTAATAATTATTTCAAACAGTAGATGTTAAAACTATTTATTTATTACGCACAGACAATGTGTGTTGGCCAGGTCACGTCTTTATATGCAATACCAAACAATTATTGTTTTTTTTTTCATTATTAATACTTTTCTATTATTATATGAGTAACATAAAAAAATAAATACAATAAAAATGTAATATACTTAGCACGTAATAATTTATATATTGGAATTTATATATGATTTCTAGTTCGCATGTTTCGGCATGTAGACAAAATTTAAAAGGCAATACGAAAAATGCTTTATTTTTTGTTTATTCGTGACATTATGATTTGACTATGAATTGGTGATCAATTGACATGCGATATATTTTACCTTTTCTCTCAGAATCGTGCCTCATAGTCAGAGGGCGTTTGCTATGGGCATCAAACTCTATTCTATGGACTTTTAGGTAAGAACTAGCTCATTCTCCGATACTTGTATAATGCAAAAAGGCTAAAATGGTGTAGATCCTTGTGAATTACAATTCATGAATACATTCGCATAAGTTCCAACGCATAACAATAGTAATTGTCAACCATGTTATTCCAGTTTATGGCCAAATTTCGATTTCTTTTTTAAAGTAGATTAAAAAAAAAAAAACAAAACAAAAACAAATTACCATATCTAGTCATGTACTGCACTCAGAAATTAAAAGGGACAATCCGTCCTTGTTAAAATATTGAAGTTAGATCGACACCCTTGTCGCACGGAGACCATCATTCAATTTTCTTTTACATTCTCCCATCCGCCTCTTGGAACTATTTTTTTTTATTGTTGTTTTCGTCTTTTTATATTTAGGCAAACTAATCAATAACTGAAAATATTTCACATCTCGGAAAGGTTTAAGTTTTGTATATTATTACTGAGCAATCATTCTTCACAACAAAGGCTAGCGGGTGTGAAATGTTGTATTAATGAACTTCTAGAATTCATGTCATATCACTGTAATTATTTGAAAGTAAATAATAAAAAAAAAGTTACCAACATCAAGGCAGAAAAATGAAGTTGAAGAGCATTTAAACGAAATCTGGTTTTGATTTTAACCGCGTTAAAAAATATACCTTTTTTTTTTTTTTTTTTTTCCGAATTTTATTTCAGGAACTGTACCTGGTCCCATAGTATTTGGATTGCTGTTGGATCGGTCTTGTCTGATATGGGAACCTAACTGTGATGGCTCGGCCAACTGTTGGCTTTACGATAACATGATGTCAGCTAGGTGGTTCCTGATCCTGAGTGCTGGCAGTCAGTTCTTTAGCTGTTTGTTTCTACACTCGCACTCGTAACGTATAAGTCTCCGACCAGACAATCTGAACTTGAAGGCGGGATGAACGAGAGAGTTTGCAAGCCAGGATGAGCTGGACACTATTGCCTAAAGGACAACATCATCGTTTTCATTTATATTTGGTGAATGAATTATGTTGAAAAGATACCCATTATCGAGGTTGCATCTTACGAAAAGAGGTTCAGATGTCAATTGGGAGTTTAAAAATTGCGCTCTTACCTATTTATCATATTTTATAATTTGAAAAGGAGTAATGGGAACTCCATGCCTTGAGTTCGTCGCATTAAAGAACAATTGCTTTAATAATTACTCCGTTTTAATATAGCAAATTGAGTCCTATTCACGGGTTATCAATTCAAATTCGATATGAATGTATAGTAAATATTGTAAGTGTAATACGATTATGTGATTGTGTGGATTTATATCACGTGACATTGTTGATTGTTATGTTTCACGATTGTTTGATATAACAATAGATCGTTAGGGTCCGAGCGAAGTTTGAAAAAAAAAAACGCACAAGAAACAAACAATCGTCGCCTCGCCGCAAAGCACACTGATTTGTGGTTTGATGAGTTTTTGCAAATATAGAGATTAAGATATTTTTTAGAATAAAATGAAGTTTGTTTTTTTTTTATTTCAGGAATTTGTCTCTAAATTTCCCTTCGTCTTCTTTTTTTTTTAAATATTATATGTTTCTATAACTCAATTCTAAAATGGCTTTTCACAAGAATTAAATGTGACGTTAATGCAGTAGGCTAGGACCATAGAAATTGTTTTATGTTTTAGTCTATTTACTACATATAAAAAAATTATATTGTATGTCCTATTGATGCACCAGTCAGCCAGTACGGGAACATGAATTAAAAATACTAAATAATATATTTTCCCCCTTGCAGGATTTCATTACCATGCACATAATCCTGTATAAAGCATGATCAGATGATGGAGCATGTAACACATTTATGAAACAATTGCCTGTACTATAATCAGATCACATAATCAAATACCTTAAATATTCCGCCAACATCATTCGCTCAGAGATCTTTATATACCTCAAAAATTAATATAAGATTAGCTTGAAAAATGGATACAATGTGTTATGAAATGTCTTGATAATGAGTACGAGAAGGGATTGATATAAACATATTCTCTAAATAAAAAAATTATCAGAATATGTTACGAGATAAGATAGTTCTCAGTATTAGTAGATAAACTGCCCTATTGTTCACAGCGCATTTGAATGGTTCTTTATACCTCAAAAAATACTTATAATTATAAAATGATGGCATGAATGGCCCTACCCTTTTAAAATTTCAAAATCCCTTTCACGTTGGGATGCTTTGTTATTTTTGTACAAAATATGTCTTAGTGTAAGTCTGTATATAAAATATCAAGCAGTACTATTTCGTTTTATGTGGTTGTTAGAGAACAGTGTTATTATTTGTATTATCATTTATACAGATATATATAAACATGTATATATATTTTTCTCTTTACGTCTTCATGTAGACTTTGTTTTCCATTTCAAAATACATTTATACAAGATAGACGAATTATGTGCATTATGAAATTAACACCAAATTTTAAAAACGAGAATCATTACACCATTTCTCACAATATTAACTTGTTCACTGTAGGTTACTATTCTTTTTTATTATTATTATTATTTGTTCTTTCTTTTTCCTTTTTTCTTTTTTATTTGTATTAAAAAAAAAACTGTGGAAGCTTCATCATTGAAATCTAGGAAAACCGTTAAAGTGCAAATCGACTTTTCGACATGTATATAACTTGCCATGCCAAGTCATCTTATAGACATTCAAAGCTATACATTATCCTGTACAATCGACAAGGTAAATATTTCGACATGTCGACTTGATAAGGACATGACTTGGCAAGATAAAATATCTCCCAATGTTCAAATCAGCTTCTCTATGATGAATCAAAATTATTATTACCCTCTACCGGATTGATGTGCACTTATTGACATTTCTAACTTTACGAGTTGTGCATAATTTATCAAGAAATCTGATAAAATGAACTTTCTCTTATAAATTTAGTAACGATTACATTTTTATTTCATTTCCATATCAATTTGTTATTCTTACTTTGAAATGATTTCCAGAATACTTTTACCAGAATTTCATTGAGATAACCATATTCTTAATGGATGCTTTTTTTTATTTGTAATTTCATAAGAAAAGCAATTGCAGTGTTATATTACTGGAGAGCTTTCCATTAATAATACCCCCGCTTTTTTATACATGATTTAGAATTACATAACGGATTTCTGACCATGTACATAGAAAACAAATCCGTAAAATTATTATTTTTTATACATTATGTAAATCTGTAAGCAGTATCTCACTAACTTGTTCAGTTTAATCCTGTGTAAAGCCCCATATTTCACTTTTCACTTTAATGTGATATGTAGAATGTGCTACTGTGATCACATAGAATCGGAGGTTAATTACATATCAGGAAACGATTTTTGAAAGCATTGACCTAAAGTAATTATAAGTCATGAGGTGATGAGAATAAGCTGTATGATTCTTGAATTTTTAAAACAGTCTTCATGAATTCAGTACATGTCGCATACATCAATGTAGATTTCAATGTTACCAAATTTCTTTAGGCAGTCTGCTTTGCGAATGTATATATAAATACCATATGCTATCAATTTCTGTGTTTAAAAATTATTTTTGATATTGTAATACTGTTCGTTTTACTTATGGCTGAAAATGTATTTTCATATTTTTATAATTTGACATATTGTCTTAAACATAAAGTACAGTATTATTATTAGAAGTACTAGTAAAGCTATAAATGGATCGGGTTTTTTTTCGTAAGAGTGAGATTATTAGTACAGTACTGTGCACTGTGTAAATAATTCGACTTGGGTATATTTTTGTATATTTCATTTGCAAATTGAATGAAGCTATATATCTTTATATTAAAATGGCATAATGTTCAATGCTGCAGCATTATAACGTTGACTCCGTTGCTTTCTCTATTATTATTATTATTATTATTTATTCGGCAAAGAAAATTACAAAGAACAATACATTTCAGTATAAACAATACAAAATAAGAAATATCAACCATTGGAACGCCAGGGACAGAAAAAGTTAACTAAATTACTGTGGCATAAAGCCTCCTGTCTCTAGTTTAACAATGTCAATGTCCACCTCCTTCATGCCTGTGTCAGAAAACGTACAGAAACGGATGTTAGGCCTACTATTGTTTATGTTATATGGCTGTGACTTTTAGGTGGACTCTTTCATTTTGCCCCCCCCCCCCGATTTTTTTTTTTTGGGGGGGGGGGACGGATGTTGAAAAGTACAAAATTAGAAAAAAGAAAATTATTGTCCGCCCCCAACAAAAAAAAATGGCCCTCCCAAAAAGTAGCCCCCACTAAAAAAAAGTACAGCCCCCAGATATGACCACTAGGTAAAATAAAAACAGGTCTGAAAAGTAACTTATCCACTCATTCATTTTATCACGGGATTCCCAATCGTGCAACATAACAAAAATCGTGCACTATAACAAAAAAGAAAATCATCCAGTGCATGACATGTGACATCATTTCAACTAATCACAGCTCGTAAAATACTACCACTATTTAGTATATAAAAATGATGAACGACACGTGATATCAATCCAACCAATCGCATTGTGTATTGTACTACCATTTTTACCACCATACGATACATGCAAAGCACCTGTTTTTTATAGAAACCTAATAACTAGAGAGAATATATAAACACTGAGCTTTGTACATCAGAAACCAAAGTCCCAACTAAAGGGTGGCTCATTTAATGCTATGTCATTCTATTTAACGGTTGAAAACGACATATTTTTTTTTACCAGTGCCACGCCCCATTCGTTTTCTGTAAAGATAACCAAAACAAACAAAAATTTACTCTAATATAATAACGAAAAATTTATACATTTCAATGTGTGATTCACAAATAAGACATTGGTGCCATTTATTAAGGTATAATCCTTCAAAACTCAAGTGCTCATTGTCGCATGATAAAAAAAATATATATAGTATTAGCTTTTCATTTATTTATTTATTCATTCATTTAGTAGTTACGGATTACGGATAATTAAAAGAAAAGTGCTTGATCAACGAGCCAAACAATCTCTCCATTTACTTGAAATGTCATATTATACCTGGATACAGTTTTTTTTATTTCATACAATGCATGTTCACTAACCATTATTCAAATTAATGCGTGAATCATTACGAATGTGCATGTACACGTGTAAAATATTATTTTTTTAATGAATATAACACTGTTAACATTGAAAAAAAAACATAATATAATACATTTCAAGGTATACAACGTCAAATGGAAACGGCAGACCACAAAATAACATACACTCTATAAAGCCTTTGTCATCACCCATAGTGACCCCCCTAATAATTCGTGTTTAACAAAATAATAATTTATTTCACCATAATATACATGATCGAATGATAATAATCGATCAAAATGCTTTTTGCAACAAAACACAACAACAGCAATGATTAAAGTGGTTATTAAACTGTAAATATTGAATATACTAATTTAACAATCGACAACAAAAAAGATGCCGGTGATTAGGCTTACGGGGCACGTGCCATCAACGTAGCCTGCGTTGCATGTGCAGTGCACGCACAGGTCCTGGGTCACCTTCTGCGATTCCTGCGTTTTCTGTAGTAAGGGTATTGGAAAAACTTCCTGCACGTCGTACATGCATTGCACCTGCGAGGTACCTCCGCTGCACGAATTTTCTACGAAATCCATCGTAGGGAGTTGCACGTCGAAGGTACGGCGAGTTGTGACCGCCGCATTACTACAGAAACGCAGTAATCGTAGAAGTTGACCAGGACCTGTGCGTGCGTTGTACATGCAACGCAGGCTACGTTGATGGCGTGCCCCGTAGCCTACGACGAGTTGTGACCGCTGCATTAAACAATGTGCCGTGTAATTCATCCAGACTGAAAACGTAACACACATAAATGGTTCTAGAAAATGCGGGAGAAGTTACTCTTTCAGAATATGTTAATATATTGAGGTTATAAATTAGTTTTCTTTTAATTAATGATAGTTCTAGGTTTTTTTTTTTTTTTACTAGCCTGGTTATTTCATGTTCTTCCTTGCAGTCGAACCCTTGCCGGAAGATAGTGCACCTCCCTTTACCAAGGAAAAAACTCTGATTAGCAAATGTTGCAATGACGGGCATATAATGAACAGCAAACCGGAGATAACGTAAAGTGCAAAGGTATATCACAGAAAAAGGTCCTGAATGAACTGTTAAGGATAGTCTAGTTAGTATCTCTACAAACTTCACGTAGATAACAATCATAGAATTTCGAGACCTAAATTGTATTGCCTTGCTCAAAAATCATTGATGAAGTTGACTATGAGTCGTTGGAGACTTTTCGATTTGCATAACTCTCTATTAGAGTACCCCAGTGGAAATGGAAATTTCGTTTATTCTTGCTTATTTTACTCAAGCACAATAGGATGTGCTTTCTATTGTTATCTTCCAACAGATATAGAAATTTAAAAAATATAATAATAAAAAAAAAAAATAAAAAAAAATGAATTGGTGCAGCGGGCGAATTTGGTTTTCAAAGGTTCGATTATCGGACACAATCTGCGCGCGGTCGTGATCACACATCGCATCTACAGGTAGTAGCGGGTTTTTATTGGAAGGCGTAACAACGTCGTGTAAGGACTAGCATATGAAGGATATTTTCAAAATAGCACGAAACATCGGTTTTCTATCTATTTGAAAACATTGAATGAAGGTTGCAAATGGTGACCTGCACAAGTCCTTAATGGCTGTAAGACATTAATTGTAACGTCTTCAGATGT
>CALNVZ010002974.1:43749305-43772360 GCA_940671915.1 Paracentrotus lividus
ACATGTAACTCATAGGCCCATATTCTTGCTACGAAGATGAGTTTGTATGCGTTTCGCAATTCTAAAATTCTATTTGCGTGAACTGCGATCCTTTGTCTTGCATGCGGGCGCACACCAATAGAATTGTACAAGATTGCGACGCATGACCAAACTTAGTCTTCATAGCCAGAATATGGCCTTAAAGGATTTCATCAAGGGGGGGGGGCCACAGCATTGGGATCTCAAATTTGTGTACATCCCCCCAATTTTATGATACGCCTGCCGAGCAATAAGGGTGCTTTCAATTTTTGTTTTACGAACGGCTGGCCATATTTTTTTGATGTTCCTTTGTTGAGGCCCCTAAACTTCCTGTTTTTGTGTGTGTGTGTGTGTGTGGGGGGGGGCGGGTATCGAATGTACAAGAAGTCTTCGATACTTTTTTTTCCGTTGCGGAGACGAGATTTTGGGTTGACTTTGACGACTGTTTTGAGGTTCTCGAACTCATGGAAACCGTCACGGGGAATCTCAGGAGACAAGTTTTTGAAAAACTGTTTCCAAACCGCCCTCAAAGTAGTCCCTAAATCCGTCTCAACCCGTCTCCGCAAAGTGATATACACCACTAGGATTCACATCTTTTGAATAAGGTGCTAATGACGACCTACAGACCCGAATCCGTTTGGGTTTTTAGACATAATAAACAGAGTGAATTAATACGTTTTACGCCAAAGCAAGCCTGATCGCATGTGTGGCGCTTGCCTTCATTCTCTTTAGTCATTTATGGTTCTCGTAATTGCTGGTAGAGACTGGAAGATTAAAAAATATCACAAAGTAAAGCACGCAGAGGCGAGCAGCACGTGAGCAATGTGAGGGTGGTATGGTAATCTCTATTTTTTATTAGAAAAGTCTCATTCAGTGGTGTATCAGGCTGGGTTCGATTTGGAGGGACATCCCATTTTGCACCATAATAATTGTGCCCCCGAATGGCTTTTCCGTCTTCTTAGCAAAAAAAAAAAAAAAAAAAAAAAAAAAAAAAAACCCACAAAAACAACAACACCAAACAAACAAACAGAAAAGGCCTCTGTGTGTTATTGCAATAAGTCTTGCACTCCAAAGTAACGCTATGGAGACGCGGAAAACTGCAACAACAATGAATTATTTAACTTTGCTCTTATGTGTTAATGGCCTTTGGAGTCCCATAAACTACGTGTATGATGGAGGTTTACAGTCAATATACTCTTACAGTGCTTTCGTATGCTTTTACGAATATCTTTCGGGCGGAGGAAGTTTACAAACGGATGCTCCTTTCGCCGTTCCAGTTTGAATCACAAAGTCGATGATATTGGACAACTGATATTTCGAATTTGATAATGTACACCAGATCATTCGTCTATTCGTTTTCATTCGAATCTGAAATTTAGTCACAAATTTGTTTATTGGGTTCTTGATAGTTATGCGTTACTTGACGAAGAGTTTATACAGGTAAAGTTGTTGTTTTTATGTTTTGTTTTTTTTTTTTATATTTTTTACTGCTTTTTTATGTCATTCATCACTTAATTCAATAGCACCATGGAGAAAAAAAAAGATGTTTACGTTTTTTGAATTTGCGAAATTATGTTTCCTCTCAATTAATGGTGGATATCTCACTTCGCGAGACAGATTTGAGACGGATTTGGCACTACTTTGAGATGGATGTAGATTTTAACGGTACTAAAAACATAGTACCGGTATCAGGGATAATTTTCAAAACCGTCTCAATGAAGTCCCAAATCAGTCTCAAATCTGTCAACGCGAAGTAGATACCACATTTAGTGTTCGCAAATAAGTAGTAAGCTTTAACGGGATACATGTATGTACAATATTCCAGGTTTTAAGGTGATTTACCACTTTCACATTTCATTTTTTAGAGTGTATCAGCAGGAAATCTTTGGTGATAATTAATCAAATCAACATATAAACACCAATCAAAACCAAATACAAAAATAAAACACCCCCAAGGGGGAGAAAAAAACCCCCAAAAAACAACCCCCTCAAAAAAAAATAAATAATAGATAATAATAATTATAAAAAATAAAATATAAAAAAATAAAAAAATAAACAGTGCTTGAACAATGCTTATCTTCAGGTCCGTTTTGTGCTCCAATTAAAGATATCGCCTTGGATCGCGCTCACAGTCACATCACTTTGTCAAGGAGTTATCATAATTATTTTTATATGGTAGAACTTATTGACAGGGAGTGCAGTACTCTGATTTCTTGGAAGAGATTACAAACCAAGTCATTTATTGGTGATTTTCCATTCGGTCTCGCGCTTACATTTTATTTTTTTAAGGTTTGGGAAATCATATGCCTGAGATTAAGGATGTTCAAAAGGAAATGAAAGTAAAATATCTAGTATAAGTACCTCACCGTCGTGCCATTATTTATTCCGCATTTAGGCACTGCGCTCGAGAGAATGGTCAGTTTTTTAAATTGCGATTCCCACTCCCAGTGAAACTTGTAACTGGGGCCTGATATTGATTTTTCCCAGCCTAAGAATTTTATTGGATCAGTTGATTGACCAAGTGGAATCTTTATTGGCCTTTCCATCATGAATTTTAATATATTCAGGAATTTGTCTTTATTTGCGTGCGAAATAATTTGAATAAGGGCCTCATTGACGAATGTAGGTTATTGTGTGGACTATCAATTTCATTGACTGTCTAATTTCAAATTTTGCCTTATTATAAAGATGCGCGTTGTATCGTCATAAATCCGGACGGATCGGACAAGCAAGGGACCCGGATGCTTACCAATTTACCAGCGTACAAGGTCAAAGGGTCACTATGGCAAATAATACGATGCATTTGGATTCATGCAAGCTAGTCGTTAAAATTCCCTGTTACGTCTATGGTTGCATAACTTCAAAACAGGGAATTTTCCATCTTATTTGATCGAAATTTATACCATCAGCAAAGAAGAAAAAATTGGCAGTTTGGCAAATTTGCCTCAATGGTCACTGCAACCGTGTCGAAATGTTGGAAAATGGGCTCCTGTTAGTCACTAAATCAAAGTTGCAATTTTAGGCTGACGAACTTCAAAAAATGGACATTTTTGCATAACAACCATTGCTCACTGAAAGCATGACCTTGAGATCTTTCATAAATTACGTTCCATGTGTAGTTAAATTAAATTTCCTACATGACGCTATTAATTAGAATTTTTAAAATTCCTACAGGTTAAAAAAATATGATATCTGAAATAGGGTAACTTTCTTTTTGTGTTGGTTTATTTGGTCGATTCCTGTAACTGACTGAAAATATTATCAAAATCATTTGGACTAGACGAAAAGCAATTAGACCATTTGGCTGTAGACGAATCGGCAATTAAACAAAGTGGTCATTAGACCAATTGAGAATTAGACCAAGTATGTATTAGACCAAATGGAAGTTAGACAAACTTTTAGTAGACCATATGGGTTTATCCATGTGTATTAGACGATCGGAGAATTTGGCCAACTGCTGTTAGACTAAGTGGATATAAACCGTTTTCGTTTGTGTTTAAATTACACTGTTTTAAATACTTACATTAAATATTATATATGTGGAGCGTGAACATTTTTGTGGAATGAATTACCTCGAAAGAGAGAAAGAAAGAAAGAAGAGATACAAATATGTTATAAGTAATATACCGAGTGAGTAAAATAAAGAATAAAAATAAATTAAACGCTTAGAAAATTGTCATTAAAAAGAAAGTATTTATGAACTCGCAATTATTACACATTTTGAAAGAGTAGGGGAGACCGGGTATGGACGTTACAATATTCACATTTTGGGACCAGATAATTCTAATGAAAGAACTCACGCACTCCATATTGGGGTCTGTAGTTAGCCTTTTAATGTTTGGCTAAAACCTGAGGCATATAAACTGAAAACATATGAAACACTAATTAACTACAGCTTAATTAGTGAAGACATATTTTTGTAACAACCTACCCCATATACGCGGGTAGGTTGTTACTACACCATACGGGGTCAATTGTACAATATGCTAAACATACCGGGGTAAGTTGACAATGTGTAAATCTCTTAACCATACTTTAATTTCAACTTCCAGTTCTTGACTCGTTAACAGTAGATCAAGTAAGCTCTAGAATAGACAAAGTAATAATAGAAAATTTAAAAATATTAACACCTGAAAATTGAGACAAAATGTAATTACATATGTAATGTAATTGGGGTAAGTTGTTACATCAAACATGGGGTAGGTTGTTGTAACAACCTACCCCATAGGTGATTTTACACACAGAAATCAACTGTAGCACAGTCATTAAGCAAGGAATTTACAGGGCATGGCTAGGGGGTATATTAGTGACATTCACGTACTATATTTACAATACCGACTATCATCATGTTGCCTTCAGTTGTAAGAGCTATTACAAATTTAAATTTTTGTCAAAAATTTACTTGAACTGTAAAAAATGGTTTGTTGATTACTTTTTAATAAAACAACGAGAAACCTCACACCGGCACATCACCTGCTACATGTGGGCTGTATATAGATGCCACAGCACTCCTCCCACAGCACACTGAGAACTGTAAACAACTGACCCGTGTAACTTCCATACCCGGTCTCCCCTAACATCTCCCGTATCTTTGTTTTTTTACGTATGGATGAGCATGGCGCATTGTTTACGAGAATGTAAAAAGCGACTTGTGCCAAAACAACAAGAAAGAACTTAACCCGTTTGTTAAAAGTACGGATACACTTATCGACATAGATTCTGTGTAAAATGAGATTGAAATATCAATACATCCATGAGTGAGTGCACATCAAAGCGTAAAGGGTCACTGACAGACCTAAAAATGCCTCTTAAAACTTTTGAAAAGTGATTATTTGTATTTTACAGTGGCGTGATTCTATACAGATATATCTCATTTTGAACACGTATCTAGTCGATAGGTATAACAACTCCCCGCCAAGCTATTTGCAAAATATATTCGTTAAAAGTTAGCCTATGCTACTTTATCATGGTGGATTTGTTGTTGTTTGTTGGCTTTTATTGTTTTGATTCTAGCCCAACTTTGGTGCAATTCAAAGTAATGCGGCGGTCACAACTTGCCGTACCTTCGACGTGCAACTCCCTACGAGGGATTTCGTAGAAAAATTGTGCAGCGCAGTACCTCGAGGCACGTTGCATGCACGACGTGCAGGAAGTTTTTACAATACCCTTATGCGGCGGTCACAACTCGTCGTAGGCTACGGGGCACGTGCCATCAACGTAGCCTGCGTTGCATGTGCAGTGCACGCACAGGTCCTGGGTCACCTTCTGCGATTCCTGCGTTTCTGTAGTAAGGGTATTGGAAAAACTTCCTGCACGTCGTACATGCATTGCACCTGCGAGGTACCTCCGCTGCACGAATTTTCTACGAAATCCATCGTAGGGAGTTGCACGTCGAAGGTACGGCGAGTTGTGACCGCCGCATTACTACAGAAACGCAGTAATCGTAGAAGTTGACCAACCTGTGCGTGCGTTGTACATGCAACGCAGGCTACGTTGATGGCACTGCCCCGTAGCCTACGACGAGTTGTGACCGCTGCATACATGTTCGCAAACAATGTGCCGTGTAATTCATCCAGACTGAACACGTAACACACATAAATGGTTCTAGAAAATCGCGGAATATACTCGAATATGTATAATAATTTGAGGTTCGTAAATTAGTTTTCTTTTAATTAATGATAGTTTCTAGGTTTTTTTTTTTTTTACTAGCCTGGTTTTCATGTTCTTCCTTGCAGTCGACCCTTGCCGGAAAAGCCGTGTGCACCTCCCTTTACCAAGGAAAAAACTCTGATTAGCAAATGTTGCAATGACGCGGTCATAATGAACAGCAAACCGGGACAAATCTAAAGTGCAAAGTATATCACAAAAAGTCCTGAATGAAACTGTAAGGATAGTCTATGAAGTATCTCTACAAACTTCACCGTGTACTCAAACAATCATAGAATTCTCGTGACCTAAATTCGTATATGCCTTGCCAAAATCATGATTAATTGACTTGAGATCGTTCCGGACACTTCATGGCATAACTCTCTATTAGAGTACCCCAAGTGAGAAGTGAAATTTCGTTTATTCTTGCTTATTTTACTCAAGCACAATAGGATGTGCTTTCTATTGTATCTTCCAACAGGATATAGAATAAATTAAAAAATAAATAAATAAAAAAAAAAATAAAAAAAAATGAATAATCTGGTGGTGCAGGGCGAATTGGTTTTCAAAGTTCTGATTATCGGACACAATCTGCGCGCTGTGAACACACATCGCATCTACAGTAGTAGCGGGGTTTTTATTGGAAGGCGTAAACACGTCGTGTAGGATTAGCACTATGAAAGGAATAATTTCAATAAGCACGAAACATCGTTTTCTACTTATGGAATACTTGAATGAAGGTTGAGGTGACCGCACAAGTCCTTAATGGCTGTAAGACATTAATTGTAACGTCTTCAGATCGTCCCGATAAAATTTGTATACTTTTTAAATGGCTACCAAATTAAATGTATTAAATTCTAATAAATACTTGGTCTAATTCTTCATTTTGTCTAATGTCCATTCGCTAATAGCCAAATGGTCTAATTGCATTTCGCTAATGCCCAAATTAATTTTGGTTTATTTCCAGTTGTTTACTGGAATTGACCAAGTTCTGTGAATAGATCGAGTGGTCATTAGACGGACCTGGGCATAGACAAAATGGGAATTAGACGAAACGGTATTTGGGCGAAGTGATACTTAGACCAAAGTAATGAGCGAACTGCTTATAGAACAAAATTGGAATTAGACCACGAGGATGGGACCAAATGGGTATTAGTCAAGTTTGTTTAGACCAATTTGGCAATTTTACCGATAGACCACCTTAGTGGGGGGGGGGGCACAAGTGCTTATTTTATATATTTACATCATGTGATAGCACTTCATGTTATAATTACGAAAAAAGTCTCACTGGTATTATGCGCTTTTTACCATTATACAATATACTTGTATGTATTGATTATGATTATGTATGTATTTGATGGTTTGTAATTCTACTGTTTCTTTGGCTGAAAATTGCATATCAATGAAGCTTTAACTTTTTACAAATCCAATCATCGTTTATATTATCCTCTTGTTCGCATTAAAAAAGCATATCACACTAAAATACTATTTTTTTCAATTTTGAGCAGCAAGCAATGAGGCCGGCCAGCGGCCTCATCTGGTTGGGCTCGAGGATCTGCTGATCCGGCAATGCAATATGGACATTGATTTCGGTTGTTATTAGGTATTTAGTATATAATATCAATTATTATAGCATAAATTTATATGCTTTCAGGGACTGTGCTGAGGCTTAGCGCCATGAGCGTCCTTGGACGGATGTGTGCGCTCAGAAGTTTACACTATTGTTATTAATATTAAAGGTTTATTTTCAAACACGGTCAGTTGTTATGCAAATCAGTATGCAAAAAAAACTGGTTTCAATTGTTTCAATTACTGCGTCGCTTAAAAACCAATAATAACACTGGCTGGCTAATAGACAGTTTCAATTTGAGGATCCACTGGATTTATTACAAATTAAATTGAGTTGAGTAGAGAGTGGACCTGTGACAGCAAGGCGGTGGAACTTTGTTTTTCAAAAGATCGCTAAACAAATAATTGATTTGTCTGTTAATTGCTTACCCTTTCAAAATCACCAGTTACCATCCAAAAACACTATAATTCATGTGAAGATTAATTGCATTAAAAAAAAAATAAATAATAAAAAAAAAAAAAAAAACGACGAGTTGTGACCGCCGCATAAGGGTATTGTAAAAACTTCCTGCACGTCGTGCATGCAACGTGCCTCCGAGGTACCTGCGCTGCACAATTTTTCTACGAAATCCATCGTAGGGAGTTGCACGTCGAAGGTACGGCAAGTTGTGACCGCCGCATTACCTTTGAATTGCACCAAAGTTGGGCTAGAATCAAAACAATAAAAGCCAACAACAACAACAAAATCCACCATGATTAAAGTAGCATAGGCCTAACTTTTTAACGAATATATTTTTAGACAAATAGCTTGGCAGGGGAGTTGTTATACCTATCGACTAGATACTGTGTCAAAATGAGATATATCTGTATAGAATCACGCACATGTAAAATACAAAATAATCACTTTTCAAAAGTTTTAAGAGGCATTTTTAGGTCTGTCAGTGACCCTTTACGCTTTGATGTGCACTCACTCATGGATGACTTGATATTTCAATCTCATTTTTACACAGAATCTAGTCGATAAGTGTAACAACATCCGTACTTTTAACAAACGGGTTAAAGTTGCTTTCTTGTTGTTTTGGCACAAGTCGCTTTTTACATTCTCGTAAACAATGCGCCATGCTCATCCATACGTAAAAAAAACAAAGATACGGGAGATGTTAGGGGAGACCGGGTATGGAAGTTACACGGGTCAGTTGTTACAGTTCTCAGTGTGCTAAGATGGAACAAGAGAGGATGTGCTAACTGGCATCTATATACAGCCCACATGTAGCTGTGATGAACTGCCGGTCGTGAGGTTTCTCCGTTGTTTTATTAAAAAGTAAATCAACAAAAACCATTTTTTACAGTTCAAAGTAAATTTTTGACAAAAATTTAAATTTGTAATAGCTCTTACAACTGAAGGCACATGATGATAGTCTGGTATTGTAAATATAGTACGTGAATGTCACTAATATACCCCCTAGCCATGCCCTGTAATTCTGCTTAATGACTGTGCTCCATCACGTAGGCCTGCGTTGCATGTACAACGCACGCACAGGTCCTGGTCAACTTCTACGATTACTGCGTTTTCTGTAGTAATGCGGCTCACAACTCGCCGTACCTTCGACGTGCAACTCCCTACGATGGATTTCGTAGAAAATTCGTGCAGCGGAGGTACCTCGCAGGTGCAATGCATGTACGACGTGCAGGAAGTTTTTCCAATACCCTTACTACAGAAACGCAGGAATCGCAGAAGGTGACCAGGACCTGTGCGTGCACTGCACATGCAACGCAGGCTACGTTGATGGCACGTGCCCCGTAGCCTTCCCCTGAAAGCATAAAATTATGCTAAATAATTGATATTATATACTAATACTAATAACAACCGAAATCAAATTCCATATTTGCATTGCCGATCAGCATCCTCAGCCCAACCAGATGAGGCCTGGCCGCCTCATTGCTTGCTGCTCAAAAATTTGAAAAAAATAGTATTTTAGTGTGATATGCTTTTTTAATGCAAAAGAGGATATATAAACGATTATTTGGATTTTAAAAAGTTAATCATTGATATCAATTTCAGCCAAAGAAACAGTTAAGAATTACTAAACCATCAAATTACATACATACATACATTCAATACATACAAGTATATTGTATAATGTAAAAAGCGCATAATACCAAGTGAGACTTTTTCGTATATTAACATGAAGTGCTATCACAATGTAAATATATAAAATAAGCACTTGTGCCCCCCCCCCCCACTAAGGTGGTCTATCGGTAAATTGCCAATTGGTCTAAACAAACTTGACTAATACCCATTTGGTCCCATCCTCGTGGTCTAATTCCATTTTGTCTATAAGCAGTTCGCCTCATTACCTTTTGGTCTAAGTATCACTTCGCCCAAATACCGTTTCGTCTAATTCCCATTTTGTCTAATGCCCAGGTCGTCTAATGACCACTCGATCTATTCACCACTTGGTCAATTCCAGTAAACAACTGGAAATAAACCAAATATTAATTTGGGCATTAGACGAAAATGCAATTAGACCATTTGGCTATTAGGCGAATGGACAATTAGACCAAATGAGAATTAGACCAAGTATTTATTAGAATTTAATACATTTAATTTGGTAGCCATTTAAAAAGTATACAAATTTTATCGGGACGATCTGAAGACGTTACAATTAATGTCTTACAAGCCATTAAGGACTTGTGCGGTCACCATTTGCAACCTTCATTCAAAGTTATTCAATAAGATAGAAAACGATGGTTTCGTGCTATTTTGAAAATATTCCCTTTCATATGCTAACGTCCTACACGACGTGTTACGCCTTCCAATAAAAACCCGCTACTACCTGTAGATGCGATGTGTGATCACGATCCGCGCGCAGATTGTGTCCGATAATCGAATCCTTTGAAAACCAAATTCGCCGCTGCACCAGATTCATTTTTTTTTTTATTTTTTTTTTTATTTATTTATTTTTTAAATTTCTATATCCTGTTGGAAGATAACAATAGAAAGCACATCCTATTGTGCTTGAGTAAAATAAGCAAGAATAACGAAATTTCACTTTCTCACTGGGGTACTCTAATAGAGAGTTATGCAAATCGAAAAGTGCTCGCCGGAACGACTCAAGTCAACTTATCAATGATTTTGAGCAAGGCATATACGAATTTAGGTCACGAGAATTCTATGATTGTTTGAGACACGGTGAAGTTTGTAGAGATACTTAACTAGACTATCCTTAACAGTTCATTCAGGACCTTTTTTTCGTGATATACCTTTGCACTTTACGTTGCATCCCGGTTTGCTGTTCATTATATGCCCGTCATTGCAACATTTGCTAATCAGAGAGTTTTTTCCTTGGTAAAGGGAGGTGCACACGGCTTTTCCGGCAAGGGTTCGACTGCAAGGAAGAACATGAAATACACCAGGCTAGTAAAAAAAAAAAAAAACCTAGAAAACTATCATTAATTAAAAGAAAACTAATTTACGAACCTCAAATTATTATACATATTCTGAAAGAGTAACTTCTCCCGCATTTTCTAGAACCATTTATGTGTGTTACGTGTTTCAGTCTGGATGAATTACACGGCACATTGTTTGCGAACATGTAATGCAGCGGTCACAACTCGTCGTAGGCTACGGGGCACTCCATCAACGTAGGCCTGCGTTGCATGTACAACGCACGCACAGGTCCTGGTCAACTTCTACGATTACTGCGTTTTCTGTAGTAATGCGGCTCACAACTCGCCGTACCTTCGACGTGCAACTCCCTACGATGGATTTCGTAGAAAATTCGTGCAGCGGAGGTACCTCGCAGGTGCAATGCATGTACGACGTGCAGGAAGTTTTTCCAATACCCTTACTACAGAAACGCAGGAATCGCAGAAGGTGACCCAGGACCTGTGCGTGCACTGCACATGCAACGCAGGCTACGTTGATGGCACGTGCCCCGTAGCCTACGACGAGTTGTGACCGCCGCATAAGGGTATTGTAAAAACTTCCTGCACGTCGTGCATGCAACGTGCCTCCGAGGTACCTGCGCTGCACATTTTTCTACGAAATCCATCGTAGGGAGTTGCACGTCGAAGGTACGGCAGTTGTGACCGCCGCATTACCTTTGAATTGCACCAAAGTTGGGCTAGAATCAAAACAATAAAAGCAACAAACAACAACAAATCCACCATGATAAAAGTAGCATAGGCCTAACTTTTAACGAATATATTTTTAGACAAATAGCTTGGCAGGGGAGTTGTTATACCTATCGACTAGATACTGTGTCAAAATGAGATATATCTGTATAGAATCACGCACATGTAAAATACAAAATAATCACTTTTCAAAAGTTTTAAGAGGCATTTTTAGGTCTGTCAGTGACCCTTTACGCTTTGATGTGCACTCACTCATGGATGACTTGATATTTCAATCTCATTTTTACACAGAATCTATGTGATAAGTGTAACAACATCCGTACTTTTAACAAACGGGTTAAAGTTGCTTTCTTGTGTTTTGGCACAAGTCGCTTTTACATTCTCGTAAACAATGCGCCATGCTCATCCATACGTAAAAAAAACAAGATACGGAGAATGTTAGGGGAGACCGGGTATGAAGTTACACGGTCAGTTGTTTACAGTTCTCAGTGTGCTAAGATGGAACAAGAGAGGATGTGCTAACTGGCATCTATATACAGCCCACATGTAGCTGTGATGAACTGCGGTCGTGAGGTTCTCAGTTGTTTTATTAAAATAAATCAACAAAACCATTTTTTACAGTTCAAAGTAAATTTTTGACAAAAATTTAAATTTGTAATAGCTCTTACAACTGAAGGCAACATGATGATAGTCTGGTATTGTAAATAGTAGTACGTGAATGTCACTAATATACCCCTAGCACTGCCCTGTAAATTCTGCTTAATGACTGTGCCCTTACAGGTTGATTTCTGTGTGTAAAATCCACCTATGGGGTAGGTTGTTACAACAACCTACCCCATGTTTGATGTAATCAACTTACCCCAATTCATTACATATGTAAAAATTACATTTTGTCTCAATTTTCAGGTTTAATCATTTTTAAATTTTCTATTATTACTTTTTGTCTATTCTAGAGCTTCCTACTTGACTACTGTTTAACGATGCAAGAACTGGAAGTGAAATTAAAGTATGGTATAAGAAGATTTACACATTGTCAAACTTACCACGCCCGTATGTTTACATATTGTAACAATTGACCCCGTATGGTGTAACAACCTACCCGTATATGGGGTAGTTGTTACAAAAATATGTCTCACTAATTAAGCTGTAGTTAATTAGTGTTTACATGTTTTCAAGTTTATATGCCTCAGGTTTTAGGCCAAACATAATAAGGCTAACTACAGACCCAATATGGAGTGCGTGAGTTCTTTCATTAGAATTATCTGGCCCAAAATGTGAATATTGTAACGTCCATACCCGGTCTCCCCTACTCTTTCAAAATGTGTACAATAATTGCGAGTTCATAAATTACTTTCTTTTTAATGACAATTTTCTAAGCGTTTATTTATTTTTATTCTTTTATTTTTACTCACTCGGTATATTACTTATAACATATTTGTATCTCTTTCTTTCTTTCTTTCTCTCTTTCGAGGTAATTCATTCCACCAAAATGTTCATCGCTCCACATATAATATTTTTAATGTAAGTATTTAAAACAGTGTAATTTAAACACAAACGAAAACGGTTTATATCCACTTAGTCTAACAGCAGTTGGCCAAATTCTCCGATCGTCTAATACCACATGGATAAACCCATATGGTCTACTAAAAGTTTGGTCTAACTTCCATTTGGTCTAATACATACTTGGTCTAATTCTCAATTGGTCTAATGACCACTTTGTTTAATTGCCGATTCGTCTACAGCCAAATGGTCTAATTGCCTTTTCGTCTAAGTCCCAAATGATTTTGATATATTTTCAGTCAGTTACAGGAATCGACCAAATAAACACAACACAAAAAGAAAGTTTACCCTATTTCAGATATCAATATTTTTTTTAACCTGTAGGAATTTTAAAAATCTAATTATAGGTCCATGTAGGAAATTTATTTAACTACAATGGGAACGAATTTTAGGAAAAATCATCAAGTCATGCTTCAGTGAGCAATGGTTGAATGCAAAAATGTCATTTTTTGAAGTTCTCAAGCCTAAAATTGCAACTTTGATTTAGTGATAACGGACCCATTTTCACATTTTCACGGTTGAGTGACCATGCAGCAAAATTTGCCCAAACTGCCATTTTTTCTTCTTTGCCATGGTATATTCGATCAAATAAGATGGAATTCCTGTTTTTGGAAGTGTATGCAACCATAGACGTAACAGGGAATTTTACGACTATGCTTGCATGAATCCAATGCATCGTAATTATTGCATAGTGACCTTTGACCTTGTACTGCTGGTAAATTGGTAGCATCCGGGTCCCTTGCTTGTCCATCCGTCCGGGCATTTATGACGATACACCGCATCTTGACATAATAAGCAAAATTAAATTAGACAGTCAATGAAATTGATAGTCACACAATAATCCTCATCTCAATGAGCCCTTATCAATTATTTCGCACGCAAATAAAGACAAATCCTGAATATATTAAAATTCATGATGAAAGGCCATAATAGATTTTCCCTTGTCAATTCTAAACCTGATCCAATAAAATTCTTAGCTGGGAAAATCAATATCAGGCCCGTTACTAGGATTTTCACGGGAGTGGGATCGCAATTTAAAAACTGACCATTCTCTGCGTGCGCAGTGACCTAAATGCGGGAATTAATAATGGCACGACGGTGCGGTATTATACTGATATTTTACTTCATTTCCTTTTTGAACTCCTTAATCTCAGGCAATATGATTCCCAAACCTTAAAAAAATAAAAATGTAAGCGCGAAGCCGAATGGAAAATCACCAATGAAATGACTTGGTTTGTAATCTCTTCCAAGGATGCAGGAGGTACTGCACTCCCTGTCAATAAGTTTCTACCATATTAAAATATTATGATAACTCCTTGAAAAGTGATGTGACATGTGAGCGCGATCCAAGCGATATCTTTAATTGGAGCACAAAACGGACCTGAAGATAAGCAGTTTGTTCAAGCACTGTTTTATTTTTTTATTTTTTTTATTATTTTATTTTTTATAATTATTATTATTATTATTTATTTTTTTTTGAGGGGGTTGTTTTTGGGGGGTTTTTTCTCCCCCTTGGGGGTGTTTTTATTTTTGTATTTGTTATTGTTCAAGGCCTAGCTCTTAAATTGATGTATGTAGTATCAAATTATCACCAAAGATTTTCCTTGCTGATACACTCTAAAAAATGAAATGGTGGAAAGTGGTAAATCACCCTTTAAAACCTGGAATATTGTACATACATGTATCCCGATTTATACTACCTACTTATTTGCGACACTAATGGTGGTATCTCACTTCGCGTTGACAGATTTGAGACTGATTTGGGACTTCATTGAGACGGTTTTGAAAATTATCCCTGATACCGGTACTTGTTTTTACGTATCCGTTAAAATTCTCACATCCATCTCAAAGTAGTGCCAAATCCGTCTCAAATCTGTCTCGGCGAAGTGAGATACCACCATTATTAAGAGGAAACATAATTTCCAAATTCAAAACAAAACATTTTTTTTTTCTCCATGTGTATTGAAATTAAGTGATGAATGACCTAAAAAGCAGTAAAAAATATAAAAAAAAAACAAAACATAAAAACAACAACTTACCTGTAAAACTCTTCGTCAAAGTAACCATAACTATCAAGATCCCAATAAACATTTTGTGACTAAATTTCAAAGATTCGATGAAAACGAATGACGAATGATCTGGTGTACATTATCAATTCGAATATCAGTTGTCAATATCATCGACTTTGTGATTCAAACTGGACGGCGAAGGAGACAATCCGTTTGTAAAACTCCTCCGCCCGAAAGATATTTCGTAAAAGCATAGAAGCTGTAAGGAGTATATTGACTGTAACCTCCCATCATCACCGTAGTTTATGGGACTCCAAAGCCATTAACAACATAAGAGCAAATGTTACAATATTCATTGTTGTTGCAGTTTTCGCGTCTCCATGCTTACTTTGGAGTGCAATGACTTATTGCAATAACACAAGAGGCTTTTCTGTTTGTTTGTTTGGTGTTGTTGTTTTTTGTGGGTACCAGTCCCCCCCCCCCAAGCCCCCCAAACAGCCCGCACCTTACACTACCCCCCAGCACCCGAGGCTCAGACCAAACACACCATCGCCCCCCCCAGCACTCACCCACCCCAGCATCCCCCACTAACCCTCACCCCCCCAACCCACCCCAGACGAAACACCAGACCATCCCCCCCGTCCACTTACACACCAGCGCCCCCCCCACGTCTGACCCACAATCCCCCTCCCCCCCCACACCCCCCCCCCCCCAATTCCCCCAACCAGATCACCACTCATGCCCCCCAGGTTACCCAGAAACCCCACCCAGTAATAAACAATCCCACATCGACCATGACCCCTCATACCACACACCACCACCCACCCCCCCCCTCCGCCCGCCACCCCCCCCCCCCCTCCCACCCCACCCGCGCCCCCATCCCCCATGCCCAGAACCCCAAGTTCCCAGACCCACCCACCCACCACACATCCTACCTGTTCCACTAACAACACCCAGTACCCCCAGAGATCCCCAACAACCCCCCCCCCCCCAAGCCCAGACCCACCACATCCAGTGCATACCCCAGTCCACCACCCAGATCCCAAAAACAAACTCCAGCGCCAAACAACTTACCTCCCTTACCCCCCCAGCCTCACCCATCCCAGAGCTTCCACCACCAACCCCCCCCAGATACACTTCATCTTACATCATCACCCACAAACCCAGTCCCCACCCCACCTTAAAACAGCCCCAACCCCCACCCCCCTGATCCACCAGTACCAACACCCAACCCCAGTCGCCCCAGTAACCCACTCCACCCCCACCCCCACAAGATGCCCCACCCAGCCACCCGACCCCTCACCCCCCACAAGCCCCCCCAGAGACCCCCCCATCCCCCCATGCCCAGATCCCCCCCCCCCCCCCGCCTCTCCCCCACCACAGTGATTACACTCCCCCAGCCAGTTACCACCAAAACCCCACCTACCCCCTTATTGCTTCACCGAACAACCCACCCCAGCCCACCCCTCCCCGCCCTCCTCCACCCAACCCAGTCCACCTTCAACCCACCCCCACCTACCCGCCACCAATCCCACCCCTCACCCTCCTCCTCTCAAGCCTCACCAGTAAACCAGAACCACACACACCTCCCACCCTAGTTCAGAAACACCACTCCATTCCTTCAGAACCCATGACAAACCCACCTACACACCATCTACACCCCATAGACAGGCCTAAGCCCCACCCACCCCACCCCCCAAAGATACCCCTACCACTTCCAGCACCCCCCCCCCCAACACCCCCCAGTTCCCCCCCAGAGTCCACCCCAGTCTACACACAGTATTCCCAAGGTCACACACACCCACCAACTCGCCAGACACAACACCACCCACACAGCCAGACCCCCACCAGACGCAACCAGATGCCCCGCCCCCATCCCCCCAGTTCCCCCCACCCAGCATCAGATCCAGTACCCAGCCAATCATCAAGCACCCCAATCTGCCTTTACACCACCACCAAAACCACAGAAACCCACACCCCCCTCAACAGTAGTCCCCCCCCCAGACCACCTCAGCCATCCCACCAACCCCACTTCACACCCCCCAGCCCAGACACCGCCAATACCCAAACCCCCCCAGAAACCCCCCATGACAAGCCAGCAGCCCCAACAGCCTTCCCCCAACCACCCCCCTGCCACCACCAGACCACCTTACACGTACCCCCCCCCCCAGACACCCCCATGCCCCCCCCAACCCCAGACCTCCGCCGCAGCCTACACTCAGCCCCCGTGTTACCCCATCCCCAGATCCACCGCCCAGAGACCAGCCATCCGCCCCCCCCACAATGAGCCACCGACGTGCACACATTCCCCCCCCCCACCCATCCCACATCCCTCCCCCAGCCCCCACACACACGCCCCCACCCTTCCTCCCCCATTCCCCCACCCATCCCCCCCCCACCCCACCGTCCCAAGGTACCTACACACCCACAGCACCAAACCCAGTCCCACAACCCAAAACCACCGCCCCAGCCCCCCACACCCAGAGTCCCCCCACCCCCCATACCATCCCACCAGTCCAGTCCTTCACCCACACAGAGTAATCCCACAGACACGAACCCCCACCATGACCCCTTCAACCAGACCAGATCCCACCCCCAAGCCCCCTGCGCAGAGTCCCCACCCACCCACCCAGCCGCAACACCATAACCCACCGCCCCAGCCCCCAGTCCCCCAGGTCTAATAGACCCCATCCTCCCCACACGTCCACCCCTCACCCTTCAACCTATCCCCCCCAGATGTACCACCCCACATAACACTCACCAGCACTCTCTCCCTCTAAAACCGCCAGACCATCCAACACCCACCCCCCCCCCCCACACACCCTCCAGCCCATCACCTACACTACCCCTCCACACACCAACCCCAACAGACAAAATCAACAACATACCTCACCCCAGCAACCCGCCCCCCCGCCCACACAACTGCTCCCACACAAACCAACCCCGCCATCACACCCTCACACCCCCCAGTCCCCATCACATCGCCCCCCACCCCACCCCCCCCTTCGTCCCCCCCCCCATCAGAGAACCCCAGCTCCCCCCAACATTCCCCCTAATTCCACCCCCCCCCACAGACCACCCCCCTTAACCACATACTTCACTTTCCACAGCCATCCCACACAGACACCGGACCCTAAATACACATCCCTCAGACTCAGCCTCCTCCAACAATGGTACCCAGCTCATGCCAAGAAATCACACCACACCCGCCTCCTCTGCCACAGGACACATCAGCACTGAACCATGGAATCACTCCCAGTAGGTAACCCACTAACCCCAAGATCCCACACGGACACTGGAACCACATCACCAAAACCAACCAGCACGCATCAATGCCGCGCGGCAGCCGCCCGCCCCCCCAGGCACAGCCCACACGTACAGCCATCACCGCAAAAAATAATACCCAGGAGCCCGCAGATACCACACCCTACCTCCCCCATACGCGCAGATCCACCCAACCAACACCCATTCCATACGCAACGCGCCAGGGCTGTCACAAACGAAGCTGCCCACGCCTGCGCCAGCCAACCCACGCAGCCAGCAACACGTACCGTACACACCCATTTCTCACAGCACAGAGTTCAGTCAGCAGAGTACCCAATCCCCAAAACCCCCAAGCACCCAGACAATGTCCCCAGATTCATATCAACCAACACCCCAGCCAACCACTACGACACCATAACAGACCGCATCAGCCTCCACCTCTGGCCACATCTCAAATCCTCACAACAGACCCCCCTTCCCATCAATCACTCATCACCCCTTCCACTTCCCTCCCCATCATCTAGACCCAACTAGCTCAAGACTCCAATGTAAAGCCTACCAACAACCTACACAGTACCCTACACCAATCCGCACACGCAGCGCCTCTCCATCACTTTACCTCCCCCGACCACCACTACAGAGCCCCAGTCCAGACAACCTCCTTACAACCCAACCCTCCCAAGGTCCAGCGTCAACCGCCCCACCCCACTACCCAATCCACCCTCCCACCCCACCCATCCCTAGCATGGCCCCAGGATCCAACCAGCCAGTGACACATTCCCCCAAAGGGAGAAATAAATTCCCCAACTACAAACCAGTGAACCATACTAGCGAACAACCCCCAGCCCAATCACTATCTACCCAGTACGCGATCGCGCCCCCCCCCCGACACCAGCGCTCCCCACCCCTGCACCCAGTTAGGTACACCAGTCCCGCAAGTCTTCCAGCATGGTCACTAGATGAATAAACAACACCAGTATACCAAACATCCCAGTTCTCTTCCCAGTTTCCTCCGATATCTAGCTTTCGTTCTTCCCTTCTTTCTTACCGACAGTTGTTTCACACTCTCCCAGAGTGTCATCTCCAACTCACTCTTTCCTAGTCCTACACTATACCCCTCACCAGTCAACTCTTATACCATACCCTTCTGTTTATTCCTCTCGGTAAACATATCACATATCTATATTCGCTCCTATTAATATAATTCTTCATCTATACGTCTAACCCCGATGAGAAACCCCAGCCATCCCCCAGATCCCCACGAGTCCCCACCCCAGATCAACCCTACCAATGCAGTACCCTACACAAAACTCAGACAGGACACTTACCCAGGTAAAGTCCCGACCAGCCCAATGTGTTCCCCCAACCACCACTCCATTCAAATGAAAATCCCTTCTCCTACGCCACACTTCGCAACACTACATAACACCCCACCCAGTCACACCCTGCCCTCACCCTCCAAACTCCCACGCCCCTACCCAATTCCCGCCAACCCACAGACACCGTTAAATTCCATAACAAAATCGACCCATATTCTAACAATACTCCCTTTATCCCCCATTCCTCACTCAAGCTCCCCAGACCACTACAGACCTCATACCACACAAACTATCATCCTTAACATTAAACCACAGTAACAGCCACCAGGGGCTATCACAATACACTCCAGCACCAATCACCTCCAGTCCCCCCAGTACACCTCAGTTCTACATCCGTATTACGAAACAGCCTTTTACCCTCCCCCAACTCAACTCTGTACTGATCGGTCAATCACGCCCCACCCCCAATCTCTATTTCCCACATTGTCGAAAGTGCACAAAAATCATCTACCCTATTCGTATACAATTTCTTCACGCATCCCCATTCTAGTAGCTATCTCCGTCCAGGTTTCAATCCAAGACACCGACCCCTTCCAGAATCACACCCGGATACGTGACCTTCTTATCCCGATCCCCTAATTGACGAGGAAATATCCTTTTATCAGACGAATTCTACTAACGCCACCAATCTGCGGACTCCCCCGTATATCTCTTTCCCACTCCTCAAAATTGTCTAACTTAGCATACCCTCCCACAAGAACACATCGCTCCTGCCCGTCATCCTCCCCATCGCGCCAGACAGTGTTCCCAAACACCGCTAACTAACTATGATTCACCTAAACTCGTCTCCCACATCCCTCACCCTAAATCTATATTCGCGATTATCCCAAAACATGCAATCTCCTCATTTTTCGCGCCCCTCCGAACCTCGAATACAAAAGACAATATACACACGTCCCCCACGATGTCCGCACCACGGCACCCCCCCCAGTCTGCGACCCCGCAACAGTTCCCTCGTCACGACGGCCCCTCCCATCTCCTCGTTTCCCACCACCCTCCCTCCACTCGCCGTAACCCCACCCTCCCCATCCAAAGACCCATAAATACCAACCACCGCGCCCACCCCGTTCGCAGGTCGTTCCACCCCACATGGTCCCATACTATAGCGCCCAGGACCTCGACTCCGCCCGACACAGCCATCCGGGTCAACGCGCAGTAAGCGTCAGATAGGACAACTTACCTCACCTCATCCACGCCCACCCATACACAAGTAACCCTCACAAATGAGAACTACCCATGCTCCACAGTCGACAGGCCATGGCATCTTCTAGCAACAGCACTGGGAGAGTATCGCCCCACCTCTCCGAACCACCCACAGCTCACCCCACCTCACCCGCGAGACACTGTGGATGAGAGAAAAGTAGAAATCCCAATAACACCCTTACCACTGTAACTCCTGCTACACACACAACCCACCAGAGCCAACAGTACCACCCCCGATACCGGACCTTCAGAGTACCTCTCGCTTAGCCTCTACCACTGCGCTTCAGTGTCTATCTCATGACAACACCTCCCCAAGGTAGAGGGCCTTATTAACCATGCAATTTGTTTGGATTGTAATACGGTACGTAACTTTTGGGTTCCTTCTACTACACAACGCTGCGAAACCGACCTCCTACCAAATCCCAGCTAAACCCAGAGTCACGGACCAAGACCCAATCATCCATGATACCAAGAGCAACTCACCCACGTGCCCAACCCGTACGTGCAACCTTCACAACACCCTCCAAAAGGGGATTGCGAGAGAACTATGTGGTCAAATACAGAGTCTCGACCCCTGTAGTTTCTTACCCCCTATTGACACGCAAGTTCAATGTACCCTCTTTCCTCTACTGAAGCTTATGATCAGCCCCAGAAAGCCTCAACCCAGGTAAAGTTGGTAAAGACTATCGGAATAGCGAGTTATGTACAGAGCTAGAAGTTCCATGGTAAGATAACGAAAGAGGACCATCACAGCTCCTGAACTCTGCAGAGTATGTATCCGGAAGGAGATCACCTACGTCTTGATAGAACAAGATAAATAAGTGTTGGATAACGTTAGAACCGAACTTATATCCCACAATACTCAGATAAGTAAACTCTCACAAACGGCCATTTGTTATGATATGCATTTACGTCAGTAAGTCCTCCTCCGATACACTACTTGGAGAATAAGAAAAAACCTCCAAAAACTGAATCTAAATACTTTTCCCAATTTCTCCCTCAAACACACAAAAAAAAAAAATGAAATATCAAAAAAAAATAAAAAAAATAATATGATTGAAATTCTGCAATTCTATGATAAAAGAAATAATAAACAAAAATAAAATATTTAAATACTACAAAAAATACAAAAAAATTTTCAATTTTTAAACCTCTTGAAATGTATGACAGTATAATTTGTCTATATATTGCTACAAGTATATATGAATGAGTTTTGTTAGACAGTGTTTATTTAGTTTCAGCGAAAAAAAAAAAATAAAAATAATTGTTTACATAGTATTTCGTAAAGTTGATGAATCCAATTCCTGACATATTTTAAGTTAATAACACAATATATAATAATTTTCAATCTTTAGCTAATAATCATTTTAAAAATAAAAAAAACGCTCTCGAAACTAAAAAGAAAATATAGGAAAAAAATAAAATTACTTACCAATACAAAAAAATATTAATCAAAACAAAATAAAAAAAAAGTAAAAGTAATCCAAAATAGAGAACAAACTATAATACAAAAGAAAAATGAATATTATAGATTGGTCTCTGTGGTTGAAGGTGCTGGGACACTATACCTTTAAGATAAAAATTTGACCCACCTCCCTAAAGATTGGTCTCAGCAAATACTTTCAAAATATCGAATAAGCCATTCCTGAGTGTGTAACCTACCTTAATTAAAAAATACTCTCTCCATTTACATTCGCAATTTTGTTACTATAAATTATTCTAATTTTTTATATCAAAATTTTCTAATAGTCATGTACGTTCAAGGCCCTGACGATACTGTACTATGCCACTGCACGCTTACGAGAAAATGCGCTGAATGGCTCTTCAGAAACCTCACATACAGTTTCAAGTGGCAACCCAAATTCGTTCTCCGCAAACGGTAAAAAATAGTATTCAAGACTCTCCTTTGCACTTCACACGCACCCCCCCCCACCACTACACACTACACATATCACACAAAAACTAGGTAGTGCGATGCATTTATCACAAAGCATACATCAAAAATATGGCCAAGTCAAAGTTACGCTTGCTCTGTCCGTAAACCAAAATTTGAAAGCACCCTTTTTGCTCGCATGGCGTACTCATAAAATTGGGGCTTGATCACAGAGATCTTTGAGTCCATTTTTGAATATCCTCATATTGTGCTTCCTCCCCCCCCATATTGATGAATCCTTTTAAGCCAAATTCTGCAAGATTTCTATAGCTGAAGACTAGAGATTGTATGTGCGTCCAATTCTTGTACAATTCTATTGTTTTTGTGGACTCCGATC
>CALNVZ010002974.1:43778031-43789790 GCA_940671915.1 Paracentrotus lividus
AAAAAAAAAAAAAAAAAAAATTAAAACCCCCCACTTTTTGGCAGAAATGCAGCAGATACTTAATGAATAGAAATACAAGAAAGGACGATTAAAACGCTTTGCTTTCAGTCCCCCTACATGTAAAATCTTTCGCTCGCGCTTCACGCTCGCAACTTTTTATTTTGAGGGTAATAATCATGTTTTTCAGAACAAATTACGCAGGAATTACTCTTAAACCATTTCGCAGGAATGTTTTCGTTTGCATTTGTGTTCTATTTTTATATTTTTTAATGATGTTATCTTCAATTTTAGGAAATGATACAACAGAAATAAGGCCTAATGGCAGAGGCGGTGGAACTGGGGGGGGGGGGCAGGGGGCACAGTGACCCCCACTTAAGTACCCCTATTCATGACCAAAATGTGTCCCTTTTCTAAGCTAAAAAATGTCATCTTTATACTAAAAAGAAGCCTTTCAGAGTTTTAAAAAGTCCCGTGGACAATTTCTGTTTAAAAATAGGCACTTTTAATACTAAAAACGGCCCTTTGTTACTCTACATGTCTTTTAAAATCCCAAATTTTCGGCTCGCGCTTTGCGCTCGCTAGTACTAAATATGGTCCATAATGCACAATAAACTACAATTTTGAGCTCAAAGTTTTCTCCTCTCGCTTCGAGCTTGAGGATATTGGGGTATAACAGAGGCGGTGGAACCGGGGGGCAGGGGGCAGAGTGCCCCTTAGCTTAAAAATGTCCCTTTTATACTAAAAAGAAGCCTTTCATCACTTCATAATTATATCTTTTAAACCCCCAAATTTTCCTGCTCGGTCGCTATGCGACCTCGCACTGTAAAGTTAACAGACAATAAGTATTAAAAAACCCAGTGCCCTCTGCTGGACACAAACCTTGTCAAAAGAATTGGTGTAATTGTGTTTGGGCTAGATTGGGGGTTGTTTAAGCTAAGATTATTAATGAGCCAATATCATTATGTATCTTCAACATGGATCCTAAAAAGAGTCTATAAGGCACAATTTTTAGCTCAAAACTTTCAGCTCGCGGATACTAAATGGGCTCTATTGCTCAATAAACTCCAATTTTTATCTCAAAATTTTGGGCTCGCGCTTCGCGCTCGCATTCCTTTATATTCATTACTAATTTGAAAATAAAAGCCATTAAGATTCCTAAAATTTTCAGCTCGCGCTTCGCGCTCGCGGATACTATAAGTAGGGTCTATAATGCACAATTAACCCCAGTTTTGAGCTACGTGCTCGCGGATACTGAATAGAGTCTATAATCATGATAATGCATAGTTTACTCAAAATACTTTAACTCAAAATTTTCGGCTCGCGCTTCGCGCACGAAAAAAAAATCCTTGAAAAAGGTCCACCTTTTCAGATTTCGAACCCCCCCGTAAAAATCCTAGTTACGGGCCTGTAAGTTTACAACTAGAATTGATATGATCATTTACTTTAAGATATCATTTGATATTATAAGACCCTTCAGTAAATACTTTGACTATATATTTCATTGTTTTTTATTTTGTATATTATTATTATTTTTTAAATATTATTTAAATATTATTTTCATTATACAAGTCAATATAGGCCTTCAATAAGTTATTTATATTAATTATATACTGTGAATATACCCCCAAGAATCGTAGCAAAGAGATTGATGCCTCATCCCAATACTAAGTACCAGAATCATTTCCGCCATTTTGGATGGCCCATATTACCTGCACTAATGTTGATGTGTTAGGCAAGCATTCAATGCCACGTTGCACCCCTTCACTCCAACAAATTGACCTGTACACGCTAGTTTGATCAAAATGAAACTATAAGCTTACTAAATATACAAAACAATTGAGGTTACCCCCTCAAACACACTTTTACCATCACATTCTGTGAAATATCAAATTTTACATCAGGGTAAAAAAATGCCGTAAGTTTTACCTACCTTGTTGGTTTTCAGCAATTTTCTCAGAGAAATTTCGGCATCAGATGCTCTCACGACGATAGATTTTCGTATACAGTTCATATGAACAACATTATGGTGCTCACACCGGTCACCGGTCACCGGTCGACGATCACGACATGATTTGCTTCAGGTGGCCCATATTACCTGCATGTACCCTAAACAATATTTTTTTATGATTCTTTGTCAATTCGAGGGTGCTGATTCCAAATCCGATGAGTGCCAGACGCGAAACCTTGAGCATTTTTCACAAATCTTGAAAATATAAAATGGCCGCCAAAATGGCCGCCAAAATATGACAATGAGTATTCTAATGGTATTTCTGAGGTTGTTTTGGTGGTTTCTTGTCAATTTGAGGGTGCTGATTCCAAATCCGATGAGTGCCAGCCGCGAAACCTCGCGGATTTTACGCAAATCGCTAAAATTCAAAATGGCTGCCAAAATGGCCGCCAAAACTGGAAACCAGTATTCCAAGGGTATTTTTGGGTTGTTTTGGTGGTTTCTTATCAATTCGAGGGTGCTGATTCCAAATTCGATGAGTGCCAGCCGCGAAACCCAACATATTTTACGCAAATCGCTAAAATTCAAAATGGCTGCCAAAATTCCCGCCCAAACTGGAAATCAGTATTCCAAGGGTATTTCTCATGTTTCTGGGGTTGTTTTGGTGGTTTCCTATCAATTCGAGGGTGCTGATTCCAAATTCGATGAGTGCCAGCCGCGAAACCCAACAGATTTTATGCAAATCGCTGAAATTCAAAATGGCTGCCCAAATGGCCGCTCAATTGAAAATGCGTATTCTATGGGTATATTTCAAGGTTCTTTGGTGGTTTCTTGCCAATTCGAAGGCGCTGATTCCAAATCCGATAAGTACTAGCCACAAAAATGATAGGACAGAAAAGAAAGAAATGTGGAAAGAAATGGCTGAAATCATGTAAAATCTATTTTATGGCCAATTGCCAATAATATGTTTATGAGACTCTTTTGGCCGTTTACTGTCATAGGGTCCCAAGCTAACCGTGCTGCCAGCATGAACAATTGAGGCTCCCCTACAACCACATGAAAATGCTCTCCAATCATGATTCTTTTCCTTATCAAAATTATTCTCTCATTTGTTATTTTTTGTTTGCCTTCGGCCTTCAAGAAAGTCACCATTACCTATAAGGGTCGGATAAAGTCAGATCTTACGGGGAGCCCGTACCCTCCGCCCCGGCCCACCCCCTCGGATCCGCCCCTGACATGAAGAAGAAGTACGCCTATATCCTGCATCTATTCAAAACAATTATTTTTTTTTAGTCGTGCTCGATCATTTAGTTTTATGTAATGTGTTTCCTGTTGTTCAATAAATCATGAAGGAGTTAATAAGAGAAACCCAGTATTTTATTTACAGCCTCTATTCTGCCGGGGGGGGGGGGATCCAAGAATATTTTTTGATGTCGGGATCACTCAGAAACCCAGTCTTTAAATTTTATTTAAAAAAATGTATTATGTCTGTAATAGTGCGGTGAGATATGAATATACTTTTGCATGTCTTACAAAACATACGATATACAATATGAAAAAAAAAATATCCGAGACTGAATCTTATGACTCATTTTGCTATAAGTAAATAAATGTTCTATTTCTAGGACTCGCGTAATTTTGAATGAGTAGACCTTAAATTGACATGAGCCACTAGATAACGTAAGAAATACCGATGAAATAGGCATTTTAACGAATTTGTTTTCATTTGGAATTTAATAAGCCTTTTTTCATGACTGTCGGACGTTTTCACCCGCTTTGCGTTAAAAAAATGAAGGTATCCGTGAAAGGTTCCCACCGAATTGGGAATCAGAGCCATGAAATTGACAAGAAGTTTTATAAAAAAAAAATTACCTCGGATATACACATAGAATTTTTTTAACGTGGCTGATGGCAGCGAATATTGACGATTTGGGCAAAATACTCAGGGTTTCGTGCCTCTAACTCATCAGATTTTGAATCAGCATTCTCAATTGAAAGAAATTATCAACAACAAAAACAAAAAAACCTTATACAACAATAATCATAATGCGCGTTTTCATTTCACTTGGCGGCCGTTTTGAATTGTAGAGGGGTTGCACGGTTGGCACTCATTGGATTTGGAATCAGCACCCTTAAATTGACAAGAAACCACCAAAACAACCTATGAAACAATACACATTTTCATTTTTAGACAGATGATTTTAGTGGTTTACAAAAATTCTGTAGAATTTTGTGGCTGTTAATCATCAGATTTCGATTCAGTGCCTTCAAATTGGCAAGAAACCTCCAAAACACCCTGAAATATACCCATAGAACACGCACTTTCAATTGGGCGTCCATTATGGCGTCCATTTTGAATTTTAGCAATTTGCGTAAAATCTGTAGGGTTTCGCGGCTGGCACTCATTGAATTCGGAAACAGCACCCTCGAATTGATAAGAAACCAACAAAAAACCAACAAAAAAAAAAACCAAACCAAAACAACCCCAGAAACATGAGAAATACCCTTGGAATACTGATTTCCAGTTTGGGCGGGAATTTTGGCAGCCATTTTGAATTTTAGCGATTTGCGTAAAATATGTTGGGTTTCGCGGCTGGCACTCATCGAATTTGGAATCAGCACCCTCGAATTGATAAGAAACCACCAAAACAACCCCAAAAATACCCTTGGAATACTGGTTTCCAGTTTTGGCGGCCATTTTGGCAGCCATTTTGAATTTTAGCGATTTGCGTAAAATCCGCGAGGTTTCGCGGCTGGCACTCATCGGATTTGGAATCAGCAACCTCAAATTGACAAGAAACCACCAAAACAACCTCAGAAATACCGTTGGAATACTCATTTTCATATTTTGGCGGCCATTTTGAATTTTCGCGATTTGTGAAAAATGCTCAAGGTTTCACGTCTGGCACTCATCGGATTTGGAATCAGCACCCTCGAATTGACAAAGAACCGTCAAAAAACATTGTATATATCAAAAAACAAGGTTCGAGTCTTTTCCTATGGGGCCTAGCCTGGACTAAGAGATTTTGTTATGTCTAGACTCATTATTACTCCAGCTCCTATCTGCAGAATGACAATATAACGAACAGCTAACAAGCATTGTGCTTATTTTAAGTTAGAGGAGACGATTTATCTTGACAATAAACTTGAAGATTGACTAGTATGAACATACTTTCCCTTTTTACGATGCAAAGGATCGATCGTGTTTTCCATACCTCATTTCATCTCTTCAAACTACGTCTATCATGAGACTGAATCCGATTTTTGTGGTCTGCCCAACAACACCAATTCATGTGATGATGCCTCAAACACACAGCAATCTGACGACTACTTTTGGATCTTCATTTTTGCCCAGGTAAGAAAATAAGTGACAATGCATTGTCATTTTATGTTAGCGATTTATACGTCAAAACAGTGAAGGTTTCATACAATACATTCATGGAATACAAATAATCTTATTAAACTTAACCTTTGCTGGCCCCATTAAAAAAAAAAAATACGTTTAGCCTATAATATATACATATAGTCTTCTGCATAATGTCAAAATTAATTGATTGAGGTCTGGTTTAGACAAAGTTTGTTATTATTATTAATTATTATTTTTACGTGTCACATGAACGTCTAAACTTAAATGAAATCATCTACTGGAAAGACCGTTGTATGATGCAAGATACATCTTTAGAACATGTTTGAATTGGAATAAAAATTTAATGTAATTCTCTATCAATCCACTTCCTGATACAGATATTACATGGTGCTGGTTCTGCTTCCTTGTTCACACTTGGCGTGGCATACATCGATGAAAACGTACCAACTAGACACTTCGGCATGTACATGGGTAAAGTCAAATCATGGTTATTATACACTTTTGTCCCACAATAATTAAACACACCAACTTATTTATTAATCATTTTTAATAATAAAGCATGTTTCTTGAAGAAACATTTCCGATTGGAAAATTATTTTCATTTAAGTGGTGCTCAGAAGTTAACAACCTTGCAAAACATTAACTAAACAAAACATTCTTAAGCATTTTTTCCCCCGAAATGTTTTTAGCTAGGGGTACTCTTCAAAATAGAGTTGACACTCTACCTCGGAAATAATTTCTTTAATTAGGGGGTATTTTTGTGAGCTTCCTTTCCAAAAACCTGGATATCAATATTTGTCAGCGCTGATTTCTTTTTCTGAATCACTTCTAAAATTTTAACCACACAGCCGTTTATCAAGCAGTTTGTACCATCGGGCCTGCCTTTGGTTATGCGCTGGGTGGTGCCTTTCTCAGTATCTACACCGACGTAAAAGTTGATGAAGAGAGGTAAATTTATTTCCCAAGTATCATCACATTCTCAGTACAAGATTGTTTTCCTCCGTAGACTACGGACAAGTATACCTAGGTATAGTTTGTGATATGGCGATATTAATTAATGAAAACCATTGTTATCACATCAACTTTCGGAAAACTTTTAAATTCATTACTATGTATTCATCCTTCCGAACAAAACGTTCCACACAAACAAAGCAAATCAACAATTTGTTAAAACATGCATCCCTTTAGTAGTTAATAGGGTGGTGCAAAAAATGCAAACCTACCATTGGTGATAAAGCGTTTGTACTTAATCCAGAGAAGACAATATTAATTTCAAATCTAAAAAATCTTCGTACACAGCATTACCATAGATGAGAACAATCCTCTATGGGTAGGAGCATGGTGGATAGGATTTATCATGAACGGATCACTTCTCTTTATCGTCTCGTTCATTTACATGGGTTTCCCGAAGTCTCTACCAGGTAAGTAAACTGCACTAAAGTCTTGTTATTATTGTATCTGTCTGTATATCCTTGCGATCATAAAAGCCCGGTCCCACTGGCGTTTAGGAAGATTTGCGTATGAATTGCGGACTGTGCCGACAAAATTGGTTTATATTCGTTGAACATTCGCAACATTCGTGAAACATGCTTGTTTGAGTTGACCGACATCCGCACAAGTCCGCAATAATCCACAAGGCACGTTTTCCGTTCCCAGAATTTTTGAGCAGCTCAAAAATCCTGGGAACGGAAACATCCGAAATACATACGCAATTCACCCCAAATACATACTTAATCTATGCGCTGAATATCCGGTGTTATCCGCTGATATCCGCAACTGACGGTGGTATTGCGGTTTGGCGGCGAAGTGGGACAGTGCGTAAAACGGATATACGGCGTGTCTATCCCGTCTACATCCCGAACTAAAATAATATGTAGCGAATGCATACAGACTGCCTCAAATAGTGCGTTTGCATTACGTCTGATTTACGATTAATCCGTAACGATATTCGCTTTTATTCGTGAAATATCCGTTTTTAACCGTCATATTATCGCTATACATCCGTAATTCATTTGAGGAAATTTGTCACTTTTGTTGCGGACGAACGAAATTTGTATACGCAACACATGCACGATTACTCCTCTCGCCAGTGGGACCGGGCCTAATGCTACAGTCACACAGACACTTACGTATAGATACGTTTGTGTTGTTTCAATCTTATTTCATCTCCTATTCTATCATTTCTTATGTATTTCTTTGTTTTACTGGATGAACGAAATCATCAATATTTCCACTGCTGACTATGACGGGTAGGCTTCCGTGGGGATCCGCAGAAAAGAAAATAATTTTTTTTGGACGCAACCGGACGTAACTCAACGTAAGTGTCTGTGTGACTGTAGCATTAATGCTACAGTCACACAGACACTTGCGTATAGATACGTTTGTGTTGTTTTAATCTTATTTCATCTTCTATTTCTATCATTTCTTATGTATTTCTTTGTTTTATTGGATGAACGAAATTATCATTATTTCCACTGCTTACTATGACGGGAAGGCATCCGTGGGGATCCGCAGAAAAGAAAACAATTTTTGTACGCAACCGGACGTAACTAAACGTAAGTGTCTGTGTGACTGTAGCATTAGGTAGACCCCTCATAACAGTGTAGAAATTAGTTTTCATCCGATATAAACTTAGTCCTGTTACGACCGGTAATGTTGCAGGGACGCATAATGTGACAACAACGGATTATTTACGTCTGGGACCAACATTTGACTTCACCATCCGAAAGTCGCGACTGGGATTCGGACCTCGGTCCGATTTTTATCAGGTTATGAGCCTATTTAAAGGGGAATCCAACCCAAGGAGAGAATCAACCTTACAGGAAAGAGGAAAATGAGAGGAGCAATCTATAAAAAGTTTCATCAAAAATCGGTTTATAAAATAAGAGTTAATGGAAGTTTGAAAGTCTAGTGTTGTCCTTTCTATGTGATCCTCAAATGGCATCTTCGGCTTCCAAAATGCCGATCTCATGGACAACTCTTCCATTCATTGTACACAAAAATTTTTCAGATTTTCCCCATATTACTTTCAAAAATTTGTCTCTTTAACTTCTGAGCTCAAAATATTCATGGGAAACTATATTTTCACACAACATATGTTGAGCTCAGAAGGAGGTAAGATATATTTTCGAAAGAAAATAGGGAAAATCTGAAAATATTTGTGTACAAAATGAATGGAGATGTTGTTCTGAGATCGCCATTTTAAGCCGATGATGCCAAATTTAAGTGTGCCCCATTAGAAGGACAACTAGACTTTCCAAACTTCCATAACTCTCTTATTTTATAACCGATTTTGATGAAACTTTTTTTAGATTGCTCCTCTCCCATTTTTCTCTTTTCCTGTAAGGTTGATTCTCTCCTTGGAGTTGGATTCCCCCTTTAAGGAAAATAAACTACAACCATTTGACTTGTTTACAATTACGTTACGAGGAAAAGAAAATCAGCCTACAACTGATGCGGATCAAACGAGGTTGGATTCCTAGTCACGTCTTTCGTATGGTGACGTGAATAGGCTGGGTCCAACATGCCCAAACGTAATAATAGTGGGTAGGCAAGTGGCAGAATCTAGGGGGGGAGGGGGCCGGCGAAAGAAAGAGAAAGGAAGGAAAGCGGAAGGAGAAAAGGGAAAAAAAAACCAGAGAGAAAGAAAGAAGATGAGACGCTACAACTAACGTACCTACACAGATTAAACGAAAATAAATTAGGTCGTAGTTTTTCGCTTGAGCTTCACCCTCGCATTACCTGATTCAAATCATGCTAATAGATGACTACACAATGCATGCTTCCAAAATTTTAGCTCTATCGCTCTGTCGCTGGATCATTTTTTATTATAACCCACTCGCCCCCCCAAAAAAAAAAAGATACCAAAAAGGTCCCATTATTTACAGTCAATATTTCGGTAGCGGCTTTGTGCTTGACTTTCTATTTGATGAGAATATGCTTATCATGTTCTTCGAGCACATAGCACTGCACAAAGTGTTAATTATGTCTTAAGTATATGGATAATTTCTCTATGGATACAATAAGAAACACTATATTGACTCGTATTTCAGGTAAATAGACCATGCCCTCCAAAAAGTTTGGGTACACCTGATTCCACCTATGTGTTGGATTTTTTAAGTTGTTTCATGTCCATATTGCAGGCCGACATGATGTTAAAATACAACAAAAATACATTATGCAACCAATATACTTTAAGACTCTCCAGGTCTCCTTGGAATTTAGAAATTAAAGTCAAACATATCATGCAAAAAGAGCATAATTAATAAATGGTTGCGATCAAAATACAAACAAATAGTAAGGGTTATCTTTACATGTGCCTCAACATCCATGCAAAATCTGCACATTGATCGACCATTGTTGGCGAGATACTTATTTTGTCAATAATTGAAGAAATTAGTGCAAAATCAAGGAGACTTTGTTTAATAATTTTGAAGTATACTCGTTGCACAATGTATTTTTTAGTAGTTTGGCAACGTTTGGATCGAATACTGACTAAAATGCTTTAAAATGATCCAAACCATAGCTGGCATCAGGTGTACCCAAAATTTTGGACGGGTAGTGTACTTATAAAATGATTTGCTTATGCTACGCACTCATTTTGTTTAACAATTAGATGATTAATCTCTTTAGAAGCATAGCAAAAACACGCTTAATATATCAAAATATTTCGCACGCGCTTCGCGCTCGCTTGGTGCGATGCGGTGATTTCAGATACCATAATTTTAAAAAAAATTAAATGCATTAGCTTGTTCGTGCAAAATTGATAATAAACAGGTGTTTAAAATTCGCTGTGTTTAGGCCTATAACACCCCCCCCCCACCGGAGCTTAGTCTCCAAGCAGTTAATTGAGGAAAATTTTTATTACAAATTCCCCCCCCACCCCCTATGAAGAAAGCTGGATCCCCCTGGTTAGTGTGACGTTATGCGTCGCTGCGACATTACCAGTCGTAACAAGACTACCTAACAGTCTGTCTTCAGCTCCAAACGAAATGGAGCGAATGGGAGAGCTTATTATCCGTCTCGCACAGTATTAAGCGGCTTTCGGAGCAGTACGTAGCATGACTACGGTAGCTCTCCAGAGCAAAAATCGAACTGCGCATGCGCAACTCCCTTTTTGCTACCGTCTTCTTCCAAACAGGACGGTAGTCGAGCGATTTAGCGTACGGTGTAGAATGACTACGGTAGGCAGCTTGGTAATGTTTTGTGTACATAAAATCAAGAAATACATTTCAATGATAAACGCAAATGGAAGGAAGAAATATTTAATAACAAATGAAAGTTAAAGGACCAAAAACAAAGAAATAACATAACGAATGATTGAACGAGAAGAGGAAAGAAAGGATAAAACAAAGAAATACATAGAATTTATCAGGAGAGAGGAAGAAGGATAAAACAAAGAAATACATAATAATTTATAGGAGAGAAGAGGAAAGAAGGATAAAACAAAGAAATACATAAGAATTTATAGGAGAAGAGGAAATAAGAATAAAACAAAGAAATACATAAGAATTTATAGGAGAGAAGAGGAAAGAAGGATAAAACAAAGAAATACATAAGAAATGATTGAAGAGAAGAGAAAAGAAGGATAAAACAAAGAAATACATAAGAATTTATAGAAGAGAAAAGAAAAGAAGGATAAAACAAAGAAATACATAAGAATTTATAGGAGAGAAGAGGAAAGAAGGATAAAACAAAGAAATACATAAGAATTTATAGGAGAGAAGAGGAAAGAAGGATAAAACAAAGAAATACATGAGAAATGGTAGACAAGATGATGAAAGACAACACAAAGTAATACATTTAAATGATAGAAAAGAAGGTAACAGAAAAATAAAACAAAGAAATACATAGGAATTGGTTTAAAGAAGAAGAAATACAGAGGAGGTACACAGAAATGCTATTCACCGTCGTCTTCGCAGACTGCGAAAGCGCTTACAAGTCACGACGGTAGTGCGGCTGCGAGGAGAGTACGGTCGATTAAACCCACCGTCTTGTTACCTACCGTACTGTTCCCGAAAGCTCAGAGAACATGACATATATCCAAGAGATTTGCAAACTACGCATCTTGGGAACCGGCGTTTCCAGAGCTAAAACTTGGCGGGTCTTTAGTACAATAACTAAGCATTATCTCAGGTTTTAAATCCGACCCATTTTGAGAGAGTTATGATGGTTCAAAGAAGAGTTAAGCTCGAAAACTTGATTTTGCAAGTCCTTGATACTTTGCTGGATCCTGACCCATCTACACTTCTGAAGTCATTAGAATTATTTTTTTTTTTTTAAGCAGGTGTTTCTGCATTTATTGATTCGAAAACATAATATCACATTAATCATTATACATATACATAAAATATAAAAAATAATTGATAAGATTACAAATGGTGACATTAACATAATAGCAATAGATAATAGACATAATTCATATAGATTTAAAACAAATACTAA
>CALNVZ010002974.1:43791485-43805323 GCA_940671915.1 Paracentrotus lividus
TTCTTCTTGCGGTTCAAGTTTTCACCCTCTCTTTCTGCCAACTCCCCCTCTTTTTCTCTCTTATTTTGAATTTTAATTTAGATCTCTGTCAAACTTTGTTAATATTTCAATCCAATACATATTATAAAGTCATGGATATATGTGGTTATACCACAGCGTTTTCAATCCTAGGCCCTTTATTATTATATATATAGAATACATTGTAAACGCATCACCTATACTTACATATATCTTATTTCGCAGATGACACTAACATATTCTATTCACATCCGAACTTAAATATACTTGTCGCAACTCTCAATCAAAAATTAAAGAAAGTATCATTATGGTTAAAGTCAAATAAACTCTCCCTTAAATTAATAAACAAACTTTATGTACTTTAAGCATATTAATTCTAAATACGTATTTCGCGATAATATTTATATCAATGATATGCCATAGATGAAAAACAGGAAAATCAAATTTTTAGGTGTTCTGATCGATTCTAACGTAACATGGAGTAGTCACATTCGTAATATTAACATGATATAGCAAAGAGCACAGAACCCTCTCATAGTAACAGGAGATTTCAATGTTCATGTTGATGGATTGACAATTTAGATGCAATAGCACTTCGTGAATTGCTTGAGTCTGTTAGTTGTACACAGTATGTAGATACCAGTACTCATATCCATGGTCACACATTATCTCATATATAGTAGAAGTTCAGATGATTTAGTTGTAGGTAAGCCTTGGACCGATTCATTGATTTCAGATCTATATCGTAATGTGTTCCTTGAGGACACAGAAACCTCCAGTAAGATGAAGAAAGTTGTATGTCGAAAAATTGCATCAATCAATCTTGAAACTTTCCAGGATGATTGGAGAGAAGTGATCTTATCATGAATACACCAGTATTTAGATGAGTTAGTTACATGCTATGAAGGCACCCTGTCTTCTATTCTCAATAACCATGCACCACTTGTATCAAAACATGTGAGTATGAGGACCAAAGTACCCTGGTATAATGGTGAAATAAGGAAAGTGAAACACAGAGACGGAAAGCTGAAAAGAAATGGCTGAAGAGTCGCGACCAAAAAGATCATGAAAATTACAAAGCCATACGAAATACAACTCTATCTTTGATGAACCATGCTCGCCAAGAGTACTATAATGATTGTATCACTGATAATGCCACTGACCAGAAAAAGTTGTTCAATGTTGCAAAGTTATGATGAACATGAAAAAGTCCACAGTTGATCTGCCACCTCATGTAGACATTGAAAACTTTGTAAATGAGTTAGGTACATATTTTGAGCAGAAGATAGTGAAAATATGTGATGATATTCAGTCAAAGGTAGCTGTCAGTACTCCTAGTCTATCTTCTTGTTCTGTCCAGAATAAGTTGAGGGAATTCAATAACTTAAATGAAAGTGATGTGCATAAGTTAGTCAAGAGGTTGAATAAGAAGACATGTTCATTAGATCCAATGCCAACCAAACTAGTTGCAAATAATATTGACATTCTATTGCCATTCTTACGAAACTCATCAATATGTCTCTGACCAATGGAAAGTTTCACTTTAATGGAAGTTGGCCGTAGTCAGACCATTACTGAAAAAACCTGACGAAGATGTGCAGTTTACAAATTGTAGACCTGTAAGTAATCTGCAATATGTTTCTAAATTAGTCGAAGCAGCAGTTTCAGATCAAATTCAACACTACCTTGTTACCAATGATTTACTACCTCCAATGCAGTCAGCGTATAGAGAAAACCATAGCACAGAAACTGCCCTCCTTAAGGTGAAAAATGATGTGCTTTTGGCAATGAATAAACAACAGGTTGTATTTTTGGTTCTTTTGGATATGAGTGCAGCATTTGATTTAATCAGGCATGATATCCTGCTAAACACCCTTGAGGCAAATTTCGGAATAACTGATGACGTACTGATTTGGGTACGGTCTTATTTAAATGGTAGGAGACAGATAGTTGAGGTTGATGGTACAGTCTCCAAGGAATTTAATGTAAACTGGGGAGTTCCGCAAGGCTCCTGCCTCGGCCCCCTCCTTTTTACGTTGTATGCTAGTAGGTTGTTCAATGAAATTGAACAAAAATTTCCTGAAGTGATGTGTCATACATATGCTGATGATACACAGCTGTACTTATCATTTTCACCTACTGTAGCAGATGAGACTAGTTCTTTGTCCACCCTAGAGCAATGTATTGTACATCTTAGCAAATGGCTATTATCTAATAACCTCATACTCAATGACAAGAAACTGAATTTCTGATATGTGGCACTAAACAACAAGTTCAAAATTGAACACAACAAATATAAAGGTAGTTAATGCAAATATTTCTCCTGTTGACTCTGCAAGGAACTTAGGAATTAGGTTTGACTCACATCTCTCCTTTCGACAAACATATCTCTGATGTATGTAGGAGTGCATTTTATCATCTATTTAATATAAGGCACATTCGAAAATATCTGTCACGTGAAAGTACTGAAAAAATAATTCATGCATTTGTAACGAGTAGATTGGATTATTGTAATAGCTTGTTTCTTGGCCTACCCGACAATCAATTATGTAAACTCCAGAGGGTGCAGAATGCATGTGCCAGATTAGTTTGCAATTCTCCTCGTTTTTCTCATTGTAGTCCATTATTGCTCGAGTTGCACGTTGCCTGTGAAGCACAGAATTCTTTTTAAGACAATGTTGATAGTATACAAAGCTCTTCACGGTAAAGCACCAGCCTACATTAAGGATCTCTTAAAATTGAAGTCATCAGTACAATCATCTTACAGCCTCCGTAGTTCAAAAGATAACACATTATTGAAATATCCGTCTGGAAAATCAAGTCTACCCTTGGTGATAGAGCATTTACATATGCGGCTCCCAAATTATGGAACTCACTCCCACTCGTTATTAGGGAATCACCCACAGTTACTATGTTCAAAACTCAACTTAAGACTTATCTTCTTAGTACTGCTCTCTAAAATGTATGATTTATTTTGTTCTGCGCAGTAGAATATATTATTATAGTGGCTGCGCAATATAAATACTCTTTTATTATTATTATTATTTTGTATAAATTAAAATATTATATCTCTCAAAGATCATTACTTATGCTTTATAACTCATTTATTTTGTCACATATATCTTATTGTACATAGTATGGGGAAACAGTAACAAAATAAAAATAGATTCATTATTGCGCCTTCAAAAAAAGCACTTCGCATTTGTTCTCACTCCCATTATCTCGCCCATACCGATCCTTTATTTCATAATTTCAAAACATTGAAAATTTACGATATTCACACTTTATCAAACTGCTATTTTTATGTACAAAACTTCTAACAATACTATACCAACACCTTTCAAAAATATTTTTATTTACAACAGAGACATTCATTCATACCCACACGACATTCATCTGACTTTCATTTAACAAATCCAAGACTAATTATTGCCTCACAAAACAATACGTCATCATGGTCCTGATTTTGGAACACATTACCTATTAATATTAAACATGCTAATCTCTTTTATCTTTAAAGTTTTGTTTTAAAGAGGTACCTTTTATCTAAGTATCTGTAAAACTCGCACTTGCACTCGCACTTCACACTCACTACATCACTTTGCCTGTTCCCTTTCCCTTTATATCTTTATTCTTAGAAATATAAGTGACATCCCTTTATAATATAGATCTCGTTAATTTTAAATGGTTTTCATGTAGCCCCTCCCCCCTGGCTGCTATTCGGTCAAGCATTTTTGCTTATGATAGCTGGCCCCTCATTTAAATAAAACCCATGAAATAAATTATTTGTTTCAGTAAATAAACACTTATCCCGTCATGGCCACTAGATTTACTGGATTTTAAAGATCGAACAATTTCTATGCTGAGGACATGCAGTAGATTCTGGCGGAAATTCTCCTACTAAATTCATTTTGGCTCAAAAATAAAAGTAATGGTTAAAAATGCAAACAAAGTTGGAAAAAAAGTTTAACCCCCGAGATTTATACGTTTTAAAATTGTTCTTAAAGTTGGCAGTGGATAGTGACTTCACCGGACCGCCGGGCTGCCATTTTTTTTTAAATAAAAAGTATAGGTTCCAAATATGAGAGCAAATGACGTCACGCCCATTTATTGACCAATCGTGGCACGCTATTTCTGCTCTTTCGAAATAATGGTGAATTTTACGATGGATTGATGGGGGAGGGTCTAGATATTGCTGGATCCTGACACATCTACACCAATTCTATATTTTCTGTTAAAATGATAAATCTAAAAAAAAGTGGAATTTAAGAGATAAGTTTGACTTAATTTTATTGTCGATCGTAAACTGATAAAGTTTTGTTTAAATATATCGTGTAATTGTGTTTTTCTGTATTTAAATCAATGATTGTCATAAAATTGAGTATTTCGGTCGCACGGTGCAAAAAGAATTATTCTATATGTTGACTTCTAGGCGAAGAAATCGCAGTTTAAAAACATGTCTTTCGGCGCGGTTTTAGAGTTCATATCAAGGTCAGCGTTGTGTGCTATCTTATGCTGCAGTCACACAGACACTGAAGTTTAGTTGCGTTTTTGTTGGTTTAACCTTATTTCATCTTCTATCCTATCATTTCTTATGTATTTCTTTGTTTTATTTGGATGAACGGAATTATCACTATATCCACTTCTGACTATGACTGGAAGGCATCATTGGGGATCCGCAGAAAAGAAAATGATTTTTGGACGCAACCGGACGTAACTCAACGTACGTGTCTTTGTGACTGCAGCATAATAAATACGACATAATTTTGTTGGCCTGAGAATATACTGTAAAAACAAGCTACTTAGGTCATGGCTCAGTGTTTGGTCGAGCTGAAACGCCAAATATGCCAGCTCTCTGAATTTCACTTAAATCTGTAGGACCAATGTTCAAATTTCAGGCATGTCTTGCTGATCATGCTGATACCGGATAATCTGTCCTGTACAATCCGACCCAATTCAATAGAATAGAAATTGTATTTATTTCATCAAAAATTCACATGGCAGCTTAAAAGTTGATTACGTGACTTATACAAAGTAAAACCAATACATTCTTAAGACTGAGCATAATATATTCACATTTAAAATTTCATTAGAGAAAACAGAAGAGAGACAAGGAAAGAGGGAGAGAGAGAGTGCTAAAATACACACAATACAATAACATAAATAAAGGGAGAAAAAAGGAAATATCTAATATGAGACATTTAAATCGTACTGGAAAAATGGGCATACTAGTTGTTAAGTAATTCAAGATTTAAAAATTACATAACAATATTAGGGGAAAATTTTTGTTATCATTATGAATTGTTTATATTTATATTGAACTACAAGTCGATCAAGTAAAGGAGAAAAGAGGCTTCGAAGAAGAAGATTGAGAAGGAGAGAGATGGATAAAAGCTGAGGAGCAAGACACGTTGAGGAGAAAGATGGAAAAAGCTCTTTAGATTATTGTCACGACAATAATTACAACCCTTCGAGTTATCATCAATCAAACATTAGGGTAACATGGAATATAAAAGAGTGATATAAAAAATATACAAGATATGAATGCTTATAACTTAAGAGGCTGGTCCGATAAAGAACAAGACACGTTCATGTGTAGGCCTACTTATGTTTATTCAAAAGATTCACGGAATAATGAATCGGACTTTATGTGGGGAAATAAGTCCAGCAGTTTGGGGTGACGAATCAATACTGCAGGCTGAAAGTTCGCAAACTCAACAGGGATTTGTGGTTTGTCACTGGTTCAAACAGTTTTTCCATCATTAACGCTGTATATAGGCCTATGTACTATATTTTAAATGATATTCGTAGGGTTATTAAAGAGATAATCTTGATATTCTGTAGTTTTTTGTTCACAGGAGGAAAGATGATATTGAAAGACCGTCAGTTTGAGACCCAAAAAGGAAGCGAGTTTCATTCCAAAGATGGAGCCCTCAATGGAGTCATAGATTTTCCTCGAGCCGTTTGGAAGCTCATCACAAATGCTCCCTTCATGTTCATGTCTATGACGGTGGTCTTTGAATTCTTCCTGCTGACTGGACTTGCGGTCTTCGGACCTAAGTTCTTAGAGTCTCAGCTCAGTATGAACCCCAGCGAAGCAGCGTATTTCACGAGTAAGTTAATCCATATAAATAATTGAATGTCTTTCGCTATTTCATTTCGTATCGGTGACCGTATCCTAGCCATACAGCAAATGTGACATTAGCCTATCCGATATGCGTCGGGCTACACTCTAAAAACTGAAGTGCTAATTTATGGGTGCTCGTATAGTGACTGCACTTGAAGTGCTAAATCAGCACCTGAAGTGCTGTTTTAGCACTTACCCAAGTGCTAATTTATCAACAAAAAATGTTCATGGTCAGTATGGGATTCGAGCCGGGTTCACCTAGACATGGAAGATTACCGCTGACGTTACCAATAGACCAACGGAGATCTCGCTACCTGGCTTAAAGTATGACAGCATAGTAGATGATTATGGCAAATTTGAAGGAAGACCATCATGCATTGAGCAACAATATGATCTCCTAGCAACCGTGAGATGTGAATTGGTCTAACGTGCTCGTCAGCGCTTCTCATGCAGGGGACCCAGGTTCGAATCGCAACGCAGTCACGCCATTTTTGCTGAAAGTTCAGCTCAGGTGAAAGGGCTTATGCTAAAGTGTCGCGTTGTGGCGCGGCGCGGCGAGTTAAAAAGTGGAAATAATCGACGAAATAAAAATAAGGTGTCTTAAAAGCGTCCTACAAAAAAGGAAAAGATTCAGAATTGTTTGGCACGTATTGTGTGGTGTGGCGTCGCGTGTGTGTGTGTGTGTGTGTGTGTCGTGTGTGGGTGTGTGTGTGTTTGTGGGTGTTTGTGCGTGTATGTGTGTGTGGGTGTGTGTGTGTGTGTGTACTGCATGTTTGTATGTTTGGGAATTTCGTGAAACAAATTAGCACCAGGTATTCCCTTATTCCTTGGCAATTGGCTCATTCGGGACAGGATGTTTTTAGATCAAACTTATATTTCTCCTCCTCAAATTGGCAGCATTAGAATTTTCCTTTCTACTTCTACATCATTTCAATTATTTTATCAAATTGGCTCAATTGTCGATAATGTGTCAAATAGTTTTTAAAATAGCAATTAACGCGGAAATCGATATGTATTGATAATGTTGCCAATCTAAGGATGTCTAAACAATTCAGTAGTTTACCTCACCTGTACCTGGATCGAGTGCAGCACAATATGGATGAATTTCTTGCGGAAAGAAATTAATGCCATGGCTGGGACTCGAATCTGGGACCCAAAACAAGTGTTGTAAATTTACTAGCAAAATAATGGTAGAAAAGTTTAGAATTTTCTTATTTTGACATATAGAGCCGTGACCTTACATAGGCTTTATACTGCCTTATACTTTCATGATAAATTTCATTGAAATTCGCAATTTAAACAATGTGAACGTGGACCAGGACCAGGAGTGGACCAGGACTAGACCATCGCGATTTCTTGATTGCTGCTGATGTCATAGCTGCCGATAGCCGTAACAGGATCGACCGAACTTTTCATCGTTTTGGAACTATTAGTCACACAATTTTTGACATACACAAACACACACACACACATGCACATGCACACTAACCCCACACAAGGGCTTAAGCTAAAGTCTCGAGTCCGAAAAATGATAATCATTTCCAAGAATTTCACAAAAATCGATCCAGAATCTTTTCCTTTTTTCGTAGGACGCTTTAAAGACACCTTATTTTTTTTTCGTCGATTATTTCCACTTTTCAGCGCGCCGCGCCGCGCCACAACGCTACACTTTAGCATAAGCCGGTGAAAGTGCTAAAACAGCACTTTGAGTGCAGTCACTATGCAAGCACTTAAATAGTGCTGATTTCAGCCCTTGAAGAGCTAAAACAGCTCTTCAGTTTTTAGAGTGTAGTGGGCAAACTGCTGACAGGCGAGGGCGAAGCTCGAGTCCGTCAGGCGAGGGCGCCCTTGCCCGTCAGTCAGTCTCCTTCGCGCGACCAGTAACTTGCCCACTAGCCCGGCACACATCAGATAGGCTAATGTGACATCAGCACAGCGCTTATGATGTTATAGGTTTACGTTGATGAAGTAAATTCAGCTTACGATTCTGGAAAGCGGCACACCCGGCCTGATTTTTTTGTTTTTGTTTTTGTTTTTGTTTTTGTATAGGCCTCTCAACCATATCAGGGGGACTCACTGGTGCAATCATTTGTGGTATTCTTCTCAATCGCCTTGATCTCAAGTTTGCTGGTCTGATGAAATTCTGTATAGCTTGTGCTTTTCTAGCAATGTCAACATGTTTTGCGTTTACCGCGACCTGTCCAACGTTGGATTTCGCTGGAGTCACCGTCGCTTATGAGAACACGTAAGTGCATTTTAAAGCTATAGGCCTACAGTTACAAAAGCCGAGAGGCAACTGATCGATTTGCAGCACACTTAGACGCTGCTGGATTTTGGGTATAGCCCGGCGACTGGCGAAGAATAACAGATAGTTCTGTTGCGGTGGTCAAAAAGTGTCTGAGTTGTGAACCGGTAACCGGTAGAGGGTGCCAACAAAAAACGAGCAGCCGCCGCACAGTGGGCCAGGTACAATCAAAACTGCGCAAAAACAGGGATTTGGTCATCAAATCAATATTAAATTTGTCATGTTTCAAGCAAAGATTACAACCTCTAGATCATGTAGGTGCAATATTTCTTCTTAAAAGTAATTTATAGTGGGTAATTTCGTTTCAGAAGGACCCCAATTTTTAATTTAAGGGTATATTATGCGTAGATTACAAATTTGATAATTTAGAAATAAAAACAGTGACCGAGTTCTGCAATTTACTTCAAATTGCACTCGTTTGTCTCTAACTATTGTAGAATTCTAAGGTAAACCCTCAGTAAATTCAGAATTAATTTTTGAAGAAAAACATTGTTTTTTTCATACGCCTGAATGGTCACTATTACTGTCTATTGCTGGGCTAAAAATACCATGAGTCGCTTTGTTATCGTTTCTACTTACAGTGATACCAAATTTGGCTGCCACCTTCTGCCACTTTTTCAGTTAGGGCCAATTTTCCATTAGTATGTTTGCCTCTTTTATCTCCAAAATCTGCTATAAAAGTATTGTGTCTACATAGATCTCAACGTAGGTGGCGTAAATATTCGATTCGAAAACCCCAAAATCCAATATATATATATATATATAAATTATATATACATAATATATATATATATGAGGGAGCGATTTTGGGAAAAGTGCTTATAGGCCTAATTATGGGGAATGGGGGTGGAGTACACCTTTCTACTGTTCAACCCCTTCCATATCATATTCACCTGCATGGCTAAGCTTAATTTTTGAGAACGACTCGTAGATTATAGAGATTGCAAATATACCGCTTAATTACTACTTTAATTTCTATCATTATAAAAAAAAAACATATTGCACTTTACTACAATGTTTATCTGTCTATTTGTTAAATAGCCGTATAGTGGTCCAATAAAAAACAAACAGTTTTATGACCTCAAACTAAAGAAACGGCTTAGTTGGTCCTTAAATTATACTAAATTAAAATAAATCTGCCAAGTATGATAAAATCCATACCTCTTTCAAAAAACAAAAACAAAGAGTATTTCAATGAAGTCAAATAATCTAGAAAATGCTCCAATTGTATTCCAGTGGTCTATAGAAGCCCCTTTCATATAAAAGTTAATCAGAAAAAAAAGAACGTCTTGAGGAAAATATGCCTTAACCAATCAGAAAACGGTATTTAAATGACGTCATAGAAATTTGAAAATACTCTCATTGTGTTTCTTATGTCTCGAAACCCCGTATAAGTCTCACTCATCAAAGCAAAATTAAAATTTTAAAGTGTTGCCTTTAATTGTTTTCCTTGACGAATCAGTACTTAGATGACGTCACACGAATTTGAAAATGTTCTACGAGTCTTAAAACCCTAAAATGAAGTATAAGTACGGTCTTCAATGAAAAATAAGTTTTGGCGCAATTTGAGGTGATTATGGCCCAGGCCCACTCTGCGCCGCGCCGCCCAAAGCCGATCTGGTTGTAACTGCGGCGAACGCAGCAGCAGCATATGTCACAACAACGCATTATTTAGGCCTGAGACCAACCATTGACGTCACCATTACGTGACTGGGATTCGACCCTCGGTCCGATCTGCATCAGTTTGTAGGCCTGATTACTGAACATAACTGAAATCATTTGAATATATTACATTATGGAAATAGAAAATTAGCCGACAAACTGATGCGAATCGGACCGAGGTTCGAATCCCAGTCACGTCTTTTGGATGGTGACGTCAAAGGTTGGTCCCAGACGGATTATAATGTATTTGTGTGATATAATGTGTCGCTGCGACACTACCGGTCGTAACAGGGCCTATGTATCCCCCTCAAAAACATAAGAATAAAAATAGCAAACGCTATCTTTTTTTTTAAATCATAGGCCTACGCGCTATTTAAAACCTAATTGCCCGAAGTTTTGAATAACATTAATGTCGACTCTTTTAAATGGCAGTCACTCTGGGACAACATAATTTTTCTCGCTCTATAATTTTCCATGTTCTATTTTTTTGTTTTGTTAATTCTTTTGTATGTGTGTGTAAATTGATTGTTTAAAAAAAAATTTTGCTGACAACAGTCATATTTCATAGATGTAATGTGTGCTTGAGTATTGGGTGTGTGTGTGTGTGTGTGTGTAAGTTGTGTGCTGTGGTGTTGATGTGTGGTTTGTGTGTGTGTTGTGTGTGTGTTGTGGTGTTCGTGCGGTGGTGGTGTGTGTGTGTGCTGTAAACGGTGTGGGTGGTGTAATTATCAAGACAGGAACATAATAAAGTATGAAGATTATTTTTTTTTTTTAATGATGAAATAAATGCTATGTTGTTCTCATAGGGCATGCACACATTGGAACTCCACTATCCTAAATTGCAACTTGCAAACTCCCACTGTGCCTCCGAGCAGCTTGATCCGGTATTGCGGGAGCGATGGGATCACGTACAACTCTCCCTGTCACGCAGGCTGTGACTTAAACATCTCGGATAGCGGACAAGAGGTTAGATATCAACATGATCATAAAAGACGAGCAGCGATCACCCAATTTACAGTCTTGCTCGCTGCTGGAATTTGACCATCGCCTGGCGACTGGCGAATAGAAATTAAATAGGTATTTTGTTTGCGGTGTCGATTGCGCCTGAGTAGTAGAGGGCGCGGAAAAACAAGCAGGCGGAGACCACCCTGCAGTATATTGCTCTGACGGCTTCAATTTTTAAAACCTAAATCGCTCAACGGCGATCTTTAAATAAGGTCGGTGTCCTGACGATCACGACCCGGACATCGAGCGTATTTGAGGCAACGATTGAAAGATGAGCAGGCGCCGTAGAAAATGTTAATTCCGCGCTAAATTTCAGCGACGACCTAGAAACACCCTAAATGACAGCAGAGGACATCATATTGGTGACCGTTCAACTCAAAAGCGTGGGGGGGGGGGGAGAACCGCCCGATCGCCAAAGGGCGCTTGTCGGCTTTGTGGTCATAGCTTTGGTTTTGATTATGGGTCCCTGAAGAATGCTATTTTATGACTTGTTATCCCTATTATTTGTTGGCCAAATCATCACATTCGCGGCCACAATATTCAAATAGCTAAACTCCAAAATCGTAAAGGACCTCTCCAACACGAGGAGATTATTGGTCAAAAACTGGCGAATTGGCTGGTACCAATAGGTTGCATATGCCTGGTAGTTACTGAGTTGTCGCAGGTGGCGTATAATCAGCAGAATAAAGAATTGTTGTTGTCGCCGACAGTCGTACGGTACCCAGGTAAACTGATGAATGATTAATTTGTTAATTCACTAGCAATCCAAATTCTGTTCCGCTTCATTGTGTGACTGAGGGACACAACTACAAAAACAGAGCAGGTTCAGAACCTCGTAGAAATCGCATGATCGCCTGCTGCCGCCAAAAAATTGCTAATAGTCCACAGGCTCGTTGAACCAATATTAAACTGAGGCAGGCGAAGTTTATAATCGCCTGACGCAGGTAGGAGTAGGCTATACATAAATATTTTGTGGATCAGCTAATATTAACGAACGGATTCGCAAGAGGTTATTTTAGTGAACGTGTACGTCGTAGGCACCTCTATAATCAGTGCTTTTATGCGATCTTGTAATGCCATCGCCAATGATGTGGTCGACAAATGATCGACTCCTTATCCTGCCTATGAGAATATCCCAGCCTCAATTTAAGTCGTCAACGTAAACAAAATTAAATGATGATAATTTAGATGATCACTAGGTCTTCCCCTACAGGATTTCATCCGACTGCCTGTGTGTGATAGACCGAACAACTACCTCTGGACTAGGAACTGTCAAGACGGAACAGAGAAGACCATAAGAGCTGCTAGATAACAGAATAATCCTGTATAGCAATTCTAGCTGCGGTATACAGCCATGTACTTCGCGGCTTCGTTCTGTCCGCCGTCGCTACTTTGGAGCCAATGACAGGGTGTCACAGCGTGTACCTGCGAACAGCGACCATTAGGTACACAGGCCCTAAACATTTCATACAGCTCCAATCTGTGGTTTAACTAGCGCTAGCAAAATGGTGACACAATCTCGAAGAGTTTAGAATGTTCAATTTATCATATTTTTTTTATACTGAAACTTATTTAAAACTGCCTCGGGGATGATAAAGTACGAAAGTTATCCTCACCCATTATTAGCGCAATTCCAGAATCCATAGTAAACGGGTAAGGAACAATGCAACGTCGACGGATTGTGCCACATTTTGTTAGTTAAACCACAGAATTAAAACTATGTCTTAACCTTAAGACACGTCTAGAATACAATGCACGTCAATGTAACATGGATAGTCGATTGAAATACAATACAAGCAAATTAACATTATATGAGTAACTTTGCCCTCACTTTCACCATGTTCCTTTCATGAAGGACTGGATTGAATAACGGACCATACCATCGATTCGCAAAGTTACTGAAATAGTAACTGTTTATGGGGCGATCAACAAGTCCGTCCGCGGAAGACCGGACGGACGTATTGTATCAGTCGTTTTGATAATAATTCTGTTTGAGCTGCACAGCGATTTTTTATTTTCCGAAAACCGTTTAAAACTTAATTCCTAAAATAAGCCCTTGAACGTGCACTAATATATCATAGTTTATAGTTCATTTAAATTAAAAAAATCAATTTGTCGCTATCAGTAATACTGGCGCGAGTAGTATGAGGAACAGACTCTCATCCAAAGGACTCGAGTTCGACTCCCAAGAATTTTTTTTTAAATTTTTTAATTTTTTTTAGATGCTCTAAATGGATAGATCTTAACATGAATAAATAAGAGTCCATCCATAAAAACGATAGTTTAGAGACGAATTTTGATTCAAAATAGTATTTTCATTTTTTGTACAACCCATGCATTAACACCATTAGGAGAGAAATTACACTCATTTGAAAGTGATATTGATGGTCCATGTATTGGGAAACTAGATTAAAAGTGGTTCTTTCCTGCGACAGACCCCCCCCCCCCCCCCCCCAAAAAAAAAAAAAAAAAAAAAAAGATAGTAAACTATATATATATATATATATATATATATATATATATACATATATATATATACCGAGTGAGTCCAAAAAAAACTTTACACCTAGAAAAATGACAATAAAAAGACAACCAATTTATAAACCCAAAATTATTTTGCATATTCTGAAAGAGACATCTCTAATACTTTTTATCCGTCGCGGAGACTTCTCTACGAAGTTAGACACGACCCTTACATTATAGTGATAATCAATTTTGAAA
>CALNVZ010002974.1:43830926-43948373 GCA_940671915.1 Paracentrotus lividus
CATTAAGAAATGCTTAATATGCCTAGGATTTAAAGTAAAAGCTGCCAAGAGAGAAATCACTTGGATTATTTTGACTGCATCATCGACAAAAACTGTCATACTCCCAAAAAACCTGAAGAACATCTCTTGTTTAGCTTGTGCAATTGTGAAACAAAATTTGTGAAAAGCCAATGATCACTGGACCTTGACAACCATATCGAGAGTGCCCGGCAACTGCGATATTCAGACCACAACAGTAACTAAGTTTTGATATGGTTTACTTATCTGATTGATCCCGCAATTGCTACAATAAATTTAAATCCCAACCCTTCTGTAGTCAACAACCACTGATAATGAAACCCCATACTTACAATTAAAGCAAACGAAACACCAGGCCAGACCGGGTCCCGGACTCGACTGAGATGACGACTGCTTTAAGAATCATATATGATCAGAATTGAATCGATCTCATACATCCGCCAGTGACGGACACACTATGAATGCCTCACAGCCCCAGTTGGGGGCACTCCCGACAGAAGCTCGAGGCAACGCAAAGAACCTCACCGGGGAGGAGACAGTGATACTGTAAGCACAGTACGCCACACCCAGGCCAGACGATCGCGGAACGATTTTACCTTACTTGTACTTTTTTCTCATTACCATAGTTAATTGAAGACAATAGGCTGGTCGGCCTCGATAGGTATTTTGCCTTTGCGTGATTCCCCTACCATCCGCTGCCACTACATAATTGTCTGCTGAGATGTGATATTGTATGTATTGGTATATACATATTTGTGTATGGAATAATATTAATAAAGGGTGATATGAATTTGAATATGTGTTATTCAGTGATCCATTCAAGATAGAAATGAACATTGGCTGACCAAAAATGGCATGGATGGCAACTTTACCAAGATTTATTGATCCCCATGATTAAATATTCGCAGTTCAAACAAGATAGCTTCAAAAATGAATGAATAATTTTTTCTGACTCACTCTGTACATAATTTTTATGCTAGTTAGGTTCTCGTAGTACGTTGGAATCGCGCATGTTATTACATTTGAAGCAAAGTCGTCAATTTGTGCAACATTTCTCATTTTGTCTTAAAGTTTTAAGCTGTCTACAGAAAGACTTTTTTGATAAAGAGGATCAAAACAAATTAAAAATAATATTACTGACTAGGACAAGTGCCCCGGATTTTAGCGACTGACCCATTTGACATTATCGAAACAATTGAATGAGATGTGCATGGGTGTCGGTATGTGGGGGGGGGGGGGGGGGATTTAGGGGGGAATGGATAGCAAACCCCCAATGACATCTTCGGTGGGGGGGGATCGGACATAGGTGAGTACCAGGATGCACCTCCGCCCTTAATATTTTGAGTCAAGAAAATAAAAAAATTCATATTATATGAACTTTAATCTACACCATTTAACGAATTCGTTATCATATAACATGATATAAAACTTTTTAATGACATTAGTATAACATTGGTTGCAAGTCTAAAGATATGCATTTTCGCTCTTTCAAAATCTCAAAATTTTCTCACTCTTTTCGTTAATCTTCCATCGTGTGAGCCTGATATACTTTAAGTAATCATGTAATCACACAATACCCCTCTTGTGAGATAATCATTGATAATGAAGCCGTTAGATGTTTCACTTAATTCACAATTGGAAAATAAAATACAACATTCTGCTAATCAATGATATCAGGGGCAAACCGATATCCCAGGGGGCGATACGGGACAGTGCCTCATATGTGTAACACTGCATAAGTATTCCCCTGCAAAAATCCACGATGTTTTGATTAAAATAAATAATAAAATTTAATAGGGGTTGTAACACTTGTCTCGGCTCTTCATCGACAGTTAACTTTTTGGACGTCAGACGCATTTGATTATATAATACACTTCACATTCTCCGGGGGCTAAATGGCCTCTTTTCATAGTCGCTACTTTGCTCTGAAATACGGATTAACATTTAAAAATTGCTGAAAATTTTCATCAGTCGCGCTCGCGCTCGCATAATATAGCCCGAAACTGCACTTAGACCTTGGTTTCATCTTTTATGCCATGTATTAATGTCACGGAATGGTACAAAACCCGGCTCTCCGCGTTTGGTGTTCCATGGAGGCTAGCAAGTTTTTTGTGTCATTCATGTCACTAATGATATTGAGAAAATTTCAAGCTCGCGCTTCGGCGCTCGATGCACAATATTGCCCTCACTCGAATTCGTCCATATTAATATATATTTCGTATTTTTTTTGGCATTACGGTCATGACTGTTCCGCTTACAAATATCAACAGTTAAATGCCCCTAGCCTGCCATCAATTTCGCGTTTATAGTCAGGGTAACTTCTACAAATTACCAGATGTTTCATTCACTTAATATTATTTGAAACAAAGTTCAACGGCTCGCGCTTCGCGCTCGGCATTCATCCTATTGAATTCGGACGAATACTATAGTTACTCACTATGCAAAATAATGTGCATGTGTGTGCTTGACATTACATGTCATGATGGCCCCTTTAATAAACCAGATAAAGCCCTTTCTGCCGTTTCACGATTCGCACTTATTCACATACTTTATATGTGTCCCATTTCATGTCACTATTATTGAGAAAAATTTTTCCACTCGCGCTCGCGCTCCGCTAATAATGTGTATTTGAATAATGTACTAGTAGCATCACCAGCGCATGCATATGTGTTTACTGTAGCCATTTACATCACCATGGTACCCCTGTACAACAGTTAAAGCCCCTTCTCGTTTCGCCGCCGCATTTATGCTACAAAACCCCATTTGTATGCGGCACTAATATTAAGAAAATTTTCAGCTCCGCGCGTTCGCGCTCGCAATTGTTAAGAATACATTTTTCAATACTTTATTGCCATGTGAATATACAAGCATTCCCCACCCCCCTGTTTGAGCCCTCAAATGTAAAATTCCCCGCCGGAACTAATGTTAAAAATGCCCTCAATGGTTTTCAAACACGTCAAACCACAAATGGTAAAAAATTGCCCTCAAAGTTCACAACACGTCAACCACGAATGTTAGCCTCAAGAAGTAACACACATCTACAACCAATGTCAAAATGCCCCTCAAATGTCATCAACATGTCAACACCATAAAATAGTGAAGAAAATGACCCCACTCACAATGTCATAACATGTTGACCACAAATGATAAAAGGTTTATTCATTTAACCACTATGTCTTAACATGTCACTCACCAACTTCTCAAAGTATAAACCTGATCACATGTATCTATTACAATGAGTGAATGTTGCTAAATGAAACAAAAATGTTTCAATTAGCGGATTAATAAGCGATAATACATGAGTATAGAAAGATTTTAAAAATCATCCTCTATATTATGTTCTCATACATTCATTATGTTTTCCATTCAATTCAACATCATAATGTTTCATCAAAGACTCTCCGTAACTAAAACAACGAGATTAGATAAAAAGACGGGGTATGGAATTATCTAAAAATTATTGCACATTTTTGGGCATTTTCTTTTTTCCCGTTTTTGGGTGCAAAATTGTAACTTTCGTTTAGTCTCAAGAAAATACTGCGTTATTATGGAGTCTTTCTTTGATTGCCTATTTAGCCTTACCAACCTGTGTGGCATAAGCGTCCATTTCATGCGAAACGACCTCCCCCATAGGCTCTTGAAGAAAAGTGTAGTCGTAAGCAGACGAGACGGGGGCTGCACCCTGCCCCCCCCCCCTTCATAGGGATTTCATGCACGAATTTTCAGACTTCCTACTCACATAGTCATGACAGTTATGTGCATAGATGGCATAGTTTTCAAGAAAATTGCTTGTTTAACGCCATAAATTTTGGCTCAGCTTGATTTGTGAAAAGATTGGAATGGCATTTTCCATAAAATTTTCCGTTAAAACATGTCCAGATTGAAGAATAGAGGCTACTCATATAATAATAACACAAAAAGACACTTATAACATGCCTCCAAATACCCATTTTCTCGCGTCTTATATGCTAAAAAGGGTGACTTCATGTGATTTAAAAATGGCCTTTTTTATGTGTGTTCAATCACGCATACCATATTGGATCATGCCGGATTTTACACACAAGCTCCAGATAGTTGATAAACATTACCAGTAAATCTTGTTATGGACACTCCCCCCGTTTAACGTTATGCGTGTGGGTGTGTATGTGTGTGTATATGTGATGCTGTTGTATGTGCCTGTGTGTGAGTGTGTGCATAATTATGTATCTATGAGGAGATATGCATGTGTGTTAATATTATTGAAATGTTTTTCATCATTCCGCATTATTATGATACATGGAATGAATTTTTACATTTGCGGTTGGACATGTTCAGATATTTAGTGGTTAAAAATGAAAACTTTACATTTGTGGTCGACATGGTTATGACATTAGTGGTCATTTTTACATTTGTGGTTGACGTGTTGTGACATTTGAGGGCATTTTTAATTTGTGGTTGACGTGTTGTGACATTGAAGGCATTTTTACATTTCTGGTTGACGTGTTGTGACATTGAGGGCAATTTTACATTTGTGGTTGACGTGTTGTGACATTTGAGGCATTTTACATTAGTGGGCCGATTTTTACATTGAGCTCAACACCCCCCCCCCCCTCCCCCAACAATGGACACTGCGATCATATACCATCATTTGTGTCACATTGAGGAAAAGAGGAAATATCGACGATCATCCCCCCCCCCCAATCGCCAAAACAAATCGACACCGTTGGAGATGTGCATACTAAAGATTTCGGTAACGGGATCATTACTTTTTAGTTGAAACTCTCCATGAACTCACTTGACATTTAGTATTTAAAAAAAATAATTAAAAATGGTTACTTTTTATCCTATTTAGTGGTATCGAATTAGTACGTGGAAGTAAATATAAAGATTACAGGTTTGTAACATCGAAAACAATCTCGACTCCGAAGTGTTTGTCGGTTAATATTTGAGTATTATATGTATTTCTTTGTTGTTTTTCATAGCTTAGCATAACTTTTTAATGTTGAACTAATAGGGCCCCGCTCACAAACTCTGCTTTTAAGGGGGTCCTTAAACCATACGTGTCATGATGTATTCAAGTTGATACTTTGTTCATTAATGTATATTACAATTGTCTATTTATGTCACGATTATATGTTATGTTGGTTGAATAAATGAAATGAAAAATTCATTGTAAGGCACTGCAAGAAAATTCCTTTTTTTATTTTATTTCGGATTTCTAATTGCATTACATACAGTAGGAGAAATAGCAAATATGAAAATAGGCCTATACATACAGTCAATTCTGCAAAAGTAGACCTCTTATAAGTCGAACAGTAACGTAAGTCGAAGCAATTTTTTCAGTTTTTCAATTTTTCTCCTCTCCTTAATCGACTTTCTCGTAAGTCGAACTGATTTATGTGGTCCGTCCCTAGAGATTCGACTTAGACATAGTTGCCTGTATAGAATACAATTCTTAACCCCTCAGCCACACCCCCGAGAAAGCGGTTGCATCCAGTAACGAGTAGGAGTTTCAACCGTCATCACTTTTCTCGAAGAACATATTAGTAGCACACGTATGCTGTTTTCTCCTTGCTTCTCGACTTTATAGGTAAGAAATTTTACCGTTTCTTTTAGTTGATTTAATTGTGGTTATCATAATAATTACGGTAGCGATTCTTTACCAAAGGCTTGTAAATCATTAATTTGCTTTGATTGTGTTAAAGTATAACAGAATGAGAGAGAGTATATATAGGGTGTGGGAATCATAAATCTGTTATAGACAGAACGTGTCTTGTAACTGTGCATATATTATATGCACAGTTAGGATGTGCTGTTATGTATGGAATATAAAACCATCGTTCCCTATTTATAGCTCGATCCATGTAGCTCCTTCAAATTAAAAAAAAAACGGGTGAATAATTCTATCAAATTCATATTCGATATATTGTGAAGACAGTGTAAATACGCTGAATGTATGTATGTAAATTGTGTAAAGCAGTCAGGGATTGGGTTAGGCGTGTGTGAACGTACACTGGTACAGCACCTCGTACCAAAGTATAAACGCACAGCTGTATGTAAACGCACCGGTCAAGGGTAAATTAAATAATAATGATGTTAACTATCCAAGCGGGAGGCCCTGGCAGCAAGAGGCCTGTGACCCCGATGATAAGTTGCAGTTTCCATGGTTTTTGTCATTTTACAGCAAAAGAGGAATGTTAGAAAGATTCTGCTCTTAGAATACTGTATACTATATTCCTCTATTTCGAACCATCGATGTACAAGAAAAATATATACATGTTTGAACGAACGCAATGAGATGTGAAAATGCGACAATGGTCTACTTAAAATATTTTTCATAGAATATATTGTTATGTTACATTATTGTTGTTATCTTGTATGTCAGGTCGATTACTTTTTTGTGTACTTTGTCAACAATGAAATTGGTACGTTGGATTCATTTCGAATCAATAATTAAAATTAAATGAAATTAAGGAAGGTCGCATGGGGAAAATGGTCATAGATAATTGATTCCATGATACATCAAACTTCGGTAATTTACACAAATACAAATTGAAATCTTCTGGGGTTGAAATGACAGCATTCTTTGGGAATGTGCATAAACAGTGGCTTTGAAAATGATCATTATTACATCCACCATAAATATAATAGTTCACACGCTTCGTTTCTAAAGAGAATATTTCGGTATGCCTGCATGATATTTACTTTGAGTTACCTTGATATACCTTGATGTTGCCTTGACGTATAACAATTTTGTTTGCCCCTTTAAACTGACTTTTTTCCCCTGATACAATGTCATTATGTTATCTATTAGATAATGTTTGTTACGTTGCAGTCAAATATTTACAAGACGTATTTGCATCAGTGCATTTGTAGGGTTTAAGGAGACCAACATGCCCCATCTATATGCACATGATAAGAATATTGACAGTGAAAAAAAAAACTACGAAAATTCAAACAAATACTAAAGGTAACAACTTCTTCATTAAGCCCCCGCTAATACCAAAGCCCCGATACGCCACCGTATCATTTTGCGTAGTAGGTCTAATTAATCCTATATTATGCAATACATGTAGTACTGCATAATAATTTACTTGAAAAATATTTACTGCTTAGTGCAGTCATAATATAGACTGTAAATCCGTCTAGTTTAAGGATTTTTCGTTAAATACTCATGTTTAAAGGGGAATCCAACCCAAGGAGAGAATCAACCTCACAGGAAAGAGGAAAATGAGAGGAGCAATCTAAAAAAAGTTTCATCAACATCGGTTTTAAAATAAGAGAGTTATGGAAGTTTGAAAAGTCTAGTTGTTCTGTCTATGGGGATCCTCAAATTGGCATCATCGGCTTCAAAATAGCCGATCTTATGGACAACTCTCCATTCATTTTGTACACAAATTTTCGGATTTTTCCCAGTTTCTTTCAAAGTATGTCTTCTTTACTTCTGAGCTCAAAATATGTGATGGGAAAATATATTTCACACAACATATGTTGAGCTCAGAAGGAGTTAAGATATATTTCGAAAGAAAATGGGGAAAATCTGAAAATTTGTGTACAAAATGAATGGAGAGTTGTCCATAAGATCGGCCATTTTGAAGCTGATGATGCCAATTTGAGGTTCCCCATAGACGGAACAACTAGACTTTTCAAACTTCCATAACTTTCTTATTTTATAACCGATTTTGATGAAACTTTTTTTAGATTGCTCCTCTCATTTTTCTCTTTCCTGTAAGGTTGATTCTCTCCTTGGGTTGGATTCCCCTTTAAGAAAATAAGTAAAAATATACACATCCTGCGAAGAAGAGGAATTCAATGGAGCGTGACACTGAATGAAATAGATTCATATAGGCGGTCAAAGTCATTATAGTAAAATTTTCTTTGCAAATACATTTCCTCTTTTTCCTTCCTGAGTGAATGAACGTGACTTGATTGATATGAAGAAGGAGGCTCCAACGCCAACGTCGAAAGCGGAGGTCAAGCCCGAGGTCGAAACGTTTTTGAAAGACAATGATGTGGAGGTGGAAGACAATGAGAAAACTACATTCGGATGGCTGTGGTTTAGGCCAAGCTGTATTCAGGTTTGGTTTTAAATTGAAATCCATGGGTATCTTTAATTTATTGTGAATGGGAAGGGGTTGGTTTGTCGGAACCAGTTAGAGTTTAAATAAATATTTTCGTTGTTTATTTTATTTATTTATTTTTTTTTTTTTTTATTTTTTTTTTTTTTTTTTTTTTTTTTTTTTTTTTTTTTTTTTTTTTGTATTTTGTCAGCCAAAAAGTCTAACTTTTAAGTTGTAGGCATTGTTGTATTTTTACTGTTTTAATTATGTTAATAATATTATGATTTTCAGACATAGGGATAATGATATTCTATTACCTGCATCCAGGTTGATGCTCAGTACAAATAATTTTTTGGAAAAAAGTGAAATACTCGAGATATAAAAACAGACTAAATTTTTCGACAAGTTAGCATGCACCCCTGTTTATTCTATGATATTTTTTTTCGTTAAAAATTTGAAGGGTTTAACGACCAACAAATTTCTTAGAGTTGCTATATGCCCACAAGCGAGAATAATAGAAATCATTTGTTTTGTGTACGATGTTTTTTTGTTTGTTTGTTTTGTTTTGTTTTGTTTGTTTTTTTTTTGCTCTGATAGTGAACACACAAGTAGTGCAGCGTATAATAACGACACAAACTCATCATCTGGGTTTGTTTTGTTTTGTTTTTTTGTTATTGTTTTTTTGTTGTTTTCTCTTCAGCTTCAAAAGTAAATGGAGTTTTCATATAAACACCACTAGATAAGAGCCTGCTTTTATTTCTTGCATTCTCATAATTATTTAAACCATATAATATCCAACAATTTTACGATCGGTTGACTAATATTGGTATCTCACTTCCCATGAGACGGTTTTGAAACTAGTTACGGAGACGTCTCTTGAGTCTCGGTAATCAAGTTGACGTCTCGGAGACATCTGTGGGGCACTTCGGAGTCTCGGAAGTCTCGGACACGTTTCCGCGAAGTGAGATACCATCTCAACTCTACTTCTAGGTGACCAATAATCCGATCGGGTACTGCGGCATGTTGAGCTTACTGACTCTCTGTATGAGTATGACGTCATTTGGATTGGTCTACGTCAACCTGACGACGCTGGAGAAACGATTTGCCTTCAGCAGCGTTCAGAGCAGTTGGATATCAAGTTCTTACGACTTCTGCAATCTGGTCGTGGCGTTGTTCGTGAGTTACTTTGGTGAAAAGGGACATCGACCTCTCTGGGTTGGGATCAGTTCGATCGTTTTTGCGATAGGTAAGGTATATCCCTCTCATAAGGCACACCGACTTAATAAGGAGTTTTCGAATTACGTAGGCCTGAACGTGAATGCTGTTCCAGAGGCGAGAACGAAAAAATTGTATTTTAAAAGATTGATAGTGCTTTATTTTATTAAGGGGAAAGGGAGGAAAAGTTCTTCGGGCCTCTAATATTTTTTACAACGAATGTTTGTTCTTTGCGCACATTTGGGAAATTTCTATCAATTAACCCTGCCTTTTTCTGGCTACTCTGTAAAGCCTTCTGATTGATATAGGGCCTGTTCAACAGCGGCATGAATGATTATTACACGGCCTCGATCTGATTATCGTATATATTTTACTTGTAAAATAACAGAATTTTTAATTTCTCTATTTTCATAGGATCCATCATCTTCACCTTGCCTCATTTCATCTCTCCTAACTACGTCTACCATGAAACCAGAGCGGATTATTGCGGTCTGCCAAATCAGACTAACACATGCGATGACGTCACACATGAATCTATTGATGAACATGCATCTGTCTACACATGGTTCTTTGTTATTGGTCAGGTAGCTTAATTTCATTATCACTTTTGTTGTCCTATTTTATTATTATTTTTTTTTACTTAATTTATTTTTTATTTTTTGTATAGATTTTAACACTTCCAATGATACAGTAGCAATCCTGATTGCTTAATTGTTTTAGCGTACTGTTAAACAGTACATATAAATGTTTTGCTAATGATTCCACGGAAATTCCTAGATATCAAGAAAAATTTGAGAGGGCCTGATTATTTTGATAGACCAGAACTTTTGTCAATATGTAAAGAAATACTAAACAGGGGAGCATGAAAAGATGATTGAATATAATTATCATAGGACCTAAAATCACGAAAGTGTTTTTTCTAGCTTATGATATAAGGATTTAATGGACGAATAATTAATATTTTATCGAATATTTTATTTTGTATGATTTACCTTCAGATTTTACATAGTATTGGTACGGCTTCTCTGTACACACTTGGCGTGGCATACATCGATGAAAACGTACCAACTAGACACTTCGGCCTGTACATGGGTAATGAAACAGAATAATGTGTGACAAGTTGTCTACAGTCCTCAAGTCCTTAATAATAAACACTTTCACCTGCTGTTTCTTTAAATGTTGTCACTCGGTCGCTTCGCTCCATCGCATAATTGTATAGAGGTCCCTGCCTATATCATAGGTTACAGCTCGTAATTCGTTCCTCCTGAAATGAAATAAGGTCCATTAGCCCAAAGTTTCGTTTGTCTGAACACACAAATTTCCTTTACGTGAAAGTTCTTTTGTCCAAAAATGAAATAAAGTTTGTTTATTTGAAATTGAAATTTAATTTGGCCTGCGGAACGATCAAACCTTTCGCAGGGTGTAAAACGGTAAGATATGCAGGAATCAAATGGTATTAAATGTGTAGTCAAAAGGAGGAAAGCGTAATAAACCCTTTCATGCGTTCAAAAGTGGAAGATAAAATAATAAATGTATTTGCCCTACATATTCAAAAGTCAAAGATAACAATGAAGGTTTTTCTCCTGCATAGGCTTTTACCAAGCGATTGGTGTGATCGGTCCATCTCTGGGTTATGCGTTAGGTGGTGTGTTTCTCAGTATCTACGGGGACTTAAATGTAGATCCAAATGAGTAAGTTTCCCCTCCAATTATAAACTTTCACTTTTATCTAAATCTTACTCGAGTAAAAACTGTTTCTCTGAAATTCACTAAAATTTATAAAATTCTCATGAAATTTATACGATTCTTATGTTTATGAATTATCATGAAAATTGCATTACTTTGTTAAAAAGTAGAAATAAAACAAGAAATTAAATCAACATGATCAATGAATCAATCAAATTTAAGTTTTTATTTATTCTTGCAATGTATCTCTCAAGGAGTGATATTCTGAGCTAAACATTTAAAAAGTGTGTAGTAAATATTATGAAATGGATAATAAACAACCATTTAATTACAATCCTTTTTGTACAATTCCATCTTCATATACTCCTAGCATCACCATAGACAAGAACAATCCTCTATGGGTAGGAGCATGGTGGATAGGATTTATTATGAACGGATTACTTCTTTTCGTCTTCTCGCTCATTTATATGGGATTCCCCAAGTCTCTACCAGGTAAATTCAACTGAGTGATGTCCCAATAATCATAATATTTTCAAATGATAAGTCTGTCAAAGCTTTTGGTATGGTCTCTAAAAAAAATTAGCAGTCAGTATAGAGGTGTAAGAGATGACTAGATGTGCGCAAACAAGTCAAATTCTCTCTCCCCCCCCCCCCCCCCCCCCTTTAAAAAAAAAACTGTTTTGCTTGTTTTCAGATTTGTCATGTCAAACCGTGCTTCCTACAGAAATGATACCCGTTCAAATAAGAATAATTAATAATCATTCTCATCTCATGCCTCGGATAAAGGACTGCATAATTATATGGCTTTGGTCCAGCGGGTCAAATCCATATTTTTTTTTTTTATTTGTGTTTCATTTTTTTTTCTTCTCTTTTTTAGTAGTGCGGTCAAATCACGAAGGTCGATGTTTGATATTATTGGTTTGAAGAGCGGGTGCATTCAGGATACCCAGTCGCATTTTCTCTGGCTTGTTTTTATGGTAAAAAATCTTTCAGAGGGCCAACGCCCTCCCCAAAACTATGCGCTCATGACTTGAATCTTGTGTTGGTCCCTTTTGTTAATATAGATCCCACGTCTTTCCTTTAAATTGTGAATGTTTGTAGGAGGGAGGAAAATCATGATGGAACGGCAATTCGAGGCACAGAAAGGTAGCGAGTTCATGGCAAAAGATGGAGCCATAAATCAAACAAAAGATTTACCCCGAGCCGTTTGGAAGCTCATCACTAATTTACCATTCATGTTCATGAACATGACGGTGGCCGTTCAATTTTTCATGCTGACCGCCCTGGCTGTCTTTGGACCAAAGTATATAGAGTCACAACTCAGTATGACTCCCACCGAGGCAGCGTATATGATGGGTAAGCTAAATCTCTCTTTGAAAATAATATCATTCGTGATGGAGTGAATATTTAAAAAAAAAAAAAAAAAAACCGAATTCAGAGTAAAATGCAGGTGAATTTCCAGAAAATTTGGAGTGAAATTACAAATTTTTATTCCATTTACTCATTTTAGAGTGACCTCAGGGATCACTTGAAGATTTTCGAGTGATCCTTATAGTCATCTTCGGGTGATCCTCCATGAGGTCACTCCAAATGCGTCAACCTGAAATTCACTGGTTAAATAGTGAACATTTTTTTTGCAAGCACTTTCCTGTTTCAATGTGTTTCTTTCACTCTTTCTTCCTTCCTCTGTCAGTCTGTGTGTCTGAACTCTCTCTCTCCATCTTCCAATCCCACAGTTTTGATATACAACTTCGTGGTGTTTTCATATCATCGTTAGATAGCATTGCGGCCCAAAGGCCCCTATTAGACAGACAGAACCACCCCTGGCTCTGCCTCTCTCTCTTTATTTCAATCCCTCAGTAATATATATAGAGAGAGAGAGAGAGAGAGTTAAAGAGAGAAGCAAAATGGGGAAATGAGTAAGATAAAGAAAATTAGAGGTTTCATAATTTATATGCCTTAAGGGTAATGGTGCTATCTAACAAAGATGTGAACATATCGGTATAGTTTATAACGATATATATATATATATATATATATATATATATATATATATATATATATATATATATATATATATATATATATCTGTTTGTCTCTCTCTCTAACAGTGCGTATCAATAAAACGGACAGTTTTGAAAAGTCTGTGAAAATTTCGTTTCAAATCATGATGTCTATATTTTAATGTTAATAGATGCTCTGAAGTCTTATCTTTTTAAATATCAATTTAAAAATAAGTTTCGTTCATGCTTGAGCACGCACAGAACGTTTTTGTCGGGGGCTCAAAAAGGGCTTGCGCACAAAATGGAAAAATGAGAATATTGATCGTCGCGACTTCTTGCAAAGTCAGCCAGTCTTCCTCTAAACTTCTTCATTATCTTTACCATTATTTTCGAATTATGCTTTCAAAATTCATTTACAAAGCTATTTATTTACTTTTATAGTTTTGTTTTGGTTTTTGTTTTCATTTTAATATGTTATTTTTTTTGCAATAAATATTCCTTCAAACTTAAAAAAAAAAAAAAAAAAAAAAAAAAATGCTTTTTTGTCAACCCAGGAAAGGGGATTTGGTTGGTTGGTTAATTTATCGATTGATTGATTCATTGATTGATTGATTGATTAATTGATTGATTGATTGCTTTGTTTGTTTCGGTCATGCTTGAGCGAGCATGAAAAGTTTTTGTCGGAGGTTAAAAAAAAAGTATTATTTATTCTGAATCATTATTATTCTGAATCAGGTACTCCCATTCGGATTGAGTGTTGCTTTACACTGATCAATGATTACGTTAGTCTTTTGAGTCGATTTCCTATGATTCTTAAAAATGATTTAATCAATCACTTGAACAACCAATCAAAAAGTAATCAATCAATTATTCAAACAAACAATGAATCAATCAAACGATCAATCATTCAAAAGGTCAATCTATCAACCATTCATTCAATCAATCGATCAATTAATAAATCAATCCATCAATCAAACAATCAATCAAACAAACGAACAAACAAAGCAATCAATCAATCAATCAACTAATCAACCAACCAACCAAATCCCCTTACTTCGGTTGACAACATTTCTTTATTTATTTTTAGTTTGAAGGAATATTCAATGCTAAAAGATAACATGTTAACATGAAAAAAAAATCAAAGCAAAACAAAAAACAATTCAAATAAATAGATGGCTTTGTAAATGAATTTTGAAAGCATAATTCGAAAATAATCGCAAAGATAATGAAAAAGTCTAAAGGAAGACTGCTTATTAGCAAGAAGTCTGATGATCACATTTCTCATTTTCTTCATTTTGTGCGCAAGCCCTTTTTTGAGCCCCCGACAAAAACGTTTCGTGTGTGCTCAAGCATGAACGAAACTTATTTCTTTTTAATGACATTGAAAGATAAGACTCCAGAGCATCTATTAACATTAAAATATAGACATCATAATTTGACACGAAATTTTGACAGACTTTTCAAAATTGTCCCGTTTTTATTGATACGCACTGTATATATATTTCATAGGCATATTGTCCGTGGCGGGAGGACTCACTGGTGCCATCATTGGTGGTATTCTGGTCAACCGCCTTGATCTCAAGTTCGCTGGTCTTATGAAACTATGTGCTACCAGTGCTTTTCTAACGATGTCCACATGCTTTGTGTTTACTGCTGTATGCCCAACAGTGGATTTCGCTGGGGTCACGGTCGCTTATGAGAATGTGTTAGTGCCAATTTTTTAAAAGTTTATACTTAGCTACAACTATAATGTAAAAACTATACAACTTGTCATTAAATTTGGCAATGTTTTAACTTCTGTCCTGCCCTATTTAATCATTCTATCAGAAAGAATATGCGAGGCCGATGCTGATAGGCCATTTCGGTCTATTGATAAGTTGTGCTTGAAAGGTTATTTGTGATTGACTAATAATTGTGTACTTCACTGCGCATGCCACGAGCATCATTGAATAATTAAGTGGAGTTTTCTATAGTTTGTACGTTGACATGTACAGTATGTATGGGTTGTGTTCGCTGCTTTCATTTAAAAAAAAGTTTTTATTTGGCAGTGTCAGGAGTGGGATACACAATCCCATGTCCTTTACATCGGCGGTTTCAGAGCCTTGCCCAGACTGAGACCATTTTTAAAAATTGGTTCTCAATCCTTGTCGTCCATCTAGGCATCTAATCCATGAGCCTCTAAAGCTTGGTGGACTTGCAGGGCTCTGCTTCCACTAGGCCTACTTTTAAACGCACTTTATTATCCAACTCATCTTGATGTCCCCTCTCTTTTGCACTAAGATGGAGCGATGCGGAATTTGTGACGGTATGGTCTTCCTGGGACTTTACATATAGAGCTCCTGTAAATTTGCAAGCATATGTCATTACGTTATGGACAGGAAATAATCTTATTTGTTTTGTTTGTATCTTGTAGGAGCATGCCACACGTTGGGCCTGCAATCCTGAATGCTACCTGTAACTCACGCTGTTTATGTTCAAGCAGCTATGATCCTGTATGTGGAAGCGATGGGATCATGTACTTCTCCGCGTGTCATGCTGGTTGTGATGTAGACACTGAAAATTATAATACGGTAGGTCTTAATCTGAAAAATACATGCTTCTCTCAATGCTCTCGGTGATGAAGCAAAATTTTACAGAAGTTTGATTGTTAACACCTTGAAATAATAACGAAATCATGTGACGACTTATTTGTTGTAGATGATCAGACGAGATCGTTTTAATCTGGTACTTTTTGTAGAGTTTCAGAGAGTGCAGTTGCGTCATCGATACAAACTATGCATCAGGTCTTGGTACAGCAGTTCCTGGAACTTGCGACTCATCATGCTCCTATTCCAGCCTGTATTTCGCCGCACTCTTTGTTGTTCTTCTCTTCGGTGCTACTACGGCTGTTTCGACCTGGACAGCAACAGTAAGGTAACTGGAAGATCTTGACAACTGAACAGCAAAATGTATTTTCTTTCCACAGATATCTGCTTTACGCTCCAAGTGCATGAAGTACAATACAGTAGCAAATCCAGCATCAGCTCTGAGAAAGGATTGTATTGGCCCATGCCCAAGCGCTAGAGATCTGCGATTGTCCCCGCACAATTAGGCCGACTAAATCCTTTGTCAGAGCTGAAGCTGGATGCGCATCACAATAGTAGCAGGCATGGACCAAGGGGACGATTCTGTCCGCACCTGAACTGGGCTTTTGAGCTTTGTATTCCCTTAAAGGCACCCCCTTTAGATTTAGACCCGAAGGGTCCAATAGCCAAAAAAATATGATAGGCCTGTATTTTATTATTTTCTTGATTCCTGATACTTCAGGTTATTGTCCAGTTTGATGAAAAAAAGATAATAATAAATCAATTCTGACCAGGGAATCAAATTGATTTAAAGACCTGACTTCACTTTGCAATTTGTTTTGTAAATGTTTTAAAATGGAATAAATTGTTTTTCCTTTTGAAACTATCCCTTTCATTATGTTGAACGTGACTAATACGTTTAATAAAAAATTACTCGTTGGATTTAATGTTTTATTTCTTACAGAGTTGTATCACACAGTCAGAGAGCGTTTGCACTGGGATTTCAAACACTGATTTATGGGTTACTAGGTAGGCATCAGCATCATTTCCTCTTCTAAACAGTAGTACTATTTGCTTTGCATTCTCTACACCCCCCCCCCAAAAAAAAAGCAACAACAAAAACAAGTACATGAACAATATAAAACTAAACAAAGAATACTTCTGGAAAGTTTGTTTATCAAGTCAATATTTTCCCCCGTTTGGCGGAAATGGAACTGGGCATAACGGGCACATAACAGGCAAAATACATCATGCCATATTTTAGATGCACATCGCACCCCTAGCTTTTATAGCCCCTACTTCCCCAAAATGAATAAAAATTCAATTTAAAAAAATATATTTGTCACTGATATACACGAATATAAAATATATTTAGTCGATAAAACCTGAACAGGGCATATTTAAAAGGGCACCGAACAGTTAAAATATAATATGTCATGACTCAAATACATTTCAATGTCACTATATCCCCAGCTTCCCCTGCCCATTTTTTATTTATTATATCATTATTACCATTTTATTTATTACTCCCTTCTTTTCTTGCTAAACTCTACTGTTTTTGTTAACAGGTAGTGTACCTGGACCCATCGTTCTCGGCGCTCTGTTGGATCATTCTTGTCTTATATGGGAAACCAGCTGCGAAGGTGATACGGGGAACTGCTGGCTGTACGAGAATCGAGATTCAGCTCTTTGGTTCCTCATCCTCTGCGTCGTTTGTCAGTTCCTCGCCGTTGTGTTCTTTATCCTCGCCCTGATATCATATCGCCCACCCGATAAAGTCGTCCCTACCAAGGATCAAGATGCGAGCGACGAAAAAACAAAGAGAGATTTATTGCAGGACCAAAAAAATGTACTTGTTTGAAGTTGATCCGTACGAGTGTTCTTAGTTGATGATGACTATGGAATTACTTCTAATATAAATTAAGCTTCCACGAGTATCATTGCAAGAAGAAAAGGGGAATATATAGGTCTATAATAGAGGCTGCAGCAGTCAAGAAAGGGGTATTTATTAGAAGGTAAAAGGAGCACTTATCGGAAGGTAAAATGAGCCCTTATCATGTTCTTTTGACCTCTCTTTTTGCAGGCATTTCTCTCTCTTTGCCAGTCTCTATATTTCTCTGCAACTGTTCACTATACACCTCGTCTTTCTTTCTCTTTATTTATTTTTTTAAGCTCGCATCCCATCTCCTTATTTTTCAATTCATTATCCCATTTATATAAATCCTTTCTACCATTCCCACAATTTCTTTCTTACAGAATTAAATAAATTATCAAAATTGCCACTGTTTTTACATATAATATTCTACAATATCTTTTATTCTAAAAACATATTATTGCATCTTCACAATGACAGTTTTATGAACATTATCATACATAGCTCAATGATATATTCAAGGCACATTCTGAACCACAAGACAAATTGAAAACTATTGCTTGCATAAGTACAGGACATTTAGCACAAAAAAAAAATTTCTACCCAAAGCTCTTTTTGTATCAATTTTTGCATATTATATATTTCTGGTAATGTTTCATTCTTTGTTCTTTTTGTTTTAATAGAAATGTGAGACTTTCCATTATAATTAATATTATTATTGAGCCAATATTTGCACATTTTAAAATCAATTGTGATCTTGAACATCAATAAAAGAAACACATTTCAAAGATATATATGTTGAGGAATCGTAGCCCTTTTGCCATTTTCTTTAAATAGTTTGAGATTTTAAATTTCCATGCAGCATTTTAAAAAATTTGTTCAAAGATTTATGATGAAACCTGCTTCAGTCTAAATTGTCACTCTTAAAAAATTATTTTAATCTAAAAGTGTTAATGTAATGCTGACAATAAAGAGAATACGAATCTCAATATTATTTCTTTCTTTTATGCATTGCATTATTAAAAATAGACCCTCAATATTCTAATATAACTACATCATATTGATTTATGCATCCAAGCAGAATGTGAATAAGCCAAAGGTAATGCTGATATAGCAATTTAGCATCATATCTGGTCAGATTTTCTACATGCTTTATGGTTTTCACAAGAAGATGTGGTTCTTAAATTTGGCTTTCATATAGATTCACAATTGATTCTATGCAATTTATGATTATGAAATATTACTGCATATACTCTGCACAGTCGTTAGTATCTCAAATTATGATAACTAATTTGGTTTAACAAAATTAGGGAGAGAGAAAGAGAGAGAGGGGGGAGAAGACAGATAAGACAAATGTGTATGAAAGGAAGGGAAAAAGAGAGATAGAAAGAGGTTGATTGACCAATCTGAATAAAAATGAAAAAAAAAAATACTACTCTTTTCGGAGCCCAAAAATTATGTTATTATTCCAAACTACCCAAACCATACATAACATTTAACAGAAATAAATAATATTGGAATAAATTAATTATAGATACATAAATAATTTACAAAGACATACAATGTTCTGTTTTCTCCTTTCTGTACAAATGGGCATAGCAAGTAATTGCAATAGAAATTTCATCAAAATACAAATAACAATTGTATTACAACATTCTTTACATAATGTATGAAAACAAAGCTGTATTTCCTTATAAAATAATGATTTTAACAGTCACAATAATTACCAACCTCCATCATATTGTTAAAAACATTGACGACAGATAAAAGTTCTTTGCATTTAAAAAGTAAAAATTGTCATCAGATAAACCAGGATACTAATGACAACAATTAAAAACAAATTGCTACTGTTTATTTTCATACCAAAATATCTCAAATCATCAATCTGTTCATTTTTTTTAAATATATATTATTTCAAAAATTATTTTCTGAAGACTTCAGAAAAAAATTATGTTTCATCATTTGTCATCGTGCAGAATCTGAAAAATACTTTCTCTCAAATATTTGCATTGTCGCTTTGGACCATGAGAGAGTAACACTAAAATATCTGACATCTTACCATCATGCAACAATCAATTACATTTCAGAATACTTTGGGAAGACATAATTTTCCATGCGTGTTATCCATGAACAACGTCCGTTCATATTCCTAAAATGTGAATATTAATGTATAATACTGTATATCTCTCATTGACATAATTATACAAAAGTTGCAGATATGACATTGCAATGAGCTCTGGTAGCCTACAATACGCAACAAAATAATTACATCGGACATTAAAAAATTATTTAAAAAACACTGCTATTAGGTTCTCGCTGCGCTTATTTGTAGGAAATTTGTCTTGAGACTTGTTTCTAATCAGACAATCAAAGTTGAGCAGTAATAAGTAATGTTATTTTTTAGTCCATGATTATAAAAGAATATAATGAGAGAGTATGAAAGTAATTGCATATGTCAATTATATATTACAATGCCACAGGTCTAAAATGCACCAAATTGAATACACCAAGCTTATCTTAATGCATAGCTATTAGCACTGGAAGAGTTAACAGCATTTTTAAAATTCAACTTACATTATATCCATATTCATATCCCACTTTCACAACAGAAACAATTTCCATGTTTATCTGTTGCACCTGAAATTGGTTAGTATTATGCATAAAATAAATACCATTTCTATAATGTAGAATACATATTACTTGGAGATGCATTTGATCTTACACTGAAATACAATATTTTGAAATACTCATTTTTGCATTTAGGTAAATTGAACTAAATGATATCTCCAAAAATTCACAAACAAGAACATGAGAATATGTTTGATTTTTAGTGAAAAGCAGTCTTGAAAATTCAAGTAAAAATTATGAACACTTAGGTTTGGATCAGAATAAAATAACTAAATTTTAGCACGCATTAACAAAAATTACAAAGTACCCTCAACATCATCTCAAATCATAAGAATAGTTCATTCAACATCTTTATTATTGACAGTGGCATAATCTTACAGAATATAATAAATCATTTAGCCAAAATATACAAATATGCTCTTGATAACTATACTCTGCACAAACTATTTTAATTCACAATTAAACAAAGAATTTCATATAGGAATGATAGATAATTTTAAAAAAAGATAAAGAAATATAATGTTGACCTTCTTTGTCAGCTTGTATGAGCAAAGAATGACATTCATGAAAGCTTTCCGTACTGTGAAAATCTATGCAAAAGTCAGAAGACTATTATTATTATACCAAACATAGCATTCAATGTACAAACTTGATTCTTCAATCTATTTTTAACTTAATATGTATTTTGTGAAGTTGTTGGAAATAAAATGAAATGGATGTAAAAAGCATTGTATTACCATGTTTGATAATTTTGTGAAAGGTTTTTGGTTAAAAAGCAAAAGGTAATATCCCTTTTGGAAGACATCATGCTAGATGTAACACATTAAATAGAAGAATAATTTATCTTCATTGTCAATTTCATTTTGCAATATGCCCTAATGGTATACAACATTACCAAAGTTTAGTAAAGATTTGGTGGTATCATATCATTATGTAACCCAAAGAAAGTATTAACAATTTTGAAAAATATGCTGGCCATATGAAATGCTTTGGGTGTTAATAATTTTTAAATAGCAGTATAGCACATTCTTATAGATCAAGAGCCCTGATTGCTAGAAAATTGTATGTACTGTGACACAAATTTATGTCATAATTTCATTGCATGATTTCTGACAAAGTTTCTAGCAAGGGATTTATGTGAATATTCTGGGGTTTATACCATGGTAAAGCAACAAGGCCCTGATTCCATAAAACTAGTCATTATTAATGATTTTAGTAAAAAATTATTGATAAAACTTATCAATTTAAATTCATACAAATGACAGTACTCCCTATATTAGTAATGGACTTATAAAAAACCTTACACAGTTGTCTGTCTCGAATTATTATGTAAGTCTTCCATGCTTGGAGTGATTTGGCGATAGATACCGTTCGAGTTCACTCCATTTGTCTTCATCCCTTCCGCATGCCTTGCAGCAACGACCGGCGATCCTACGGGAGGGGGAGGTGGGGGTTTATAGGAGATGAGAGCCCCTAAGAAGAAGATCAGGGAACCCACTTTGATACAGGCGGCTAGGATGAGCATGGATTTGCTGAATGTAGCATTGTTATAGAGCCAGCAGGTTCCTTGTCCATCGCAGGAGTTCTCCCAGAGCAGACAGGCCTTGTCGATGATAGCACCAAAGACCACTGGGCCAGGAACAGTCCCTGGATAAAATCAATAAAACACAAATAGTTAGTGGAAGGTGAAACTGAAAGTAGTATTGAGAGAAGATTTCAACACACCTGCTCAAAACTAGTAATAAGTCACCAGAATTCATATTTGGGTTTAATAATATTATGTTACATTTATATGGCGCTTAATGCAGTTGTTTCTAAGCGCATAAACGAAATTATAAATTATACGAGTACAAATACAAAATTTATGCAAATCTAATATTAATTAAGAAATCCAAGTACAAATGAATAAATCAAAGAATACTTTTTTTTCATACGTTTCCTGACACTAAAGATTCGAAGCTTTCCCCTATTTAGTGGTAGGTGAGGTTTAAATTAAGCGAGTGAGTATCAAAAGACAGTCTTAACCCTGGTTACATGCAGGTGAAAATGTGACCCTCACGCTCAAACCACCAATAAGTCATCAGTACCCTATAACATAAAGAGTCATGATCAATTGCAAATAAATAGTAGCCAATCAGGTTCCTAGTTGCATAGATTCCTTGCAATAAACTATCATTGTGAACCAATCAGAATGGTGGTTCCAATTTTGCAATTGATCATAACACTCTATGTTACAGGGCACATAATTGATATTTTGGTTGTTTTTTTCCTTTTATGAAACTAGAGATTAAAGGCTTTCCTATGATAGCTAACACTTGAAGTTATAAAGTATAACCAATTTATGTTAGAAGAAGAGCTATCACTGACATCCTATGCTGAAAATTTTGCCACTCCTGTCATTTACTCTGTTGTGCTATTTACGATTAATTGCTGGTTTTGAGATGGAGTTTCACAAATTTGTTCAAAGGTGGTGTAAGAATCTAAGAGCATTGCAAAGTAACAGTTGTAAGCTACTCCAAAGTACCTGGACTGTATCAGCAAATGTAAATCATAATGTATGCAATATTTAATAAGAAGACAATGTCTTTTGGGGGGATTAAAGCTCCTCTTTATAGCAGCACCAAAGGATCAAAAACGTTTATTGAATTATGCTCTCAAAGAAAATGATGAAACTAACTGGATTTATTGCATATATTTTCAAATATTTCAAAAATTCTTAACTCTCAAATTCATTGATTCTTCTCAATAATTTACTGAGATCTTTTTCTCTTGTTTTTCATTATGTTATGGACTAATTTAAAAGGAGGAGGAGGGTTACAGATATTCCATGATAAAAAGGTGTTCTTTCAAGAAGCTGTGGCAAACACTTTATACCGGTACATACCTAATGCTCTGTAGAGTAATGACTGCAACCCAAGCGCAAATGATCGCTGAGAATGAGGAACGCATCTAAAGAAAAGAAAAAAATAAAATAAGAAAACACATAGTTAGGTTAGATTTTAGATATATAAACAAAATCAGAACTTTGAAATTGTAAAATTCTTTTGTCCCTTTACCAACCTTTTTTCTTCATGTATTATATAATTACTACAGTTATATGTGTGAATCTTGAGGTTTAGAAATTTCTTGTTTATTCTTTAATAAGTGGCATATAATACTTTTATGCAATTCCTGCTCATGCATTTCTTACTGATTTTTTACTTTGAAAGCACTTCTGTAAGATGTCTTTTTGCACATATCATGATCATTTTGTAACACGCATATAGACAGGTAAAGGTACTTTACCCTACAAAGGGATAATTCATACTATTCAGATTATTCCGTCACCGTGAGAAATTGTTTCTTCTAGTTATAGTACAATTGCCTGGTAATGCTCTCGGTCCGCTGTGTGCCAACTGCTTTGAATGATAATATGCCGGATATACCAAACCTTCTCCTTAGGCAACTTACCAAAAGATAAAGCTGCGGCCCCACTGCATGAAAGCTGAACAGTGGCGTTTATACCGGATGTAATAATCACCTCTTATTAAGTCGATGGGAGATATATTATGGGGATTGGTACACATATATAATCCTATTGTGAGGTATTCATGCAGGGCTGCGGCTTAATCTTTTGGTAGTGGCCTTGAAATGCAAATTGCCTGCAGTGGACCGAGGGCACTACTTTCTGGTCTCTTAAGTCTTATTACCTCAGTGTTGCTGTGGTAGAGGGTACGACCGCCAGAATGGTGAAGAACTCGATACAGAAGAGAAGCACAAGGAAGACATTAGTCCAACCACAGGAGGAGTCACACTTTCCTAGTGTAGCCATCGGAAGGTCAGAGGTGAAGTTATCAGGATAGCAATGCAGCTGCAATTCCCGTAACCCTATCGAAAAAATCAGGGGGAAAATTTATTTGTTTTAGTATTCATAAGAAGAAAAAAAGTGAATCGATATAATTCTAAATGACTTTATTTAGTGTTTTTTATTCATTAGGTCATACTTTTTGTGTTCGTTCCCCATTCATGACATCACGCTTATAAAGTCTATCAAATGGCTGCCAACTCTTGCCTTTCATGCAATTGGACAGGATTGTAGCAAGACAAAAGGCCATCTTGCTCCGTATAGGTGGAATAATCACATATTTCTGATTCATCATATCAAAATAGAGACACAAGGCCCCAAAGTCACCGAGCAAAGAGTCACAAAAATAAGCAAATTAATACAAAAGTGTTAATTTTGGGAAATGTTTTTGATTTACTGATTCTTCAGTGTTTATATGTGCTCTCTAAACAAAATTAAATGAAAATGATAAGGGGAAAGTACATAAATAGTTTTGCAATATTAGATTGTTTCTAGTCTTCCAATTAGCTCTCTCCGCAACGATATTATGTTTCTTTTTCATTACATTATAAAATTATTTATGCTCATTTTTCTCTTTGTCAATCTATTGTGAATTATTGTAAGTTTGTTTATATGTTCTTATAATTGTACATATATTTGTTATATGTAACATACATTTTGTATCTTTATTATTGTGGAAAATAAATGAAAGAATGAATAAATATCCTTGACTCTTGCTGGTGACTTGTGTCTCATTTTTATATGATGCATCACATTTGGTCAAAACCCATGCAGGTGTATTCCTCACCTCCTCTTCCCAGCTATTAAGGCAACCAGCATGGCAGGCAGAGTAGTAGATGATGTTGTCACACCGCATACCGGTTGGAACATACTATCACAGTAACAGTCTCCATTACAGGTGTGTTCCAAATCGGAACCTCTCGATGTCACATCCACATCTCTGAAATTAAAGAGAACATCAAAGGGTAAATTTTACTGGAATTGCTCAGTTACTTCATTAATATTATGATTCATCTTTAACCTTGAAAAAATATCAGTCGAATTATAAATCATTTCCTGAAATGTTTTGTGAAAATTGTGAAGTTGAAATTGTTGAAAAAGTTAGCTAAGGTCCACCGACCTTAGGGTTAAGTTGCTTGGAAAAATGTGCTTGGTGGAACGTCACAGTGAATTGTAAGTTTCAACTTCACAATTTTCCAAAACATTCCAGTAAATGATTTATACTTTGACTGATATTAGCTCAGTTACTCAATAAAGAGAGCAATATAATTTTATCTTACCAAAATTTGTTAATTTTTTTATATCAACTAGTTCCTTAAACACACAGGAATAAATTAACAACTAGCTCACATTATGTCTGAGTACGGACACCAGAAGCTCAATGCTACTGTATGTTTTATTCTTTTAAAGACGTGCAACTTGCTCTATGATAAGGATTTTGAGGAGGGAAATTATCTTACATTTGTCCATATTCGACGGGTAACGCCAGCAAAGTTAGGATTGGACAGCTGATGATGAACGCTCCGAGGAAGAAGAATGAGATTGTGAGGACACAAAGACACCACTTGATCATTCCTTGGAACTTGAGATTGAACTCTTGACCACATAGCCCCCGATGACCGAGCCCCCTACGGCCGCCGGATCACTGTGAAACCTGCAGAGAAATAATTACAAATTGGAATAATAATAATGTATTTACAATGTTCACATTTATTTACAAATTTGCATAATAATAACATATATCTACAACTTGCATAATGATAATATTATATTCCAATTTTGCATAATCACATATTCAAGAGTTTGTATAATGATAACATAAACTACCTCATGCTTTTCATCATGATTTCTTTTAGGAAAATTAGTGCAACATGGTATTCGAAACTATTCATAAGCAGTTGGGACTTATTGAGCTTGTGAGCATAAAGATGAAACTTGGTTTCTTAAGTATATCAGCCACATGATTGCATTGAGCAAGATAATATGTGTATTACCTTGTTTGTCATGAAACTGTTGCAAATTACCAATGCAATTCACAATTAAACACCTTCATGAGAGCAGAGGGCATTATTGTCCAAATTTGCGATCCCTGATATCTCTACTCTAAATAGTTATACAACCCCATCTCAAAATACAATTTCCCACAAAGGTGTATCAATTCTCTGAAACCTTACAACAAAGATCATCTCAACTCCACACACTAATCACACAAATTGTTTTCCCCAATCTTCCTTCAATTATTGCAATCATTACCAATTATGCGCTAATAAGGAACATATCCTGAAAGTCATCTAGTGTTCAATTTGGGTTATTATGGTTATATGACCTTCGGTTTGGAATTGCTTCTTTAAACACTTTCTATTAAGCAACAAATTCAGATTTATTTTTTTTTAGAAAGGAAAATATGAATGGTATTCACATCTTGCTAATGTTTGCTTCACACGAAAATTGTTGTCATTTTCCAGATGAAGAAAATTGAAATGGTCTTGCATCAACGAAAGTATGGTTTAATGATCAAGTAGCATTGGGAGCTGTTAGTTTCCATTTTGTCAAAGAAAATAGTAAGGGATTCGTTTGTTTACTCATAATCATGGCACAGTTTAACTGCGTAATACTAAAAAAAAAATTAAATAATTATTTTAGATGATTAAAGTCAAATAAGGCATGATTATAAATCCTCTTTGATAAATTAGGAAAAAATGTTCTTCCTTTTTTATTTTGTTTTGTTTTTGTTTGTTTGTTGTTGTTGTTGTTGTTGTTGTTTTTTTTTTTTTTTGGGGGGGGGTAAAATGGTGATAATTTCCTATCCGAGAATAATACTGTATCATATGTGCACTTAACATACACATTCTTAGCAGTTCTGCCAAAGTAGTGTTTGCTTCACTTCAGCCTTTGTTTTCCCCCTGTAACTAAAACTATATTTCAGCTATTTCATCAAGTATAAACATATCTAAATGTTTTTCCTTAATGTATGAAGACAGCCATTTTCACAGGTGTAGACAAGGCCAGGAGAAACAATTATGACAAGAACTAGAACACTTAAACCCAATGCCCAGTTATTCAAAATGGGAAGTGTAGATGTATATAGCAGGGCCGGATGAGGACATGAAGAAAAATTGAGAGAAAGAGAAACAAACTATATGCAGACAGAGTATTAGATGGGTAGGCCTTAATCAGAAGAGAAAAGGAGACTGATAGGAACAGGAGACGTAGAAATGAAATAAAATAGACTGGGGTTAGGCAGATATGCCGTTGTTATAAACATGCAAAAAATATGTTGTTTTGCATGTTTTTTGTGTGTTTTTTCTCTTTGGTTTGGTGGGGAATGCAAAGCAAAAAAGGATCAATTAAAGGGTAAGTTTAAATTAAACTGATACATAGGCTTACTAGTAATTCATTGAAAGTTGAGTCCTATTTATGAGAACATCACTTTGCTTCTCAGAACAAAAGGCAAGCGGAGGAGAAAAGAAAGGGATAGACATGGAGGTATTGGATCTTTCCCTTAGGTCCTCTTTCCCACCCAACAATTATATGATTGAATGGGACCATGTGTAGAACTGACAAGGGCATATGTAGGTGAGCTAATAGGCAGAACAGCAGCTGATCCCTGACTGGTCTGGGGAGCTGGGACCAAGTTCCAATTCTACAGCGCACACTTGCTTCTCATTCTCACAATCAAGGTCAAACTCTATAGCAAAATCCAAGTTGTATAATCATCAACATTCTATTCTATGAAAAAGAATTCCAGAAAGTTATGGACAAAAATATTTTTTACCTGCACTTGAATCTTTTTATCAAGAAATGAAAAAACACTACTTTTACCACAAACAAGTGAGATATGCATACTGTATAAGCCAATATTTTCGCGTCCAGATATTTTCGCGATTTTGGACTAGTTGGGGAAATTCGCGGGAGCAAAATTTCGCGATTTGGTGATGACTTCATTACTATAAATAGCCTTGTACTAACGTGGAAATTTTCGCGACGACCACCTCGCGAAATTCGCGAAAATAAAGTCATCGCGAAAATAACCACTTATACAAAATAGGCATAAAAGACATATATTTTCCAAAAAGACTATTTCCAAACAGGCGAAGCTATGGTATTAATTTACACTAATATACACATTCAAGTGAACTATATGTTTGATTATAATTTGAAGCGTTTGCCAATACATTTGAACTTGAACCATTAAAAATGTATAGGTCAGAGCCTACAAAATATAAACCCTGTGAGCTGTGAGAAAAATAAAGTTAGTGTGCAGTCATAAGGGGGTCTGAAAATATTGCATTCTTCACTTTTTCAGAGGATAAGATTTTAATCCTACCCCAGTTCGTGGTAAACATTCATCACATGCTAATTATTACTCAGTTCCATATTTGAGGCTCTCAAACACCTGTGTCCTAAAAAAAATATCCCATATTAAACCTGAATTTGGCAGTGCTCCAAACAACTTTGCATGACTTGATGATCAAGACCTACCTAAGACGTGGGAAATCAAAATTACTCAACGTGAATATAATAACAGCACAACTGTCACGTAAATCCCTTTTATTTTACCATCTGCTATCATCTATCACCATTGACTCATTCCAAAAAGAAGAGACAAATAGAACAAAAGAGGTTGTAAAATTGACCATGATGTCATTTTGATGGGTGGCTAGATCTTCCTAAATTCGGCCGATTTAATTCCCTCAACAACTGCTAACCAGGTAGACATCCCCCTTTAATGGACCATGAGCAGCTGTATGCCTAAAATCAACCCCCTAGACAAATTGAAGAAGATTTGTAAATCCATGACAATATTCACTCCATTTATGGTTCATAAGGAGAGAATAGGAAGGATGTTTACTGCATAGAAAAGAATCTGATGTGAGGCTCTTTTGAATGAATAGGAACAAACGAAAGACAGATGAAGTGTTTTCTTGATATCACTTAAATTAAACAAAACACAGAACTTTAGGCCTAAAACTTTCCCAATCCAAGACATTGAGAAGCTAATATATTAGCTTATGCACAGACAAAATGTATGAGGTTAGGGGACAATTTGTGGGAGAATCATACATCTATGGCCACAAACTCCGTATACAACTTTAAAAAGAAGGGAAAATAATGAAGACTAATATATTTTCAAAGAAAATGTAAAGAGCAAACATGACAAGGAATTCTTGAGCAGCTGTTGTATTTTCAATCGTAAAGTTGAGGAGCCAGCAAGTTTTCATGAAGAACTAATGAGGTACGTGTGTTTCAGACATATACCGCAAATCTATGTATGATTTTAATAGAAACAAAAACAATTGGATGTAGTCTCATCTTGAAAACAAAGATCAAACAACAGGTCACAGGAGTATTCTAGTAATTGATCAGCTGTTGCATTTTCAGTGCCTAAGTTGAGAAGTGGATAATCTAAGGCTATGATGAATAATATACGGGTGTACTAGTCAGGACCACTGATTCAAACCACTGCATCTCTTACAGATTTGCACAATCCTCTCACAAATCCTGAGCATGTTCGGTAATAAAGGAAGAGGTTGATAACTGGGAATGATTATCACGCTTTGATTTAATTAAAAGATTTGACTTGTCGGAAATAATAAGCGTAAGTTACAAATCAGGTCAGCATTTGCTTCTAGATGTGACAAGAAATTGTAATTCTCTTTTCCTGTGGGTTAATTCCCCCTGTTCTGGGAGATTCCGTCATCTAAGATACATACAGGTATCATACTTTTTTTTGTTTCTTGTACAAGTACCTGTATTTTTAAAATACCTGCTTTTTAAAAGTATTTTCAATCCATATAATTATATTCAACGACTTTGATTTAAAAAGATACATACTCTAATTCCTAACTTACTGTACAAAAGGTGTTTGACTTGCTGAATTACTCATTGTTATTTAATTAAAGATTTGTTGATCATATTCTTTAGATATCTTATTAAGGAGACTTTTAATCTCCTCCTCTTGAACATTCTAATTCTCCTCTTCTATCGAATGTACCTTTGTCTTTTCTAATGATAATGATAATGCTACCCTACTTTGACAAAAGGAAGCAAGTGACCTATTAATCAATTTTGAGTCTTTCCTGTTTTAATCCAGATTACTGACATAAAGTAAGACATCACTGACATTACATTGACATCAATGTAAATGACGAATACATTTTGCCCTTTTACAGTTACTTGGTTCCTTTTGATAAAGCAGGGCAGAATAAATAACTAAGACACTAACCAACTAACAATGCTGCCCAACTGGATGAAAGACTAAACTGAGACTCCAGGAACTTAGGAGCAAACACTGCAAATCCTGCAAGAAGGAACCACTCAGTGGTGGCTGCTCCACAGATACACATGAACGGAACATTCTTGACCAGGACCAAGGTTGCTTTCGGGAAGTCCCTAAGGCTGTTGCCGAAGCCCTCCCTCGCTGAAAACTCGGCACCCTTGTGGGCTTCGTTGACCCTCTCTCTGGCTAACCGGTGTTGACCTGTGTGTGGAAAGAAAAAAGAAACAATTTGTGACCTGTTAGTTCACTTCACTTGGTCATACCTTTAAATGAATACATTACCTGCAAAAAAAAAGCTACATAGAGTGCTGGTAATGATGGTGGATATAATTCTATTGGAGTCAAGCAATCTTACACAGGATTATCAAAATTACAAATAATTTATATCGGCCAAAAGATTTAGGAAGGCGCTATACAAAGCTGAGCAAAGAATAATAAGGAAATTGAGATAGGCATCCCTTCAAAATGAGCCTATTTAGGGCCTAGGGCAAGATCCAGGTAACGCAAATGAGCTTTCGAGAGTTTGTATGGAATTTTGCTTGTCAAGATCACACCCAATCTACTGGTAAACCTTTCTGAACGAATATTAGCAGTTTCCTATTGACTTACCAGAGTTCATGATTGGATTTCATCCAATTATTAAACAGTGTTCACGAAGACCTCAGATACCCACTTGGTTTAACAATTTTCTTATTGACTAATACAACATGGGCTTAACCCATTTGGTCAACTAACAATTTGGTCTCGACCGGCAGAAGACAAATTGGGGATCAGACAAAAAGATCGACAGATAAAGTAGCAATTAGACCAAAAGGGTATAAGATGAAATTGAATTAGACCAAATGAACATTGGTCGACGTGTGTGTAGACCAATTGGCAATTTTCCTTTCAAGCCTATGATCTTCTGAAGATGTGGACATAGTGACCCAGATTCTCAAAATTAGTTTTCAAAATTGTGGACGGAAACCATGGACGATGTATATTTTGTGCAATATTTAAGTTTAATTCAGCCTGGAGATTGAGAAAAGGTCCAATACAAATGCCTGATTTTGTCATAGGGCGTTAAATTTATGCCTTTTTCTATGAATTGAGCATAATGAGCCCACAGTTTTGAATTAATGAGTCCACTCTTGGGTCAACTGTTAATTCAAATTAACTTACATAAACATAAGACCGGGACGAAATGGTAGGGCCTATAACAAGTGACAAAAGCAATAATAGGAATGATGCATATATGATCAAGCGTCAAATGTTTAATTAGTTTAAATGGCTATCTATTGCATGTTTAGGAGGGCAAATTAATTTCTCTTCTTTTAAATACTAATGCATTACATCTCAACCACCCCATCCCAAACCCCTTAGCAACGACCTCTCACCTGGAAGTGCTTTAGGGAATGCAAGAAATGGAATGATGATACTAAGGGCCAGGAAGGCAGTGAGAATGAAACCCATCCACCAGGCTCCAACAAAGAGGGGGCTCTCCGGATCCAGGCCAAGACTGTAACAAAAAAGATGGTTGATTCATTATGTTATTAGATATTGGTAGTAGAAAATGGAATCGGTCTTTTTCATACAGATAGTGTGTAATAATGGAATACTTTGGTGGTGATAATGTAAGTATATTTCGGTACACAATATATTGAAAAGAAAAGTTGTAGCTTGTAAGTTCACAATTTGAAATTTCAGTGTTCTATTGATAAGGACATGAGGCCAGATTTGGTTTCCTTTTTTAAATCACTTTAAGGATGTTCAAAAAAAAAAATCAGTCAGGGCTCAATCCATATAAAGCAACGAGTACGAAGCAAGAAGGAGATTCTCTTAAACTCCAGACTAGAGCAAGGAGGGAAATTGAATGTGATTCGTTCAAATCAATGCCAGCTTAGGTAGACGTTGGGAAAGAAAATGGTAAGAACTTCCACGAGGGAAGAGAGATCAAGAGATGGAGACGGTTAGGTGAAGAATAGAGGATATGAATGATAGATGGGTTAACTGTAAGGAAAAGTAGGCTATTAATTTGGAGTTTGAGAAGACCTGCATTTTAGCTTGAAAGGTGATACACTAATATTCAAATGCTTTGACAGGTATATTCTCCACACAAACTTTTTTCACCTATGTGAAATGTGTTTGTAGGCCCTATGTTCTTGTTTAAATTTCATAGATTTTGAAACATGTCCCGTTTTAATGGAATTTCTTTGATCCAGCAGTGAATATATGCTCACCAACATGAAGGATTATTTTCTTTTTTAATCTGAACACCACAAACAAAACTAGAAAAATGGTTTGTGCACTGTCCAACTCTTACTTTAATCAAGGGGCGAAGCGCCTTGCTTCAATGATAACTGATCAACTTTTTAATTTGTTTATTTGGCTATAACACACATTTCCCATAGATATCACCCCGAAAATATTCGGGCTTAGTCCTCAATGGGTTAAAGATATCATGAAGCATACATCAAAATCTTCTGACAAAATCAAAGCTCCTAGGGCAATGCAATGGACATGGCCTAATGGAAACATCTGTGGGGAGGCTGACCCAACAACTTCAGAAGACGATCACAGACTAATAATCTTAACAAGTAATCAGTCATGCTTCTTTAAATTACAAATTGTTCATCCCTTGTCCTTTCTTATTTTTATCGATGAAGACGAAACCAGACTTTTCAAACTCCCAAGGCTAGGAATCTATGCATCCTCTCAGATCAAATCCATTCCACAGAAAAACTCAGGAGTGATCGAGATTGTGGACAAAACTAGACATGTGGAGGCCCATGTGGGACTGAAGGGGAAAACTTGTCTACTGTGATCCACTTTCATTTGCAGCTTCAAACCTCCAACCCCCCTTTTCTGACAATTATGTCAGAATGAATAAATAATCCTTGATACATGTACACAATAACACTTAAAATCAGAGGGAACATATTTTCCATTGCAAGTATGTACAGGGATTTTTTTTTTTTTTCTCATTATTTCTCTATTTAAGCACTTTTCCATCTAGGGTTGATAATAAAGGCCTTACATTAAAAATGAATGCAAACAGTATTAGATACGATGTAGATGTGTGATGCTTCTAAATATTTGCTCTGTTTAGATCCAGAAAGACAGTAACGCATACATGCCAAGTCTCACGCATCTTGCGTGAGAATCACGCATTTCAGGTCCGTCTCACGATCTCACGCAGAACACCCCATTTCTCACGCAAAATGAGAAAAAGTAGCATTGTTATAGATTTTTTTACCATTTTGGAGTCTCAAAACCCTAAATATCGGCAGTTTTGTCGCGCATCAATTGCAAGTGCGATGTTTTCAAGCAGGCGATCGTTATAGCTTACTACGTGAAACGTGTGTTGCGTGCGCACGCGCCTCTTTTGTGTACAAATTACTACTGCGCGCGCGCACATGTGGTAACGCGCGCCGCGTGCGCACCGCATTCAAACACGATGTGAATGATCTCACGCAAATTTTTTTTTTTAACTTGGCATGTCTGGTAACGCCACGTTAAGTGTTAAGAGCCTTTTAGCTCTCACCTCATAATTTCAACAAATTTGACAAGCCTAATAACATGAACGTTCACACTGCTCTAAAAACACCGTACATGTATATCAACTACAAGTACATCTCCTTCTCCATAATATTTCTACTTGTGTGAAACGGCCCGATATATTGTGACTTCGCTATCACTTTAATGATAAGTGAAATCCATCACTGCAGGTCCAGACTAGAACTTCCCCCAAGCAGAGTTTGAGCTAAACTGCCCTGGAAATGAGTCAGGATTGGTGAAAAGTGGGGGTTTTAGGTGCAAAAGGAGTCACTCCTAGGTCACTCTAAAAGAGCTGCTCACAATTTTTTTTTTTTTTTTTTTTTTTTTTTTTTTACAATAACCTGCACAAAATGGCTTCAAATGTCATGCCTTGGTAATGGTCAAGAGTTTGAGTGATAAAAATGTAACTAAGGCTAGCTGCACACTCTTTTTTTTTTTAAACTAAAGAGGGGCCTCCATTTTGAATAGGATTCAATATTCAAAGACATAAACATCTAAATAAAAAAAATAAAAAAATAAAAAAACTCAGAATGAAATGAAATGAGTTTGATAGGAGAAACTTAATTGTCTCCAAAAGCCATCTGCCTAGGCTATCTACATGTATAAAGACTGCTTTTGTCAACTTTCTTGAGCAGTCTCTATAGAGTGCAATCACTATAATCGTCGTGCACTAGCCATTGTCTCGAATAACACCTGAGCGTTAAATTAGAGTCTATGGATACAGGGTTACCACAATAAGTGACAGACATTGCCCAGGAAGGATGCAAAATAAGTTAGAGAAACAATGGGTGAGACAATAAGTGACCATAGTGACACATAACCATAACACAAAGTATGAAATTATTTCTATTTTTGCAGACAGGAATTAAGCTTTCAGTAAAAAGAAATCTTAAGAGAGACCCCAACAATCTTAGTCATTCAAGCTGGAGGCTTCGGGACTGGGAAGGGGTGGCTTGGGGGCTGCACTACCCTATACAAAATGCTGCATAGCTTAAATTTCATTCAGCCTCCCCCACCCCCTTTCTTCAAATATTTTGTGGGTTTCACTCAGCCCCATTACAAACATGTCCAAAAAAAAGAAGAAAAACTCTATACAGACGGTGGATTAGGACAGTAAGATATAAACAAATATTTTTTTTTTTTTAATCGTGCTCACTAAGTCCAGTGACAGCATTTCATTTGTCATGTTCTTAGAGTAATCATTAGTTTCTGCATTTTTTTTAATATCACTATATTTTCTCAACCTTATACTTTTTATCATTTATTCTCTCCCGTTATACGTCTCTCTTTCTCACTCCACCATACCATGCATCCTCTATACTACCATAACGCTCAGAGTTCACAGTAATTTCACTTGGTACAAAGAACGTCATACATCTGGCCGACCCACGCATAAAAACCAGATGCCATGCAATTATAAATCCACTACCAATCTCGGCCGATGTCTTTGGCATTAGGCGATAATCACCGCAAATTTGGTGCAGATGCCATCTTGAGAGGGGTTTGGTAGCGCCCTTCCAAGAGGGGGCTTTCAAGCAATGTGTGAATGGACACATTGACAGATGCAGGATGCGCCCAAGCTTTTACTTTCCTGAGAGATTGGTGACCCTTTCTCACACCATGGATCAACGATGAATATAATTGATGGAGTGGTAGAGTGTAGTGACAGCTGTCAATGGCAACCAGTCTGAATTCATACCATTTCTGAGAGTTATGTTTATGAACACGTGTGTGGGTGTGTGTCTGTGGGAGGGGTGTCTAAAGATGATCTATGCAGACAGGCACAGTTACAGAAAAAATAATTCCCTGGGTGGTGTTGCATAAAACTTTTTTTCTAACCCGAGTTTTCTCAGGTTAAAAAACTCAGCATATGTAGACCTATTTCTTAGGTTATTCATCCCGAGTTTTGAAACTCCCTAAAAATTTATTGCATTCATACTTTTGAAAACTCTGGTATGTTTTTATGCAATGGAAAAAACAGTAAAAAATTCAGAAAAATATTGTAACCGGGGTTTTCAGACTTTAACCGGAGTTTTCAGATTTTAACCGGAAAAAACTCCGGTTAGAAGTTTTATGCAACGGGGTCCTGGAAAGCATGGCATGCACTGTGAGGTAAACTTTGATTTTTTGAGAAGCAAACTTGAAAATTTCAAAAAATATTATCTTGCATTCTCGCAGACAATACGTCCAACAAATAATTGTATTAAATATCATAAATTGAGTTTTAAAACATACTTTTTATCAAAACAAAAACCTTTTTAAAATGGACAATAACTAGTATCAAAGTTCTTTCAATATTTGAGAAAGAATGACAAATGGGTGATTTAAGCTCACATATAACGCTATTCATACAATTATACTTCCCCTTTTCATTTTGAAGTTTATTGTTTTGGGGGGTACTCTCTTAACATCTAACCTAGATCATCCTTTAATGAGATCCATACAAAATGATTAAGTATGTTCCGTTGTCCTGCTCAGTGAGATGACCCCTAAGGTTCATGAGAAGGATGTTGTACTATTACTCTTTAATCCTTAACCAGAAATTATGGTGAGAAAATGAGCAATCTGTATCTGTCATTTCTGTAAATGTGATGTGACGTGGATGAGGTAAAGACATAATGAGAGGAGGGCAGGTAACAAATAAGAGGGCTAGAGAGAGAGAGGGAGACAGAGGAGAAGGCAAGATGTGAGAAAGCGGTTATATTATAATGATATTAACAGAAGCAGTAAAAAGCAGGAGTACGAGTACAAGAAGAACAAATTTTGTTATTAGGAGTAGCAATATCTAGAATTAAAAGCATCAAAGAAGCAGTATTATAAATAAAAAAGTAGTAGTAGTAATGAAAGTGGTACCAGTGTAGTGTTAGTGGTAGGAGTAGCAGGAGTAGTAGTTCTATTAGCCGTAGTGTAGTATTAGTAGCAGTCATAGTAGTAGTAGCCGTCATATTATTAGTAGTAGTAGTAGAAATCGTAGTGCAATAGTAGTAGTAGTAGAACAAATAATAGTAGTCAAAGTAGTAAGCGTTGTCGTTGTCATCATAATGGTCACAGTGGAAGAAGTGGTAATTGTCGTCATAGTAGTAGTAGTAGGAGTAGTAGTAGTTTTCGGTTTTAGGTAGTTTTAGGAGTTGTAGTAGGGGTGTCCTAGTTGTAGTATAATGATAATAATATTACATGTAAGCATTTGTAATGCGCCGTCTTTCTATTCAGAGGCGAAGTATAGTCATAGTCACAGTAGTAAAAGTGGTTTTTAGTAAAAAAAATAGCAGTAGCGTAGAAGCACAGCAGCAACTACAGGAGCACGAACAAGTGAATTAAAGAAGAATAAATAATAGGAAACAAACACATACGGGATTGATTCAGAGAGGAGAAGGATACAATTAAAAATGGAAGTTGAGTCTACAGAAGTTCAAATAGGGTCAGGTATTTTACTCATCCATAAAAGTGCAATGTTTCTTCTGAGTTAAGTGATCTAAAGTTAAGTGCCATTTATATCTAGAGAAGAAGTGCTTGCACCTTTAACGTTTAAGTGACAAATTGACACGAATTTAAAAGGACTTTTAAATGATGAATTTGCATTATGATGCAATAACCCCCAAAACAAGTAACATGTGTTGTATTACTCAAATATTAATATACCATGCCAACAATTTCAGAGATATAAAGATATTATATATCTTTGGGATAATTGAAACATTATGCAAGAATTATTGAAACATTATGCAAGGATAATTGAAAACAGGAGAAAGTTTGGAGACACGTATTTCCTATTTTTGAGAAGGTAATTGTAGGTAACTGATAAAATGCCAGAGAAAGGGGAAAAGCAGACAGATAGTAAAAGAGATGATTGTCATGACATAGTGGCACAGAGTGAACAGAAAGAAATATATGCTATCAAAATTCATAAATGAATATCATTCCAGAGGGCACACAACATATTGATGAACATAAATTTAGGAAATTATCTCATAATGATGTTATGCTCTGGATGTCTGATGATACATTAGGGTATTGTAATTTCATTTCCACAATTCGTCCAGAGGGTATACCCCTGACCTACTTTATTAGTACCACAACATTCCTCCTTTCCTTGCTGCTAAGGGTGTGTTCAATGTCCAGTTTCAAATTTATACGCCAACATGAATCATGATACAAAACGCAATTACAAAACACAGTCACAAACGCTCTCAAAAAAAAACATCTTCTCCTTTTTTCACTTTCACCGGAAGAGCTGCGAGAGCACATTTAAACACGTTTGAAAACTCAATCCTGTTCAGTGTCGCATTTCGTTGCATTTCGCGATGCTCAAGGTCGTAAAATTGACACTGATTGTGTTTCAAAACGCATCTTTTTCGGCATTTAAATTTTCCTCCGAATCAAGATTTGAAACGTTTACTTTTACGACCGGGGATGGGGGACAATGAACACCCACTTTGTTTCTCTTTAGTTCAGCGTTTTGTAATTGCGTTTTGTATCATGATTCATGTTGGCGTATAAATTTGAAACTGGACATTGAACACACTCCAAGTTCAAGATAAAAATTAAATTAACCCTGGAGATATCCATTCAGTTCTCTTCCTTCGTCTCTAGTTTAAATGCATTCATCAAGGCGTTGATTTTATGTCAAAGTCAATATAAAAAATGAATTCATAATCTAGTTAAGCACTAACAAACACAAATACATTTTTCTTCTCTATTTTTTTTTGTGTGTGTGTGTGTGTGTGTGTGTGTGGGTTTTTTTTTAAAGTGATTTGGAAGCTAATGAACCTTGAGAGTAATAAGTGTATTAACTTTTTTTAATATTCACTAATATAATAAAGAATATGTTGTCCTTTTACCAAGAGAATTATCGGACATGCCACTTGGCTTTTATGGTTCCCCAGTTTACCTATTACCATGTCAATATTTTTTTTATTAACATGTTTTGCATATATTCAAATAAACTTCATTAAATTGAAATGGATTTCAACATTATCTTATTCGATTGAACTAAAGCATGTATGTAATACTGTATGACAAACAGGATCAGGAATAAGGACGTATGAAACAGGATCAGGAATAAGGACGTATGATAATGTTTCCTCATAGATATGCATTACAAATTACATTTGCAACTTAATCCAGCTGTTACAATTTTTTGGGGTATTTCCTTCACCAACTTATTCATGGAAAGAGACAAATTTAGAGGAGAAAAGTAATTTTCGAGTGGAAAATCAAAAGAATATCAGTTTCAAGAGCATCTTTCCTTTCAAAACTGCTATCTTCATTACACAAGGAAGCCAATGACCAAGAATTGAAAGTTGACAATGTAATTGGAAAAAAAAAGTTGGATAATGAAGAAATCTATTTTCAATCAATTCTACAAATCATATTAACCTCTTTACAAGTTTTCTTTATTGGTTTTCAAAGAAGAGGTAATTGCCAATTTGTTTTGACTGCAATATTACATACAAAGAATCTTATATTAAAAACATTATCCCTTGTAGCTTTGATTTAAAAGGTTGGCATTTGTATCATGTCAAGTCAGGATTACACAGATGCACTCTGTCAATAATGAAAACCAATCATAACTAGGGTTTCTCATATTTTGCAAAAAAGCAAGCGGAGAACAGCATAAGTAATTTTATATATTTGTCTGCATACTTTCCAAAACATGAAGCTAGTTAACAGCAAACAAATGTAATATTTATGAAATTACATATCTCTCTCCAATAATGAACACCTATACACAAAGATGACATTGAGTTGTCAAAATATCAATGGACAACATCGTCCTCAATTTAAAAAAAAATTAACCTTCCAATGGTACATTACCATGACTAGTTTAATTAATTGTTTTATTTAAACAATTCAATTTCTTCTAATTGAACGATTCAATTTACAAATATAAACCCATTTGGAATAAAAGGATATTATTGCCCTTTCAGACATATCTTCATCAAGCAGTAATGACTGACCGGGGTTAACCTGGTTGACCTTTACGGTAATTAGCCTCAGTCTGCCAGACCCTTAATGACGCCAGTAATTACTCCTAGGAAACACAAATGTCAATCTCAAATGTCAAAGCCTATGTCAGAAAGTCGAAGGGATTTATTTATAACAGAAAGGTGTGACTCTATATTTTGATGATATAAAAGTTTTGATGATACTTATGTTAATGATAAGAACCATTATAAATGCAGTTATATATCATATTTTTTATAAAATCTGTGTTTCAATATGTATATTAACGGAATAAGAGTGTTTTCAGTTTTGAGTTGTTTTTAAGGTTGAGATGTTCAGAGTTTAACAAATCTCATGTGATGAAGAAAATCCCAATGCTCCAACAAAATGGAATATTCAAGAGATTCAGGAATTAACCAAAATGTGGATATTGCATTTAAAGACATTCTTATGGCATGAAACATGAACTGAATGGGGGGGGTATTCAGTTAAAGTTACCTGTTGGTGCTTGGCAAATGTTGAAACATCAGATTTGTCAAGTTTATCTCCATCTTGTGATTTAAACTTCTACTTGGTTTTATCTTTAATTCTAATGAAATAAACTGATTTTCCAGATGTGATATAAACAAATTGACTGCGTTGCAGGTAGCTACAAGTATCCCACGATGCATCACCTTGAACCCACAGCGCAAGTCTTTATCAAGTAATTCTACTTTCAAACCCAGAATGAACTTTTGTGAGTGGCTTCAGAGTAAAAAAGAACAGCTCAAATCTTTGTTCCTTGGTTGTTGTTTGTTTGTTTGTTTTTCTTTTGGTTTTTTTATCTTTTTAATGCTGCCAAATCCTCTTTTCTGAATTTTCATAAATTTTGTCAGTCAATACTTTGTAACGTTGGCTATTGTATTGCCTTTTCTTATATTTCCTGGAAATGAAATAAAATTCTCCAATTTTTCTCTGTTTTTGTTGTTTCTTTTTCTTGTGTGTTCTGATCAAAATGAAATGTTTAAACGAGAATAAAATCACTTTGCACATGACTATAGTTGAACAAAATGCATAGCTCTTGCATACTGAAATGCAAAAACAAGATAGAGATAAAGCAACAGAGTGGGGAAGGGGAGGGGAGAAAAAAAAGGGGAGGGGAGAAAAAAGGGAGGGGAGATGGGAGGGGAGAAAAGGGAGGGGAGAAGGAGAGAGAAGGGAAGAGGGGGGGGGGAGAGAGAGAGAGGGGGAGGGGAAAGAGGGACAGTGAGAAGATGATAGAAAAGGATGAGAAAGCTAATAATTCCTATTATCCCAAGTCTAATACATCCCATGATGCCTGCCCTTGAACCAGCGTAATAAGTTCTTACATCTTATTAGCATCTAACATGCAATAGTAGTCCAACATGGAGATAAGTCCTCGCTACATCTGGTAAGCAGATTGAAAATGCAGAAACCTTGGCAGATAGCTTCTCAGAGAACTTGACCATAATAGGGCGGCTGGTGCAAATTCAAAACACTCCCACCAACTGTTGTTGTTGTTTTTTTTTCTTTATATATTTTGTTTCCCTAGATGGGCATCGAAATAAACACCTTTCAGATGGTTAAATTATATTCCAGGGCCATGATGACTTGCATCTTTACTGGTATAGAACATGGCCAACCACATCATTTCACTCTTATCTTAAAGGGATGCAGTAACATTGCACGATATTCAAATTGCAATTTATTGGATTTAGCTCATTTTGCCATCATGATTATGAACACATAGGTCAGTCTGGTTTTCCTTAAAAATTGCAGTCTACTTGCTGGCTTTACTTTCGAGATATCTACGATTTTATACTCAAATGTTCTAACCCGTTCCTTGACGCTTTACAAAACCCCGTGCGTTTCAACGCACGTGGTTTTCACCGCATTTCCTGTTGTCAAGTCCCCGTGCCTACCGGGCGGCTAAGCTTGCAACATAGCGGTATAAATTAATCATGGATGGCCATATCCTCAGCCGGGTTTGATGTTTCACTGTTTTAAGATAGTAAATGACTTGCATTTGATCTGAGACTTGCAGCAGTAGATTGTTTTTACGGTCAGAGTGATAGAATTCTATTCATTTCGATCTCTTTTGCACTTGTTTTTGGAAGTTACTAAATCCCTTTAAAGCCTTTTTGCTTCTTGTAAATTGACATTTTTATCATTTTATTTTACTTTTTTTTATTTGACTCATTGATAACAAAAATGGATTAATTGCCTTGGCAATACGGGAAAAAAAAATGAAAATATGTTTTCTTACACCCTTGCTTCTTCCCATTCTAAATATTTAGAAATGCATTAAAATTGTTCACCTCTTTCTCAAGATTGCTCATACTTGCAAAGTAAAAGTGCATAAAGCTGTTAAGTCAATTGACTTGAAATGACACAGAAAAAGCAAAACGATTTTATTTTCAAAATTAAGAAAATGTGTGGGCTTCTGATCTCACTTCCTTTCCATCTAAATATCAAACATGAAAATTAATTATTACTTTCTTTCTCTAATCCTTTTGATGTCTCATATTTATAACCTATAACTAATTTTCCAAAGCTAGCTATTTTGAGGTCACACGCAAGTTTAAGTACAGTTTAACTGTAAAAACTGACCAATGATTTTTCAAACAAAGATTCTGCATCTTTTCCTTCCTCATAGACACAAAAGGAATGACTGGACCGCACCCTCAGACAAGAAAAGCAAAGCAGAAATGATAAATATGACAAAGATTATCTCTTTGCCATGATTAGATTGAAGGATACAGCCCTGTAATAGCTTCTTCCCATTCAAAACTCCTCTTTTCTACAGTATCATCAACCTCAAGACACTTTCTCTTCAGTCCTCAAATCAAGTTTGTTCAACTTTCTTGATATGTCATTGAGATTAAAACTGTAATAGTTTTCCATTTCAAGTTGCACTATTCTGAGTGCTTTTGCAAGGAGTACCCCTGGAGTATGAGTATAATAAACATAAATAGTGAAAGGTTTAAATCAGTTGCTTCTACATGGATCTAATCTTTCAACAAATATGAAATATGTGATACTTTGACATATTCACTTCATGAAAATGCATTAAATCCTGCCACTGGGTAGCTTAACCACTCTAATCTGTAACGTTTGAATGCAATATTTTTTTGTTTTAATTTTTTGTTTGTATGTTCGATGTCATGAAAATTGTTGAAATTTAGACTTCAATCAAAAAGATTATGGAAGTATATCGATGAGTTATAGTGTGAATGCCCTTTTTTCTCGTCATAATTTGTCATGCATCCCACACAGGGGAATTCCGTCATTGTCTCTGACACCCTTTCTAATTGTCCTTTGTCATGCAGATCCTTCCTAACCATTCTCAAGACACTCATGGGATACATTGATGACATCATTTACCATGACAACGCCATGGAAAATAGAGTGTAGTGGCAGAATGTTACACTTTCAAAAGTCATTTAACCCTTTGGATGCGACGGGCTTCTACAGAAGCCGAGCGAGGTGTTCAGTCTGCTACGACGGGCTTCTACAGAAGCCGAGATAATTCCCTAATATATTGACAAAGTTTTCCAGCTTTTCACCAGCTTTTTTGGGCTAAATTCTTGAGGAATAGGACAAAGATATGTTCATTTTTAATATCCATTAAAGAAATAACCTAGTTACGTGGAAAAAAATCAAGAAAAATTCACTTCATTACAACATTACCATATTTTTTTACATAAGAAACGAATTCCCGATCTTAACTTTTGGCGTACGCGTACGCGTCCTGAGGGGAAGAAATAATCAAATAAAGCTAGCTCGAGAGGAGAAATACGAGAGATAAAGATTTAGAATGAGAAGAAGAGACAGAAATTAAGGTTAAGGGGTTAAAACAATGTTCATTATTATAGTTATATATAAAACATTAGTTGCATGGAGATTAAGCCTGTCGTTTTCCGATTCTCGCTTGGTTATAATACTTATCACGATAATGAGAGGGGTTGATTATCTGACATTTTGCTTGAACTAGTTTGTTGTAACTATAATGATGTAATGAAAAGTAAAGTATGCCAAATGCAGTACATGTAGGTATTATAAGTTAAAAGTCCAGCTTTTATTTCAAAACTTGCACCTACGCTTTTCATGAATGGTGCTTAGTCAAAGGTGCCATTGTTCAGAGGTGCGAAGCCGGCCGCTATGATCTTTAATCCATATTTTATAGAAATCATTTGAAAGAAACAGGACCTCTTTTTAAGTGCTATTCAGAAGGCTCATCGATCGAACCGTGCGTGCGCACATGCATTACGCACTTTGCATTGTGAATCTACTAGAAAGGAAGAAAGCGGAACTTCTGCCAAAATGATTGTTCTTCTTTAGAAAATAACTCCTCTTATATTTGGTTTTGATGACTATGCCTTACAGTGTTAGATAGAAAAATGTCTGCCCTTTCATGTTTACATTTACTACAAATCATAAAAATGGCCGAGTTAGATGCAAGGAGTAATGAAAGCACAAAACATGATCAATTTGTATAAAACTGTCAGTGTACAAGAAATCGCTCCGCCACAGGGGTAACAATCGCGTTTCACAGGCCCGCGCTCAAAGGGTTAATTTTGAATTTGTCATGGTGGGTTAAGATAATGTAGAGGGGAAAAGTAAAACGAGAAAGAGAAATATCAGGACAGGAGAGGAGAATGAGAAGGGAGTGCAAGAAAATCAGAGAAAATCAGAAAAAAGAGCAAGAGGTAGTGAGGGGAGAGAGAGAGGGAGAGAGAGAGAGAAAGAGAGGGTGGAAATGGAGGGGGAGAAATAATAGTCGAATGAACAGAATAAGAACTTATTTATTACAACCTGTTTGAATTTAATTAAATTATTTGATAGGCTGAGAGTTTAAACATAGACAATATTAAAATTGTATTTCAGCCAAAAGATTAAAATGAAGGATGCCACTACTCTAAGTTCAAGTTCAAAGTTAATTAAATACCGGGTATAATAAATCATAATCACATGAATCTAAGTGGATCATCGAAACCTGGTATGAGATAACCCCTTATCTGATTATTTATCTTCTGAAATTGATTAGCAACTTCAAACATTTCCTACGAAATATATGACAATTTTCACATTTTATGAATCATGAATTAATTTAAAAGTGATGTTGTGTATTTAGCAATGTAGAATGCTTTCATTACAATAAATACTTCTGATCAATATAATTTAAAAAAATATAAAATATTTAATACAACTGCAAACTGCCAGTAGAAATGTTTGATTAGTTTGCAACAATTGCAAAAAAAAATCACTATATGCATAAGGTTTAAAACACTTCAGTTTGAGATCAATAAAAAATATGCCAATTATTAGATAATATCCTTCATTCCTGCCAGGACTTTGGTGCCACACCAACTGCAACTTCATACTCCAATGAAACCCTAAGAAATATAATACTTTGGTATTATGTATATGATATTTCGTCATTTCACTCTGCACGTTGGTATAATCACATTCAGGTCAGCTTATTAGTCACTCTTCCATGCATCTGTTATAAATATTTAGCAGCGACAAATGTGAGGCTGAGAGAGACAGATAAAGTAAAACACATTTGAGGCACATGGAATGTGCGCTTCATGATTTGGAGAGATAACATGAAATCTGCATCTCATCTCGCTAAGAATTTACAGTGCATCCTCCTAGATATGAGTCTCTATGTTCAAGGTCAGCAATTCTCAACTCTTAAGTTGAATGATGATACTTTTCTATCTCTGAATTTCACCATTTCCTCCTCCTTCTCTCTACTCCTTCTCTTACATGTCACTCGCTTGCTCTCTATCTCTCAACTTCTCTTTCTCTCTCTCTCTCTCTCTCTTTATCTATCTTTTTCTATCTCTCCCTTCTTCCCCATCCTTCTATACCTTTCTCCTTTTCCATCATCTCCCCTCCCCCTTTCTCTATCTCATGTTACATGTACTTTTTTTTACAAACATAAACTCCATAAGAAAATGAAAAGCAAAAAACTCAGGTACTAACATAAATGCTTCTCTCAGCTATGACCTCTTCAAAGGCTGTTTTGCATTTTATCTTTCTCATATTATGAGCAATTTCTTAGAAACATTTCCTTGGGTTATAGGCTCCACAAGATCTTCAAAGATATTCACTCTTCAAAGGCTGTCTTGCAAATTTGATCAATGACTGAACAAAATGGCATTAAATGTCAGCAGGGCCAGAGTAAAAAACATATTAGAAATTTCATGTTATGAACAATAATGCAACAAACATCATTGTCTGCTAAGAAACAAAGGTACATAATATCTTTACAAAAGTTTAGATGTACCCTCCTCGCTGTTAACATATTTGATATCAGTATTTTCCAATCTCAAAAACTTGAAACTTAATGCTCATCTCCAGACTAACCAAATTTCCTCCATCTCTACAACAATTAATAGAAGACGTGATGTACTTCATCTTGAATATTCATACTGCAGATTAATGAAGAAGCTGCAGTCTAAAATTAGGCCAAAGAAGCAGGAAAAGAGATAATTTTTAGCCTGAAATAAAATCTAGCCTTGACAAGCCCAGCTGAGTTCAAGCATGGATTCTACTAAAACTTTGAAAACAGAGTGAGACATCATTTTGTAAGCCAATTGTACAAAAGGATAAAAACATATATTTTTCTTTGAATTTATGCAAAGTACATATTGCAGGTACATTAGAAAGAACAATGATTGTGCAGAAAACAATCCAGACATGCTGAAATGATATTTGAGGCATAAATTTAAAATCCAATGGCGAGAACAACTCTACTGTCACTAGACCAAAAAAAAAAATATCATTTTGTTCAGCTTTATAGTTTTTACAAGTTATTTGAATGTTTGTTTGTTTTTATTTCCATATCAACAAGTTAAAAACATACATGGTAAATTATACATAAATTATAATGAATGTATAGCCCATTTCAGTGCAATTTACATAATTTCTCTGTTCTTTAATAGGGTTTAACAGGAAAAAAATAATGTAAGTTTCACTTTATGTTAGTAATATCTTGCCATTCATGACAAAATTCCAAATTTTGAGTGTGGGTAGTAATTGTAAATGTCATATTTCTTGAGCTGCGCCCTGCAGTTACAACCAAAATTTTTTCAGACAATTTTTTTTTCAGCTCATGAATATTACTTTTTCCGTTTGACCCATTTTACATCAATTCAAAATCAAATTAAATTAGATAGTGGTGCAGTCAACTATGATTTGTTTGAATGCAGGTCGGCGAGTCCGCAGGGAAAATCTAGACTCCGATGATATTCAACTTTGAGGAAGGGATGAGTTAAAGAAAAGGGAAGAGAGATAAATTGGGCATTAGGGATTAGAAAGCAGTCTCAGACATCTCAAGGAATGGAAATAGAAAAGAATTAATAAAATGAGACAAGAACTATAATGACACAAAATAGTGAAAGTATAGGGACTGGGCTTTCCGATAGGGAAACTGGGTATTCAGAAAGTTCATAAAAATCATGAATATTAATTCATTTCAAATCTATAGTCAAACCAGCAACCATGATTTGTCTTGAGTGATATAGATCTATGAGTCTGTAGGATAGATGGACTCAGATGACATTCAACTTTGAGGAAAGGATGTATTAAAGACAAAGGAAAAGAAATAAATTTGGGATCAGGGAGTACAAGAAATGGTCTGAGACACAGGAGAAAAGGGAGAAGACAAGAAACGACTAAAGCAGTCGAGACAAGAATTTCTGCAAATCACAAGTAAACATTTAAATATTGTCTACTGGAATCAAGAACAGGCAATGACTTAATATCATTTGATATGCTTCTGGCTCTGTATATAATATTATTTTTAGAAATATTGAAGAAAACAATAAGAAATTCAAATATGAAAATATAATGTAAATCTAGTAACAAACAGGTAAAACTACTAAAAGGATATCTTACTGAATACTCAGAAAGATGGGAGTGTAATAGACATACAGAATAGTTCAATACAATATATTTTTGAATATTTCTTTTTACTGTTTGGACAAGTCGATTTCCGTTAACAAAAGAGCAAGAATAACAAGACAAAAAGGAAACCAGTAGTTTCAGTCTAAGTGGGCAAACTGACCAAACTGACCACACCGACATGTGGTATCTATTCTTCACACTTTGCTGACCACATGCAGGAAAACAGAGTCACTGAACCCCTTCAGTGGTGTGACTGACAAGGAAAAATATTGACAGAGAGGGGATATTCAAATTAGTATCATAAACTCAAAACCATAAAACATGATGCCTTGGGCACAACCTTCAGTGGCAGAGGCATGAAATACCAGTTGCATGAATGTATAGGCCTACATACCTCAATGAGAATTGCAAAACACATTTGGTGCTAATGATAACTTCTGTTACCCCATAACAAGACAAAAGAAGATTGTCGCAATACATGTAGTAGGCAGAGCACAAAATGAAATAAGTCAGATGCAAAGCCAATACAGCAAAATTTAAAAATACAATAAACAAATAACAAAAAGAGGACAAAAGTTGAGGCCCAGACGTGCAGAAACAAACGAGAATAGAAATATTGATCCTACGATATCTGGGCAAAAGTGTTAATTAACCCACCTTTTTTTGGCATTTATTTATCTTATGTTTTAAATCTGGTGGTGTGGATAGACACCAAGCCTTCATAATTTCATTTAATTAGGAATTACTCTCACCTGTTTGGTCTGTCAGAAATGTTTGACTTTTGAGGGTCTTTCAAAGCAGAAAGAGTGGGTTTGGCATGAACAAAATCATGGGTTCTTGACCCCTTCTATTAGTGGTGTTTTTACTCACTGCCAAACCAAGATTATCTTGCTTCTAACACTTTCCGTTTTGAAATTAGGCTCATTACACTTATGTCTGTCATCAAACTAAAGGTTACCAAGTTTTTCAAGTTTGTGGAGCCTATCATATACTATATACTATTTGACAATTTTCAAATTAACGAATTGTGATGCAGTCAAAGTAGGAGCAGTAGCAGTAGCAGTAGTAGAAGCAGTAGCAGTAGCAGTAGAAGTAGAAGTAGCAATAGCAGTAACAGAAGCAGAACCAGTAGTAGCGGTAGCAGTAGTAGCAGTAGCAGTAGCAGTAGCAGTAGTAGGAATAGCAGTAGCAGAAGTAGTAGCAGTAGAAATAGGAGTAGCAGTCGCAGTAGCAGAAGTAGTAGAAGTAGAAGTAGCAGTAGTAGCAGCAGTAGCAGCAGTAGTAACAGTAGCAGAAGTAGCAGCAGCAGCAGTAGCAGGAATAGCAGAGGTAGTAGAAGTAGTATGAGCTGCAGCAGTAATAGTAGATTTGTACCTTCCGTGTTGGTTTCAGTTTTAAACACCATTGTTTATAAGTTTGGAAACCATAGTAACTCATAGTACTGATTCCTGGACTGCACATGTTTCTTGTTTTCAATTTGTTGCCTCCGGCCATGTACTAATCTCATTAATAAACTCTAAACTTGGTCAGGTGCCAAACATCACCCACAATCCACCAGGTACTACGTAACCATGGATACACGCTCACACATCGGAGGTATAACCGGTGCTTACGTGCAGGTAGCCCTGTTTGGCAACTTCATGCAAGCCGAGTTTCCTGATAAAATGTACTACTTAAGGTGAGATCTATAGATACAAATACTATGACAGACATGACGGAGATACAGGACCTTTCAGAGAATGAAGAATTTTAACATTGCATGATCTTCTTGGTCAATATAAATCGAGTGGTGATGATGTGCAAGAGTATGTGATACTACATCAATACCCAAACTCTTGCGTCATGAAAGCCTATCCAATTAGAAATCTCATCTTCCCTCTGACAAAATATTAACATGTTTACATGCATGATGGTAGACAATAAAGATCTCTTTTTCAGATGTAAACCTATAACTAACTAAAACAGTTTGGTCAAATTGGAATGAGTTGATATCTTCATAAGATAACTTAATACACATATAAAAAAGGCTTTTATTGATGTAAATAGAGATTAAAATACTTCTTTTCGTTCATTCTCTCAGCAAAAGATAAAAGAACTTTGAAATTACATCCAGCTCTCAATGTGTTTACAAACAAACCTGGAAATTTTATCTGAGGCATCACCATGTCTTCAACTATCATTACGTCAGTGTGGCTTTCATGTGGAAAAGCACTTGACACAAGCCCTAAAGTGCATGTTTACATCCTAAGCTTTGACAATCAACATGACATTTGATGAGGATGCAAGAAACTCTTCCCAAGAAACCCAAATGTCTCCAACCCCCGCACATTTTTATCCCCCGGTCTCATGGACACATGCACATGACAGATGAGGTATACGCCCCCTCCCCTCTCCTCCCCTCCCAATTTGTAGGGGAGTGCACATTAAAGCATTTTCATTCTTCTCATAAATAGAGTTTTACAGTTGCATTCTTCTTGAGGAAGAACAGTTCTAGACACATCGTTTATCAATGAAAAAAAGAGAATTGTTAAAGTTGTGATAAACCCCAATTTTTAAATTTGCTGTTCTGCCCCCTCCCCCCGCCCCCCCCCACCCACCCTCCCCATTTCAAAATCCTTGATCTGCAGATATGAACCAACTGGAACAAAGTTTGACCAATCATGTTTTTAATGTTGTTTAATCATTGGTCAGGAGTGGGTCGTGTCCGTGTATTTGGAGTATAAGGTAGTATTTATCTGATGTATTAGTATTAGGGTAGGGTATATCTTTACCTTTCGTGGTCGACGCCCAGATCAGTGTAGATGCTAAGAAACATACCTCCAAGCACGTAGCCAAAGGCTGGGCCCAACAGAGAAGCTCCATTGAAGATACCTGCAGGTGGGATGTTTAAAGAAAGGAAAAGGCTCGGGATTAAAAAACAATATCGATACTCCTTTATAGCCAAGTGTCTTTTAACTCCAGATGAAAATCCTATTAACACCCATGAGTTGAACTGGGACAAAATGGATATATTATGTTTATGAATGGAACATTTTGAATATTAAATTTCTCATGAGACATGTGAACAAGTGTGCAATTCTCACACTGAAGTACACCATGCAAGTAAACCCCAAGCTGTTTCTTAGTTCTTGGATGATATGATACTCAAACCTCACAAAGTATCTCTTCACAACTTGCAACCACACCAAGTAAATATTATCAGTCGAAGCTTTAGACCTATTGTGTAAACTGGTAAACTTTTCGCACATCTAAAAACAACAATTGATACCCTCTAAAAACGCTAGTTTTAAACCACAAACAGGAAGTTTGACTGTCCAAGTTTAAATAGACACCTGTCCAACAAAAGCCCACATCAAATTCATTTCTATCTGAAGAATAGTAATAATTATACTAAAACACCTGCTGGTAAGACAAGAAAGGTGACAAAATTGCCCGAACCAGTCTCCAAAGTCTGTATGCATCTGCAACACATTGCATCTTTATATAATTAGCCATACTAATTTCAGTGAATAGGAAACTCTAGTTAACATTTTGGTAACTAAAATGCTCACTAATTTGACAAAAATGAAATATTGCCTCTTGTCTCCCTCCATTCAAAAACTACAAATTCACACGTCACAAACCGCATAGCAAACACAGGTCATAAATAGCTGTCGATTTTAAAAATGGATATTTAAATGTCCTTGTAGACTGTTGTTGAATTAAATCAAGTGGAACAAAAATTCATTGAAGATTTTTGTTTGCATACGAATAATGAGAACAATAGGCATTTGGGTTAGATAGTGTTCACGTTTAAAGAGCTGTGAAATCCAACCTGCATGCAACCTCTATTCTAACAGCAGTGCATTGTATGAAGTATCAGGTGGGCGTGTCCGCTAACAGCGAACTTGAGACGTCAGACTGAAGTGAATTCATTGTTGATACTGTCAATGAAAAGTCTGGGGTGGGTGTCCTGTAGAGTGGTTTTGTTATTATTGTAGTAAATGGATGACTTAAGGAAAAAGTTAAGAAAAGGGATGCAGCAATGTGAAAAGACAATTATTCTTTGTTTAACAGAATTGTTCTGATTTAAGAAAAAACTTACACTGAATGCTAAAAAACAAACCAATAAAAGATAAACTCCACATCTGTTTTTACATCTACTCTTACAACTGAGCATTGTGCAAGGTAGCAAGTGGGAGGAACCTCTCACAGCGATCTTTGGACATCAGGCAAAGTACTTCCAGTCCTAATATTAGACATTTGTATGGCACCACATATGAGTAGAATTTTCTGAGGTACAGTTACAGTACACTCTAAATGTTAAAGAGTGAAAAACCACTCTAAAAGAGCTAAAGCTCACTCTTTCAAAGAGCAGTATAAATGACCAATCTTTTAGAGTGAGATAATTCTTAAAAAAGAGTGAGATAATTCACTCTTGAAAAGAGTGAGATTCACTCTAAAAGATTGGTCACTCATACGGCTCTTTGAAAGATTGATCTTTAGCTCTTTTAGAGTGGTTTTTCACTCTTTCATATAGGAGTGGCTGGAGGAGCGGAATTTTTCGGAGGAAATAATCATACAGGTGAGGAAATACCAGATGCCAAGTCAACTCTGCGACGTGAAATATGCTTATATTGATTACTCGTGCATGTCTAGACTCTAGTCTATCACTCTAAACTGTTACATCTCGCGGCCTAGCCCAGGCACGGGACTCTTGGCAGCTAGAGGCCAGCCGCGCCGGTCGACGCGGCGGGCAGCTGGCCTCTCAGAAGTACAAGCGAAGAGCGCCTGGGCTGGGCCACCAGCGGGCTTGCCTTCACCGGTACCGTATAACCGTAAAATTCACAGCTAAACACACCCTCACAAGGTCAAATTTAAGCATCTTTCACGTCGCAGGAGTTTACTTGGCATCTAGGCATTTTCCTCACCTTTTCATAATGTTGATTATTTCCTCCGAAAAAAATCCGCTCCTGCAGCTGTGGTTATTGTCCACCGGCCATGTTGAAATATGGTTGTTACGGCAAAAATTTTCATTATGGCATTCGCAAGCGCACAGTGCGAAAATAGACGTTCCTGATTGGTCAAAAATTTAGCTCTTTGAAAGAGCGGCGTTTTCGACTCACTTCCTTCAAGAGCGGGCGTCCCTTGTGATACCGGAGTGAGTTGTGGAAACATATTTTCACTCTTAAAGAGCTAAACTTCAATCTGATTAGAGTTATATCAAACGTAGCTCGAAATTTCGAGCGATTTTTCACTCATTCACATTTAGAGTGTAGCAAAAACAAAAAGGACTATATAGGCCTAATGGTGACGAAGACGTCAATGATAAAGGTTTTTGATTGGGTGTCCTTAAAAGGGGAACCACACCCAAGGAGAGAATCAACCTTTCAGGAAAGAGGAAAATGAGAGGAGCAATCTAAAAAAGGTTTCATCAAAATCGGTTATAAAATAAGGAGTTATGGAAGTTTGAAAAGTCTAGTTGTTTCCTTCTATGGGGATCCTCAAATTGGCATCATCGGCTTTAAAATGGCCGATCTTATGGAACAACTCTCCATTCATTTTGTACACAAATTTTCAGATTTTCTCCCATTTTCTTTCAAAATTGTCTTCTTTACTTCTAAGTCAAAATAATGGTCATGGGAAATTTTATTTCAGCACAACAAATGTTGAGCCAGAAGGAGGTAAGATATATTTCGAAAGAAAATGGGGAAAATCTGAAAAATTTGTGTACAAAATGAATTGAGAAGTTGTCCATGAGATCGGCCATTTTGAAGCCGATGATGCCAATTTGAGGATCCCATAGAGAGACAACTAGACTTTTCAAACTTCCATAACTCTCTTATTTTATAACCGATTTTGATGAAACTTTTTTTAGATTGCTCCTCTCATTTTCTCTTTCCTGTAAGGTTGATTCTCTCCTTGGGTTGGATTCCCCTTTAATTTTCAAATGGATGACCTGAAGAACAAAATCTAAATATTTGGGTGTTTTGTCCAGGGCTCAGTACTGTTTTAGAGCTAACTAATAATAAAGCTTTGGCACTGGGCCCTCCCCCCCCCCCACAAAAAAAAAGTGAAAATTATTCACTCTTGAAGGAGTGAAAATTCAGAAAAGAGGGAATTTCGTGTGAATTAGGAGTGAAAATACACATTTTCACTTCTCTCTTTTTTTCTTTTTTGTTTTTTTTATCAGAGTAGAAAGGAGAAACTTTGGAGACATTTCCAGAGCTCATTTTCACATCTGAAATATATTGCTATGTTTCAGCTTCAGTAGAAATGATAAACTAACCCTACCACCCTCCCATTTGAAGGGGTCTAACATAATATTTTTCATTGACAGAGAGAAAAGACAGAAGGGCACTATTCTGTTTTAGAGTATGAGTCAATGCCCTTTTGCCTCCAACTTGATGATGTGTTCCTTGGGAGTGATTCTTGAATGAACTGAATAATAACATTCCTACATGAACTTCATCATCACTGACTATGAAGGTTGGCCTAGAGACTAAACATATTTATTCGACTTCAAACGATCAAATGTCTGATGAACCTTCACTCTATGCAAACAGCTCCAATGACGATTCCCCTGAAGTACGTTAGACAAACATCAATCAGTCATAGTGGAGGCATGCATTACAACATTAAAAGTGATTGATTGAGAAGGGCATTCCCTCACAATACTTGATTTACAAAACTGTCAGAAGTGGTTTGAGAATTAATATTTAAATAAACCTAACAATTAAGGAAATTGATTATGTTTGTATTTATATGTGTGCTTGAAATGTTGCTTGCAATTACGTGGCAATTTCATTGTAATTATCGCCCTTTCATATAACTATTGCAGTTTACATTTTCATAAATCTTTTCAGGGAAAAAATCAAAGTCTGAAAGTATCAATAATAGTTTAATTAAACATTGTGAAGTTTATTATTATTTGTTTTGTTTATGCTTTAATCTCGCTCAGATATAGGTTGTTGGAAAGTTTCCTTCCAGAATAAAGTCGAGATGAATGTGCTCCTATGTAGGCGCCCATGTCTTTCATCTGTCATGAAATTCAGTAGGTAATAAAGTTCACACAATGTTGTTAAATGCAGAAAGAAAAGAGCTTTAATGTCACAAGAGATTTGGTGGAGAAAGATCCTCTTAATTAAAATGTAGTAGCCTCCTGAGAATTTTCCTGTTGAAAGATGATCATGTTTGTTAGCACACCTGTACATTACCAGTGACATTAGAACATAATCTAGGATCAACGGGTCAAAATCTAGGTTACCTTTTGCTGTTTATTAGATTTAATCAATGTCATAGGTGCGTGACTTCATGTTACTGGACATTTGAGTACTCTGTCAACAATTCAACAGATCATGGTGGATAGTAGTGTTGTACAGGGAGGTGAAGGATTATTGAGTTTGGCATTTAAAGGGATGCAGTAACATTCAACAAAAATTCAAAGCATTATTTATTGAAATAGCTCATTTTGTCAACATGATTTTAGGCTAATTTGATCGCGCATTCTGTAGACAAGCCTGTTTGTGTTTCAGTGTTTTAAGATAGTAAACCAATTCTACTTGCTCTGAAACTTTCATTAGCTTGTTTTACAGTCAGAGACATATACATTTTACTCATTTCAGTCCTCTCGACACTTTTTTTGAGTAGTTACTAAATCCCTTTAAAATATTTAAAATAAACAACCTTGGAGAAAGATGTTCATGATTTGAATGACTACAGGAAGGGTGTAAACATAATTTGGCCGAGTTTTGAAGTGGGGAAAAACATTGAGATTTCAAGTTTAGCAGGAGGAAATGTCACATTTAATATAATTGGAAAGTCTTCATTTTGATAAGTTCATGCCAGACCTTGGAAATAGATTGACTTTCTAGAGATTTACTTCAGTTTTACTTTCCTTGGAGCTCCTGCTGTTTCTTTTCCCTTTTTTTTTAACATTTTCGATCAGAGACAAGAAATAAGCTGTCTGTCCATTCAACTTGTGCTTAGAACTATGCACTCAGTGATTTAACATATCTCTCACTACAAGACATGTAGGATTCAGATTTCCGAAATGCTAAAACAAAAATTAATTTTTTTTTTTTTTTTTTAATTAAAAAAAACAGTAAAAGATTCATCCTCTTCTAATTTTCGTTCAATTTGAGTACATTTGCATCTTTCTACAAACATTTTACATGTTCATCACATTTCGCCTATTTTACAACCGATGAATTTGTTAATTTCAACAGAAGAATTTTTCAAAGTACAGAAATATTAGAATACAAGGATAATAGGAATCAACTGCCTACATGTTAAAAGGGAAATTATCTTGACATACACTGTAAAAAAAAGGTAACTCGCAAGAAAATGAGTAAACTAATGCTTTACTCCCAACGGAGTAAATTTTGTTTACGCTTAACAGAGCTAGTAAAAAGATAACGCGCAAGAAAATGAGTAAACATAATTATGCTTTAGTCCCAACGGAGTAAATTTTGTTTACTCTTAACAGAGTAAAAAGGTAACTCGCAAGAAAATGAGTAAACTAATGCTTTACTCCCAATGGAGTAAATTTTGTTTACGCTTAACAGAGCTAGTAAAAAAGGTAACTCGCAAAAAAATGAGTAAATTAATTGTTTACTCCTTTCGAAGCTAGGAATGATACATAGATGACTAAAAGTTACTTTTTCTGAGTAACATTTAGCTCTACTGATGAGGTATATGAGTAATATTTTTTACTCAATTTCACGCGAGTTACCTTTTTGCTCAGTATTGGGTAAGATTTTACTCATTTTTTTTACAGTGTATATGGAAATGCATATAGGAGTCAAAATTGCATGGAGATGGTAAATTATAATGCTGTGGGCTTGACCCAGTTTTATGCACTGGATAAGTGGGAGGGTGCTGGAAAAATGGCCAACTAAATTTAAAAGTTCGGGTAATAATTTCCACGAGCATATTGATGTTATCTCTGCATTGATGTTATCTTCTAATGTAAGCATTGTTTTTAAGTTTGCCGATGACAAGAGCAATAGCAAAACATCAGACTTGTATTTCCGGGAGGAGGGGTGGACACGTCTCCATGGTGATGTCCTCCTTTAGAATCCTCCCTGTCATTGTAGGCTATCCACCATGTCTAGCATCCCCACTGAGAGATCATGGTCAGCCTTGTCAATGAAGGTGATATGGGGAAATAATCAATGTCGGCCTCAACTAGTCAATGAATCACTCAAGGGCATCATCAACCAAGATGATGATGATGATGATGAGGATGGATGATGAGGTCTACATCCCTTTTTTCTCTCTTCCTTTTTTGTCAGCTGTCAGGATATTTGGTAAAAAAGTAGACCTATATGCATTGGTATTTTTGCTCTTAGGATGTTTACACACCAACTTTTTTGACTGAACATGTATCAGTGTTGATGACGACCATGATGATGATGTTGATGATGATGATAATGATGATGATGACGATGAGGATGATGAGGATTATGATGGTGGTGGTGATGAAGGTGACAATGCTGATGGTAATGATGATGATAATTAGGATGATGGTAATGATGATGGTGATGATGGTGATGATGACGATGACGTGCAGTCATTGTTACTGACAAGGATGATAATGATAGACGAAACAGTGCCAGGGGGTTGTATCGACTTTGCTTCAAGCATGACAGCAACTCTTGTAGTTATTGGAAGGATCAATCCCCAAAGTCCACCCCCCCCCTCACCTTAGCCTTTTAAAATAAACAAGCCAAAGTCACTACTAAGGTCTGTTAAACTATTTCGTCATGGTCGATCGTGCCCAAGACGACCATTTTGAAGAGCAATCAATGTCATATCCAACTGTGAAACCACTCTTTCACATCATCTGGACACTAATCAGACCCATGGTAATGACCCAGTAATATAACACCACCTTCACAACATCATCTCTGTACTATCAAGGAGATATCCTTGTAGCTTCCAAACTACAGCTGTCTTTGCCGTTTCCTAGCTTCAATTTTTTTTTCATTGTTTATGTTGTGTTCTTTATAATATTTATTGCAAAGGATTTCTGTCACCCTCACCCCCCCCCCCTCCCCCTCACCCGCCTTTGCATCATCATCCCGCTCTTACTATTTTCTTTTCCTTTTTTTTTGTAATATAAAAAATTATTTTGCAATGATTCTTTCACCTCTTTGAAAGATTTTCCATTCCTATCTGTCATTCAATTGCATTGAAATTATCTAACTATAATAAGGGCTTATCCTTGCCCGAATTGATATTCCATTGAATGTATTATCATCTATTTTTCGATCTCAGAGTAGATAATTCACCAATTTTACCCTCTAATAATTTTGTAAAAATATATTTCTTATGACGTTTGTAGTCTTCTCCGACATTCCGTCACATCTATCAATCTCAAAATATTTCAAAGAGTATCTTTTATAACTGAAATTCCTGTCAAATAGTCCATACCAATAAACTATGTCTTCATTCACAGAATCTCAAAGGATTATAATTGTGTTTCAGCTATAATATAACCACACTTCAATCAAACTTTGTCACACTTTGTAGAGCTCCAATTTGTTTTGACAAAGGTGACCCTAATACCTTGGAATTCTATCAAATACATGACAGAATATGATTTGATTGAAGTTTGAATTAAAAGCAAATTTCAGGAATTATATTCAGGGATGTGTACAGTATTTATTGGCTTCAGAATTGAGAAAGTAAATGTAGGACATTGTTGTACCTTTTTATCTTCTTTATTTCTCTCCCATTCATTTTTTTTTTTATTATTTTTTTTTTGTGTGTGTGCAAATTCTTGATTTCTAATACATTTAGTGGAATCGCAAATAAAGAGGATCTAGGAAACAGCTTCAATTGACTCTGAAATTATAGTTAATAATTATTGTTTAAACCTGCAAAATATTAACACGTTAACAAAAAGTCAAGTTAACTGAACATTTTGTTTGCCCATTTGTATAAAGACCATTTGGCAAGCACATGTTGACAATCTGTCTTCCTTGATTTCCAAGACCAATATTACTTTGTCAGTTACTCAGCCATTAGGCCTACATATAATTTGTTAAAATAATTCAGCAGTTACTGTTTAGTTGTAGTTATGAATGTTCAGAGTAAGTTTGGGAGGATTCTGTAATCATTAATTTTTGTTTTTACCAGAAATCAAGATTTTTATGAAATCTGTCATCATTCATTGCCAGCTAAATTAATTGACAACTTCATCCTCCATATTTGTTTTAAGAAAAAAGTTGGCAAACCTCTCAATTAATGGCTCCCCATGGAATACAGTATATCCAAGTTCAAGTCATTCCAATGATCACATCCATAGTACGCTGAACCTGTCAAAATTGTTTAACTCCCCGCTTCCACTTTTTATAAAATGGAATCAATTAATATTTTGGCGGTACAAGTGTCACTGTTTGAATATTTTAAGTTTTGATGGAGTACTATTTATGGTGTTGATTTTATGTTTCTCATACATGCAGTATCAGAGGAGTTTTGTATATTTACATACATACTTGGGGCATATACATGTATGTATGTACGTATGCATAGTTTATTCTAAATTGTCAAAAATCTCAGAAAGAAAAATCATATATATTTACTCAGGCGTGGATCAAGGATTTCATGAGGGGGGGGGGCAAAATATGAATTTCAGATTTTTGTAAACCACAGATTTTCACATAAATCTGTTTTATGTGTAGTCTTTATTAATTATTTTTCTATACATATATGAAAGCCATTCACTTCATGCACAGTAGATTTTCCTTTAAACTGGACTGCAAAAGAGGAAAAAATTCTTAAAAACATCAAATTTTAGCTGAAGGTATTGCTGCCAGTATAGAGTTTGTTTTGGTAGGAACTAGGTAATTTTCTAATTTTCGCACATTGCTCAACACCTCATTATCAATACCCAGGATCCCCCTCTTTCGTTTCAGGAGCTCAAAACACAAACTTCGTTAATGTTATTAGTTCCACACCCTACAAAGTTGGCAGAATGGCAGATGAGCTAATTGACTCTATGCCTAAATCTACAAAGTCACTGAACTATCATATTCTTAGAATACATTTCTAAAAATGGTTTTCATGATCAGGTAATGAGCACAAAAAAAATCACACTTCACTCCGGAGGCCTAGCAGGGCGCGGTACACACTGCCTAATGCAATGCCATTTAAATTCAATAGTCACTAGATCACTTTTTACAAAGTTAGCCCCTACCTACCCCCATTCCCTTCCAAAAACATTTTAAAACTAACTTTCACAACCATGCTGTCTGTAACAGAACATGTGTAAGTTATTTTGAAAACTTTTCCCTACCGTTCTTATCTTTCACCTCCACCTTGGAAGTCCTAGCAGAGTGTATATTGCCCAAGCAGTTTTCAGCTATGGATCTACCCTTAAACATCTTCCCTCATTAGAGAAGTAATTGGAGCCCCTAAAGTAAAACCTAATGCTTTTAATTCGCTGTTGAGTGATAAAATAGACATTGGGGCTTTGGCAACCCCCATCATAATAAATCATCTGATGTGAAGCCAGAAGGATGTAACTCACATACATGTACCATTTGTTAAGAGCCATTTGACAGCGAACAGGGCTTTAACTCTATGTAAAATGTGACGTGTTAACATCCTCGTTGCTCTAAGCAGCCAATATTTCAAAAAGACTAGGTGCCTTTAGCGCCCCTTCTACATGCCATCAGACATGTAGTATTGCTGGTTCAAGAGATTAGCTTAAGGCTCTTGATCTTAGGATTAATTTAAGGGAGGTATGTGGCAAGTGCAATTAATGTCACTGTGGTTGGTCATAGATGAATTGGGACATACACTAGATAATTTGACAACTCAGATTGCCCAAGGACCAGTCCTCCCATACCCATGGTCATTTGTACTGTCAATATTATTTAATCACTAATTAGTTCATTAAATGATGTATCCTAAATATTAATCTTGTATGCGTATATATTATTAACCATTATCAACTAAAACATATGGTCAGGTTTTGTTTTTCCATAATTTGTAAGTATTTCAAATTGACTGAATCATGATGAAGTCCAGGAAGTGAATATATGGCAAGGAAAATGAAAAATAATCAAATCAATGAAGACTACTAAAATCAAATTAGTACTGTGTCCCTTCCTTTTTGATGATGAAATTTGAAATGGTAATAAAAAGATTGAAATCGGTCCAAATAAGGAGCAAAATGTTCACTCGTGCCTTAAAATATGATAATTGTGACCTATTTATTTGATAATTGCTTTTGAAAGGTGGAATGCAATCTTGTCTCCACCTTCCAGGCACAATGTCCTAGAAAACTGAATATTTTTTTAATTGTTAAAGAGCATGAAAATATAAAGTTGTCTCTCTGCTTTTCCTGAATATTTTGATCTTTCAAGTCCATCCAGCCCTACAGAAAATTTTTCAACAATTCATGATAAAAATGTAATTAATAAAGACTGCTAACTATTGTCATAGCTTCCGTGGACTCCACCTTATCCTTTAATAGAACATGCTTCTTTTGGTGATAACAATGGGTATGTGAAGAAACTGTTTTGATATTGTTCTCTTGGGGTTGCTAAAGGCGAATGACCCATTTAGTCACCATCATTCATTATCAATGAAAGAAAATTACATATTTCCCTATTTTAAGGCCTATAAGCATAAAGACATCATCTTCCGTAAAGGGGAAATTATTCATATTGAAGCAAGTTTGTAAAAATTGAAGGGCCTACATACAACTGCCATATTTATCTCAAGCAAATCATATTTTTGCAATTTCTTTCAAAATGGCAATTTCCATCTTCTGTGTAAATTAGACATACAAAACTTAACCTTAAACATTTTTTGCTGATGCTGTTGTTGCTGTAGTTGTTGTTGCATTTTGTGCAAGAGCAGAATTTAACATTAATTTGTCGATATTCAGTGACATTTTCAAGATGTTCCCCCCCCCCTTTTTTTTTGCCCATGCATTCTCAAGCCTCAAGGATTAAACAGAAACTCCAATATTGGATTTGATGTACTTTTATGTTAGGCTCCACCTTTGGACTATATGTACTGAGTTCTATGTTTGAAGCTCAGAAGGCTAAGAAATGTGGACCCACCACTTTCTTCCACCCCCCCCCCCCCATGATACCACACCCAAATCTCTTTCCTTCATGAACATCTTTAAATATACATATTTCTACCCAAAAAAAATCCAGGTGATTTTCTGGGACTTAAGTGCCTTAATATCAATTGAAGTGAAGTAATAATATTTGCCATATATTTTCCACAGCTCTTTTCGAATTTTATCCAGCCCAGCTACTAAAAGCTTCTGCTATTTTTCTCCCATTCCCCCCTGCATGATTATTCCCACTGGTCCAGGCTTTTATACAAAGGCCCTGTGACCGTGGTGATGGATGAACATTCTGTACCCCTACATTACCCCTCCTCCTCAACATCATTGGTCCTTGAACTCTATATCAAACTAAACCCAGTCCCTCTGATGGTATTTCAAGCTCCAGTAAATAGGCGATGATGGAATCAGGTCGAATAAGTAGGGGAGCACCCTCCCCTCGGGGGCTCAACTTTATACTCTAATCAAATCCATATAATACCTTGAAAAATTGAGATACATGATTATAATCTTATTTTCCCCATTTTTACAGACAGTACAGACTAAGGCAAATTTAGCCCCCAAGTTACAGAGTAAAGGGCATTGTCCTATAAAAATTTACCAAATCCCTTAAATACATGTGCTCTGAAAAATTGAGATGGATTAATTTTCTTTTTCTTTTTGTTAAACACGGTATCATAAGTAGTAGCCAGAAGCTTATCAAGTCCATCTATAATATCCTGCAAATTGAAGCTTTCTTTTATTGAGAGAAAGGAGGGCAATAACTTGTTGATGAATTGAACAACCTATTGAATACTAAGCTTGCATATGGCCATGTGTTATAAGTTCGCCGCCTTTTGCGTTACATGCCAATTTGACTACAAACGGCTCTTTTTTCTCTTCAAGGACCTGTATCTCGAAAAGTATACCCCCTATAATATCAAAACTATACATTTTCTGAAAGGGAATTCCTCAAGGAATCTAAATCTACATTGAAAAATTATACCAGGTGTAAAATAAAAAAGTTATTAAGAAAATTTCAAGAAATTTAGATTTTGTTTTAATTTTCATTGTTTTTATCATCAAGTCATCTATAATCACCTAAATATGATTAATATCATTACATTCTGGTAGATGATATTCAGACCTTTCAAACAAGGTATAATTCATTATGGTTTACAATTGTGGAAAGAAAAATATAATGATCTGAAATTTAGCCCTGAAAAATAGCTTTTTTTTTCAAATTCATGAGGGGGTGGTCCTGTCAAGTATTGTTGCACCATCAAACATATGGTTTAAGTGATATGATGGTATAAAGCAGTTTATAAGCTTTAATTTGGTGTTAAATTTACAAACATAGATTAAAGTTTGGCAGAGATATTGCAGTTTTCCCAACGGTACTACAATACCTCTAATTCCTAATGACTTTGTACAGGAGGCATCACATCTTTAGGTCAAATAATGATTGTTGAGTCTTCCTCACGTACGTTCCTCCTTGGATCTTGGCGTGCGCAGCCATATTGTGCGGTGGTCACATGTTTGGATTTCCATGGTCACATCACGTCTTAAGTGAAACGTTCAACTCTCCACGCCATACACAATAGAAAGTCGTAGATGGATGCAAGTATTGTGTTGTGACCATCACGGTCTATTGTCATCTTGTGCGACGAAGGGTTCGTTTATTTATGTTCGTGTTTTTTTCATGCAACAAAATGACACCGAAGACAAAAGAGTAAAAAAATCCACAGAAATAACGCAAAAGCGACAACGTTGTGAATATACACCTCTACTTGGATATTTGTGTTTGAAATATACTAATTAAACACACAATTTGGTTTTTCTATGGTCACTTTTAAGAGTGCTCAAAATGACGATTTATTTTTTTACTAAACCAAATATAGAAATTATATGTGCTTTTATAAAATCATAATTTTTTAATATCTCTTCCCTTTTTGATATTTTGAAAAAAATATGAAATGTTAATTAGAAGATAACTGAACCGATACCGTTGTTGGTTTAAGGTGGATAGTTTTTTTGACTTGGGGACGCCCCTTTGAAATCAGGTACAATCTTCTCTTTTTCACTAATAAAACCATAGATTCGTAACAAGTACATTTTCATCATTATGTCAATCGTTTATTTATGATTTTAATGTTGATATCAATCATCGAAATTCAAATTTGGAGTGTGGAAATACAATGTTATGTCTATGTTTCGTTGGATTAATGCTGCAATTAATTAATATTGTATTGAAACTCGCAGAAAATAAATGTCAGCGCGCGTTAAGAGGCTATATCGCCGCGACTATCGGCCAAGTTTTCCAGTCCCATTCTGGTGTTTGGTAATATTTCACGTGGGTTTCACAAGTGATATTCCACGATGTGTCTCCAAGTCAAAAAAACTATCCTCCTTAAACCAACAACGGTATCGGTTCAGGTAACTTCTAATTAACATTTCATATTTTTTTCAAAATATCAAAAAGGGAAGAAATATTGAAAAACTATGATTTTATAACCCCAAAATTCGTCGTTTTGATCAGGCTTCCAAGATGCATAAATAACTGAGCGAAATAATTCCCAATTGTTTGTTGAATTAGTTTATTTGATACACCAATCTCCAAATTCAAGATGCATATGCACCATTTTGCCACTTTTGATGTATTTCGGTGGGTTTTTTAAAATTTTGCTGTCCAACTCGTTTCTACTGCTTGAGAAAAACGTTACAACAAATTACCGACCGCTTGCGTTGCACACGAAAACTAGCGTGCGCACGCACCTCAAACCAACATGGCGCCCTCCGCCAGGAGAACACACAACCAATAGGCGAGAAACGTACGTGTCCTGGGTACTATCATAACATCAAACCTATTGTTCAGTGATTTCCTGGTATAAAGCAGTTTATAAGTAGGGATGGCCAAACAAAAGCAAAAAGCCACTAGAACGGTTTCCACTTCACTGTATGGATGTAGTCACCCATGCATTTACAATGCAAACAATAACCCATGCACTCCCTACTCAATAATACACAGGTAGAGAAACAACAAAATTTTCCATAAAAAACAGCTTTCGAAATTGTCGTTTGGCCAGTGGTAAATATCAATCATTTTTATTCCTAATTGGTCAGTTTCTTCCTTAGAAAATACGCTCAGCAGAAGATCAACTTCTCCTGTTGGAAAAAATGATATAAAAAAACTACAGCGTGTTCAAAGTGATGCTACTGTGTGATGTGTGTTATGACTGGAATTTCTCTATGATTGGAATAGATTCAGATAAAGAGAAGTAGATATTTATAAAATTTCACTATTTTGAACAAAAAATTATTGGGTTGAAAAACAAAGAACAATGTTTACCACTGGCCATTTAAGTTTTAAAATTACTCTACCCTGTCTAACACTCAGCTCTGAGCCACACCACCATGAAATAGCCCATTGTCTAGGGTGTCCTATTGAAACATGCCCTATGGAGTATTTTTCCACGGTGTCATATTGATCACATACGGTAACATACATGTCAAACCATCAGTTTGTACTGCCATAAATTGTATCTTTGATAATCTACTCAATTGTGTTACTATAATCTCATTACATTTGATACACACATAGAAAATTTTTGTATGGATTTGGTTTAATAAATCAAAGACAAAAGAACCATAAACTTGAGCTTTATTGCCATTTTCTGGCTTTGCTGAAACTTGTAAAAGTGTTTCTAGCAGCTCATTGGTAATCTGAGACACTATTTGGGTCATATCTTTGAACGGAACATCCAATTGTGATAATTCAGTACCAAAATGTTTCTTTTAAAAATGCTCTATCAAATTAAGCCTAGCAAAAAACAACTTAAAAATAACTTAAAATTTTAGTGGACATCCCTATTATAAGCTTTAGTTGGTACCAAATTTATAATCATAGCCAAAATTTGGCAGAGATATTCAAGTTTTCCCCAAATCAACCACAAAGTGCAAAATTTCCCATTGACTTTTGTACAGGCGTCTCCGCTTCCCGGCGTCTCCGCTGCCGCGTCTCCGCTTCCAGCACCACCCCTACTCCCCCAAACTTAAACCATTTGTAATTCCACCAAAATGTTACCTAGAACAATGAAACTTCACAGGGAGCTAGCACAGTAACATAGCTTCAAAAATGAGATCAAATTTGTACATAAACTTTCTTACTTTTGAAAATATTGACAAATTAATGCTGAAAAAATAGCAAAAAGCGTAACGGCACCACCCTATTGGCTTGGCGAGTTCATAACACAAACGACCATGTGGGCAATTCCATGGTAACTGACTTACACACAACCAGAATTTTCTATATTGTTTGAACTGTAGTTACATAAATAAGAATACATGGTCTTCAAATTAATATACCTGAATAAGTAAGTGGAAAGGAAAGAAGTTGTGGTAAAAAAATTCCACCAAAACATATTTCCATTGAAACGCCAAGCAAAAATGTTGTCGGTAACTGACCGTTACAGAAAACGGACATGCAAAATCATGGTGTTTGACAAATCTCAATATCTCATGTCCACGACGTTTTGTAATGTAAGTCTTATATGACATCATACCTCGGTCCTTAATGAAACAGATTTGCAACAATAAAAGAGAGATTTTTTCAAATTTTTGTTTATCCTGGAAAACTTATGTAAAGACATGTCTGTAACTGACGTTACCCTTACAGCTTCCATAGACTTTACACATGTAAAATCTCAATTTTGATTAGAAATCAAATATTTTGTGTCATGCCTTCTGAGAATTATGTGTTTGATATGACATCATACCTATGTTCTAGGCAACAGACAGGCAAAATAAGAAGTAATGTAATCACTTTCCTCTTATTCAGTTACAAAAATTCCTGTGAATACATGACAGTTACACATATATTCCTATAGGGTTTGTACAGAATAATTTTGAAAATTTTATTCTTCTACTACTTTAAGAAACTAAATTCCATCACATACTGTACACTGTAAATATGGGAATGTTTTATTTTTAACATATTAGAAACTCTAAAATTAGTATTTTGTTTGATTAATACACGTTAGGATGTCCCACACATGTATTTTGTCTTGTGTTAGGCATGTGAATCTTGCCAGAATCAGTTCTTGTATATTTTGCTGATTCTATATCCTCACAGCACATCAATTCTTACATGTAGGTGAATTGATTTTTAAAATCCCGTTTTAAATAGTTTCTTCTCAATTCAAATATATTACTACAACAGGAATCCATTTAACTCATTTTGTACAGAGTAATGATCCGCAGTCATAAAATGCAGAATTTCAAAGCTACATGTAGGTTAATGAAATTTAATGAAATTACTGTTCATCTTTGCATCAGAATGAAATCCTGTTTAAAGTAAAGTGTTTGTTCTAAGCTTTGTTCTACCACAATTCACATATTGTATCTAAGCAATGCACAGATATTGAAGCTATGATCATACGATTTTTTTCCCTATTTATATCTATTATTTCTTTTACAAAGAGAAATTTTTAAATACAACTAATAATTTGATTTAGATTTAATCATAACATTCAAAATTATAGACTCATATTCCAAATTCAGAATATTTATAGCAATGGAACCTTGATCACACCAAGAGACAATCAACTGAAATCTAAAGCAGATTTGGAGGGGATTACATGTACACTGCATGGGTTTCCTAACTCTTAAATCATTACAGAAGAAGTTACCATTTACCATTTTTATTGCTAGATGTTAGTTTTAAGCGAGTAATAATTTTTCAGATGCATACAGGAGTCCAAATTGTAATTGTTTTCTATGAAATGATTAATGCATCATGGGTAACTGACGTTTACACTAGTCATGGTAACTGACGTTACACAAATTGGTTGTCAATTTTCACTTGATTGTATGTTGAATATCCATAGCTTTGCTATTGATAATGATCAGATGCAGTCATACATTAGAAATCTTAATTGGCATAGTTGATACTGCCTTCCGTTGCGGAAAAAAATTAACAAGTTCATGTTTTCGGTAACTGACGTTACATTCCAAATGAGGGTTGAATAAATCTAGTTTTCTTGACCAAAGTCACAATTGAAGCCAATTTTTTGAAATGCAGATTGATAAAGTGTCTGTCTAACAACTTTATCCAATGCGAAAGATTATCGGAACAGAAACGTTTAGTTGGAAAAGTGAAAATGAGTTTCTTGTAAATATATCTTTTCTATACCAAAAAAATATTGGAATACTTCGGCGTATGATTAGAAAGTGAAAATGTCCGCTATCGGGAAAATTTTGATTGATTCTTAAAACTTCAACTCATGTATTTTTTGAAAATCAAAATTATTTTAACCAAATATCATTTTGAATTTCCGGCACCCTTGTCAGGATTTCTGTGGAATTGCCCATATGCACATGCTTGGTTAAATGAGACAGCAAATAAATATCGAGAACACTTTCTTCTTAATCAATTATTGCACTTATTGAATGAACTTCTTCAGAAAATTAAATGATACATGCATGAATGATTAGACATTGGTATTATACATACTTTTGTTTCACCATCAATTGAAAATGATTTGTGGCAAACACATATACAGGGCGTCCCAAAAAGAACTATACACTTTTGAAATGGCTGCCAAATAAAAAGTATATGATTTTAGGTATTTAAATTTACATGTATGGAAAGGTCATTATCCCAAATTTCATATGACATCAAAAAGTCCGAAAATAAGTTATGCATGAATGAGCAGCGTTCACTTTTGTAAAGGGTAATGAAATTAGGGTGCGCAGGAATTGTCCTACCAATTTGTACGAGGAAAGTCATTTGGAGCTATGGAATTGAGGATGATACATTTGTATGCAGAATTACTGATCAATTACATGTATGATGAGTTGGGGTTTGCTAATTGAAAATTTGTGGAATTGGGGATTACATTTTCATGCATGAGTGAACAGGAATATGTATTTCCTATATGTTTAAATTTCTCCAAGTTTATTCAGTGGGTGTTAGTTGCTTAGCAGGAGGGGTGCAGAAAGTGAGATCATGGGTAAAGATTTTTGAGTACACCCATAGGATAAGTTTTGTGCCGCCGCAGAGACTCTTGGTGGTAGAACTTCCCTGCAGACTTGTGGCAGACTTGCCGCAGTTTTCACACATGCAATTGTACTTAGCATGCAGCCCTGCCGCAGACTCTTTCAGTAATGAAGAAGTCTGCGCAGATCTGCTGCAGACTCTTTCAGTATGACAAGAAGTCTGCGGCAGAATTTCTGCCGCAGACTCTGTGACATAATACTTCATGATCCAGATAGTAAAGAAATTTTCTGCCAGCACGACCTGCCGCATAAGAGCTGGCCGCATACTCTTCAGTATGAACAGAGAGTCTGTGGCAGATCTGCCGCAGACTCTTTATCATGAATATTCATACCCATAGGAAAAAAAAACAGGCCTGCTGCATACTGCTGTGGCTGCCTTGCCGCAGACTGCCGCTGCCTTGCGACATACTTTTTAGACTGAACCCATAGGAAAATTTTGGGCCTCCGCAAAACTCCTCCTGCCGCATACTTGTCACTGGTCTGCGGCAGACCTGCCACAGGTTTTTCACATGCAAATTAGATCATGTCGCAGACCTGCGCATACCTCTTTTTATGAATTTAATTTCTATTACCATTGCCACATTACTTGCCACATACTCTTTCAGCATGATTAAAAAACTAGGCATATCCTTTATCATGAATATTTTTATTATGCTACTCTTTGTCGCAGACTTGCTGCATCGTCTTTCAGCATGATAAAATTTTGTGGTAGGTCTGCGGCATACCCTTTATCATTCTGCAGCATAGTATTATTTTTCCATTTTACCCCCCAGACTGTGCTCTGGCCCTGCCTGTCCATTCCCGGCACAATCTATCTTAGAACACTCCTGCTTATATACACCACCTAAATCTAAACATTTTGGTACAGCGTTAGGTCGAAAGTAACACTATACTGATTTCTTTCTTATTTAAGATTTTTTATTGCATAATTACATATTCAGTAAGCTCCTGCAAGTGCAATTATAGACAGGTTCAAAAATTTAAAGCTGATGATAAGATTCATCTTTTCTTGCCGCAGACTTGCCGATACTAGATATGCCAGAAAACAGTCTGCTGCAGACTGTTTCTGGGCATACTAGTATGCGGCAAGTCTGCCGGAAACTCTATTTCTGGCAGCATACTCCTGCATACCTTTGCCGCATACTTTTTCGTCTGCGGCAGGTCTGCCGGCAGGTTGGCAGCAGACTCCGCATACTTTTCAATTTCCTATGGGTTGATATGAAGTTTGTGGCAGACCTGCTGCAGACTAATTAGTTTTCCGCTTTCCACGCAGACGTGCGCAACTGTATAACTTTCCAATTTTCTGCCGCAGACCTGCTGCAGACTGTTTCTGCCGCAACTGGGTATGACGGTAAGTCTGCAGCAAAGATTCTTTCTCGCATACTTCTGCATACTCTTTGCCGCAGACTTTTAGTCTGCCGCAGATTGCCGCAGATCTGCGGCAGATCTGCGGCAGACTTTCTATTTTCCTATGGCAGTTTTGCATGATTCGTTTTCATGATCTTTTGGATTGTCTGAATGTCTAACATCAGTGACATTCTTTTTTTTTTTCAACAATACATTTTTTTTTAGAGTATTCAATTTACAATAATCCCACCTGGATATTAAGTTTAGAATAATCTTAACAGTAATTGAAGTGGGCAGCATATTATGATTCTTTACTATCCATATGAAGGATATATTCAAGTCACTGATGCTTAACCCCCCCCCAAAAAAAAAAAAGAAAAAAGAAAAAAAAAAGAAAGAATAAAGAATTAGGGAATTAGAGTAAAGACTAGACATATTAAATCACGAAATTTGTGTTACAACTGTCGTATTCTTTACAAAGTCCAAATTGCTAAAATGACTGGTAGTTGGTTGGTTGATCAATTGAGTTGATTGATTTATTGGATAACAGTAAGGCATGGTGATTGAAATAACTGTATGAAATGATGTAATGTCTGATTGATATAGTTGAACATTTGGAAGACCTGGACACTGTTGATTAAGAGACCGTTGACGGAGTAAATACAACCTTACATCGGATTGAAAACTAAGTAGGGCGTATAACATAATACCCCGCAAAATAAATTAAATTTTCATAACAGCATCCTAAAAGATGATCGAACCTCAACCAGGCCCATCCTCCAAGTACTCGTAAAAGTACCGCTATTATATAAATGCGGCTGATGACGTCAAAGAAGTTTAAGGAATGCTACTGAAAGGCATGTTGAGGGTTTCGCCTTTAGAAAACGATACTTTGCTACTGACCAAAACAATAGAATTCTAGCACACATGGGGTCATATGTTCTGACATAGCCAATACAAACGTGTTTTTCTAAAGCCGAAACCTATACTACTATCATGCACTGGCAGCAGCATCCTTAACTATTGAGACGTCATCAGCCGCATATATAATAGGGACTTTACGAGTACTTGGAGGGATGGCCTGGTTGAGGTTCGATCACGCTTTTTAATGAAATACTTTCTAAATGGAGATAAAAATGCTTAAATTGGGAATTGTTGTATTAGGAAGAAATATTAGCTTTCGTTTTATATGTAATTTTGGTTTTCATTTCTCGGTCCGGTCTGGGACTTTAAGTGATTGCTAGCTGGCCTGGGTGTTGATTGTCTAATTTATGTGACTTATTGATTGATAGATTGATAGATCGTCATCAACCATCCCAATTTGGGTAAATGTGAGTAGACCATGATGCGAAAAGGTAGTCAGGATATTTGGGGTAGAAACCAATGAATATGAATGGTCAAAACACACCCATGCAAAAAGAGAGAGATAGATAGAGAAAGAAAGAAGGGAGAGGGAGAGAAGGAGGAAGACAAAGAGAGAGAGAGAGCGAGATAGAGGAAGAAAGAGGGAGGGAGAGAAAAGGAAGAGAGAGAGATTAAACACACTACTGAAGGACCTCATTAAATATACCTTGGAAAGTTACAATACAACAATAGGAAATACATATTCCTGTTCACTCATGCATGAAAATGTAATCCCCAATTCCACAATTTTTTACTTAGCAAACCCCAACTCATCATAATTGATCAGTAATTCTGCATAATCATCCTCAATTCCATAAGCTCCAAAAGACTTTCCTCATACAAATTGGTAGAGCAATTCCTGCGCACCCTAATTTCATTACCCTTTACAAAAGTGAACGCTGCTCATTCATGCATGACTTATTTTCGGACTTTTTGATGTCATATGAAATTTGAGATAATGAGCTTTCCATACATGTAAATTTCATTACCTAAAATATATTTTTTTTATTTGGCAGCCATTTCAAAAGTGTATAGTTCTTTTTGGGACGCACTGTATAATAACCATACTTAATTGGACTTTGTAAAAAAAAAAAAAAAAAAACTGTTCCTCGCAGATGGCCTGTACTTGTGTCTTTGTGTACTTTGTGTACTTTGTCTGCACAGGTACCCCTGTTTATCAGAAATTGGGGAGTACCAAGTTCAAATTAAGGAGTCTACGTGCAAAAAAACACAGACAATCTTCTGCCTTCTTTGAATCCTTTCCTCAGCAGTGCATGTTACCTCAACTTCCTGAAGAAACCTTTATGTGGATCTACAAACCCAACTGCCACACACTCAGATTGTCACGAGCTAGGCACCATAACATGCCAATCTCCCGTTAGTTCCTCCTCTCCAATTGTTATTTCTAAGACAACCCTCTGAAGAAGCAAAATTGAGGGGTGGAAACTCCAATTTCCTCCTTGCGGTCAGCTAATTTGTCACCGCTCACTCCCTTTTACCCACTAAAACCCTTTGTGTCAACCAATTGTTCTGCCTGAGTCACTTTTGTAGTGTTTCTTCTTTGACTGCCGCAGAGAGATATTAAACATTTGTGGAGTTATTTCTAGCTTCGTGCAGTGACATACACACCCATAAAACTCACTTCCAATAAACCCTGAAGAATAGATCTAATTTGCTTAGGCGCTGTGGTTGGTGTTTCTTTAAAATGAACAAGACATTAACTACTGGACAAAAATTAACTTAGAGTTCATTGCTCTCCCAGCTATGACATAATTGTTGTGCTGATATTACGGTACAACATCACAGAGCTTTTTCTCTCTTTATCTCTAAATATATTGGAGAAAGAAATTATTGGGACAGTTCCAATATCTAACCACAATCCCTCTGTGGTATATGCTATCCTCAGTCATTCCCATTTGAAGAACACAAAAAAAAAATCTACAACACCTCTTTCGATATAATTTTTCTGTTACATCATTTCTAAATCTTTTATAAGTCTTATTCTTCTTCTGTTTTTATTCATTTCACATTCATGGGGAAGGAATTGATTGAGTAATCATCTGTTTTGTTGTCATCAACGACAACTCAATCAGTTATTTATATTTATATTTTACATTTTACTGTATTTCTGTAGTTTACCATAAATGTTTTCTCTAATCTTATATTATGTTTACATCTAATGCGGTGGTTACAAGACATCATAGGCTACAGGGCATGTGCCTGCAATGTAGCTTGCATTAGTTGCAAGTTGCATGTAGCTGTTATATTGTAATTTCTCAAATTCCTACGTTTCTGTACGAAAGGTATTGTAAAATCCTCCTTGTTGTACCTGCAACGTACATGTCTTTTAAAAAAAAAGGTACAGGGGACGCAGAATTCTTCTACAAAAATTTGTAGAGAGACACACATTGCACGTACGACGTGTTGTGACCACGGGATCAAACAAAACAAAAAATAAGTTGCTGGTCAAACTTACCTATATAAAGGGATGTCATCTTTGGTTTTACATTCTCATCAATGTAGGTGATCCCAAGAGTGTAAAGAGGTGCTGCTCCTAAGCCATGGAGAAACTGTGCCCCAACAAATACCCAAAAATATAATGAAAGCCCACTGGATTCCTTCATAGAGTCGCACGGGTCTGTCCCGTTACGACCCGCGTCACAGTACTCGTAATCCGACGACCTGAACTCATAGTCTGGGGTCGTGAATTGCGGAAGCATGAATATAACAGAGCCTATGGCGAAGATGAAAGCCCCAAAGGCAAGGATTTTCGGCTTGTGGCGTCGCTCGCCGAAGTACGTCACAAAAACTATGACGACCATCACGGAGAAGTCGTATGAGCTCGAGATGAAGCCACTCTGCACGGATGGAAGTTTGAAGCGTCTCTCTAGCGTCGTTGTGATTACGTAGACGAGTCCATTCACGGTAATTCCTTGGGTAATGGCGAATATGCACAGAAACACAAGAAACCAGGGGATTTTGGCGCATGACCGTAATGCGCTTGGTCGCGCTTTGCCCCATCCACATGTTTGCTCAACCTCGATGACATCATCAACGCTTTCGTCGTCAAATACGCGATGAGTTTTGACTGAACTGTATCCATTGGAAGATGGTTTCTGGTGAATCACACCAATGACATCGATATCCCCTGGTGATATCGTGCTAATCGTCCGAATTCCAGGACTGGCATTGTTACTTGAATTGATAGTGTGCATATGATTTGAATGGCCATTGCCTACGTGCACCCCATCCATGATATTACTGTTATTGTTGAACGACTTTTCCTCTGAATATTCCATGGTTAGGTTTCCTTATGAAGACTTTCTTTGAATAAAATGTCTCTCCACTCTGATTGCAAAACACTACACAATGGTACCTCAGTGTATCTTACTTAGTGCTTCAAGAAGTCATACCAAAGTCAAGAGCATCTGTAGCCTACTGCTGGCCGACTGAGCTTGTACTTTCCATGTGAAGCAACGATAATGAGTTCACCAGCTCCTCAGCAATCCCCACACATGTTCCGAGTTTATACACGAGCTGCAATGGATACACAATAAAAACATCTGTTAGTTCAAGACTAGATGGAGAAGGAGAGCAGGGCAATCGGTCTTTACGGTGGAGTCTGCAAGTGTCATTAACAGCTCGGGCCTCTGGACTGTGATGCCCGAGAGCCACTAGGAATGCAAAGAGAGCAATTACACAACAAGGTTTAGGTAAATTGGGTGCTGTCTGTAAGGTGAGAAGGTTACGCAGATTCAGTTACCCAAGATATTAAGCGAATGCACTATGCCCCCAATGGTTTACTCCGATTTGTTTTGATCTCCTTTGCTCTCAAGAGCTCATATGATTAACAGCTCCTATGAGGGATATCCTAAAGCAATAAGCTTTATGTAAGCCTCGTAAATACAGATCACTCAACTCCTATCGATGTCTCTTGATATTTTCAGAGGAGCACAGGCCGTGAGCCAGTGACAGGAAGATATACAAGAGGTTAGGTTCAAATATAGGCAAGCGGATACCTGCACGCACCTTAGAGACCCACCGCTCTGAAAGGGAACCAATTAAGCTAAGCGGTGAGGTAATTGATCATGTGACTAGCAAGGTGTGCGTCTGTATGTTAGCCAACGAATCATCAATCAAAGTTGCGATGTCCTCGACCGTGTCCGCAATCCACTGAACTGACTCAGTTCACAAACCCAGCAGGAGCATGTACCTTGTAGACGATTGATGGCGGTTAGCTGTCACTCCGTTGTATGACGGACAGTCGTGTTATTCAGCGACAGTCGCGATGAGACTGGCTAGGACGTAGATCAAGGGCCTTGCGGTGGCTAACAATATGATCCACGGTATGACGTTAGCTCAATTGTGTTGTTCTGTAGCAGCAGGAACTACCATGTTACGATTCCAGGATTGACAGTGACGTAACACCTCGCCACAGGAAGAACACTATTCAAGGCAGATGATGACCTGTACACAGAGCAAAGAGAAAACAAAATATTGACAATATTAAAAGTGAGAAGCGCATTTTCAAGTTTTGTTTTCCCACATAGACAAGATTTTCTCTCAGGCTTTATTTCATGTTTCCTCTTATACTTAAGTTTTCTCTATAGATCATGCCTTTGTAACAATTTAGACACACTCAAAAACGAAAAGCACATTTTTTTTGTATTGCTGTTGCAATGATTCTATACTCACATTAACTTCTTTCCCTAATGATGAAATAAGGTTTAATAAAAAGAAAGCAAAGAATGTATGAGGGCACTGGAGTTGCTCAGAGCTCATTTCATGGGGCATTTCATGTCAATTGATGCACAATGGAGTCATTCACTCGAGTTCAATGTCTACAGGGTGACAAAAGGCAAGGAACAATCCCTGAAAGGAGTCTATTTTAAAGAGGAGATTTAGCTCAGTAAACCTCTTTTAAGCTCTTTGACACTTCATTACACATCTATTGTAGCCTTCCATTGTATATGTTCAATAATCTCTCAGTGCAAACCTTTAATCTAAACACAACCACTTAATCTCTTTTGGTTTCTAAATTAATGATCGTTCGTTGATTAAAAGTGGTTTTACCCCACTGATGCCTAAACCTGAAAACTGCATTTTAAATCTTTGTATGAGCGAAAAACCAAATTAAGTTAAGTTTTTTTTTTTTAAAGATTGTGGATTAAAAGTTAGCCTTGAGGTGCAAATTGGTTGATTTTCTAACTTGAAATTTAGAATTGGAAGATGTAGATCGTAGATGTAGAGACAGAAAACAAAAGTTGAAGTAAAATAAATTCTATTCGGGTTAAGGTATACTTACCAGATACTACAATCATGCTACTTGCCACAAACCCCACAGATAATAATCAAAATAATATACTCCTCAGAGAGAGAACAAAGGTATTCCTGAACAACTACATGTATAAAGTTGCAGATAAAATTCTACAGTAAACCTAAATAGAAGTACTTGTAATGAAACCCAGTTGAAATAGAAAGCAAAATTGATACTCTATACAATGATATATTCCAGGATATACTCCTACTCAAAATTACAGTAAATACTTACATTAAACTAAATTTAGCTGATTTACGACCACGGTATTGCTGCAATCTGTACTTATCAATTAGTGTCTATGAAATCCCTCATCTATAAATGATGTAATATGAACAGGATTCATCATTAGTAGTGGGAGCTTATTACCACATCCTTCCTGATAAACAAAAACCTGTAAACCAACTACAATTTCTTGCATTCTCCCACTATTAATGATGTAAATTAAATTTGTTTTACATTATTTATGAACTACATAATTGATTAAGAATAAGCCTGATAAAACAAACAATGTCTCTCAGTCGAAAGAACACCTTTATCAACAGATTCTACTGCAATCCTTTTTTACCATAAATCAAAGTAACAAAAAGTAGTCAAATTTGTCAGTCAATTTGTCAATTTCAGCTCTATGTAAATATTTGAGAATGTATCCAACCACGGCACATTCTGAATTCTTATTCAAGCAAAGAAATGATTTATTCTGATTTCTTAATCAACCATTACATTTAAAACCCTCTACTGGAGGAAACAATTCAGTCCAGTATAACTTCCTTGAAATATCCGCATTAGCAAACTGAAAAAACATACATGTTTTGCAGCTGACAAGTGTAGTAGTTTTCATTCACAAAAACGTCAGTATTGGAATTGTACCAAGCAGGAAATGTAGGTTAAATTTAGGCCTATAAATAAATCTGCATAACTTTGATCCCAATTCATATGTATTGGATACAGAAAAATGAACAATGGAATATAACAATGGTGATTCATATTTCAAATGTTTGGAATTCTCCCTCCCCCCCCCAGAAGAATGAATGAATGAATGAATGAATGAATGAATGAATGAATAATGAATGAAATGAATGATAATGAATGAATGAATGATGAATGAATGAATGATATGAATGAATGAATGATAATGAAGAAATGAATGAATGAATGAATGAATGAATGAATGAATGAATGAATGAATGAATGAATCAATCAATCAATCAATCAATCAATCAATCAATCAATGAATGAATGAATGAATGAATGAATCAATGAATGAATCAATCAATCAATGAATCAATGAATCAATGAATGAATGAATGAATGAATGAATGAATGAATCAATCAATCAATCAATCAATCAATCAATCAATCAATCAATCAATCAATCAATCAATCAATCAATCAATCAATCAATCAATCAATCAATCAATCAATCAATCAATCAATCAATCAATCAATCAATCAATGAATGAATGAATCAATCAATCAATCAATCAATCAATCAATCAATCAATCAATCAATCAATCAATCAATCAATCAATGAATGAATGAATGAATGAATGAATGAATGAATGAATGAATGAATGAATGAATGAATGAATGAATGAATGAATGAATGAATGAATGAATGAATGAATAAATAACTTAAGGGATTCATTAGAGGACACATTTTTATGCCTTTATTTTCAGATGTGCTTTACAAACCCCATAATCCTGATATTCAATGTTTTTAAGACTAAAATTTGTATGTCTTCGATGAGAGTTTTCACAAGACTTATGCTTTGAGATTCCAACATACAAGTACACACAATAAAAACTAGTTTCCCATTTGCCCAAGGAAAATAAAATGCACGAGAGCTGAGTGAAATTAAATTATCAAATTCATCGTTAATGAGATCTCTTTGAAATTGACAGTTTATGACACCATCAAGGAGAGGCTTGTCTGCCATGACCCAATTCTAGGCATCATCAAAACATCATCAAATTCTTAGGCAATAAAGGTCATCCAAGATAAATTACAAATATCTTGTCTAAATTCCATACTTCATGCACGAAAGTCATATCAAAGTCAAATTTACCATTTATTCTATTGTCCCAAATTGGAATTTGACGACTACTGATGTACTAGTATTCCTTAGAATTATATGAATGAAGTAAAAAAAAAAATTAAAAAAAAAATTGCTATAAAATTGAATAAAAAAACAGACATGATATTCAGCTAGCTAACCTTAAAATTTAAACAGTTATGTTTTCTCTTTTTAATGGGACTATTAACCCGTTGTATACTGAGAACTTTTCATAAAGCCGAATGAATAGTGATTGTCAAGCATGCTTGCAAGAAATTCTTTTCATTTACAGATGAAACAAAGACAGCTAATAAATAGATCAATGTAAGATAATTTAAATTATATAAGGTCTTTATATGTTTATGCAATCATGAGTGAAATAAACGGTTGACAAGAGGGATGCTCTATGTTTCTTCAGCCCGCATATATGCAGGCTCAGTATACAACGGGTTAAAGAAATAAAATGATTTATTATGAAGAGCATCAGGATTACTTGCTATTTCAGTTCTACAACACAGGTATTACAGACCAAATTTGTCATGGAATATGACCATATCTTGAAGTTTATTTGCACAATGTGACATTTCCCAATGAAATTAAGTCAAATATTTGAAGGAATTATACAAATATCAGAAGTAAAATAATCACTGGAAAAAGTTGGACAACAAAGAAAAGAGTTTGGTACAAAATATTTCACAAATAAAAGATAAGATCACCCAAAGTTTCAAAAGATAGGATCAAGAGGGTTGCAAATCAAATATTTACCATGATTCTGCAACTGACTTGAAAGAAGTCGAGCAGTAGGTATGTATGTCTTTATCAATTTAATATCGTATCGTCCAAACTCCAAAATCTGAGCCTCTTTTTCTCGACTTGAGGTTGTACACCAAGTATTATACCAAGAATTTATTGGTCATTTGCTTTACCTATTGGATTATAATTTGTATGAACAATGCACTAGAGGTGCCTGCCAATCATGAACAAAAAGAAATTTCTGCAATTTCACTTTAGTCGAACACTATTTTCTTGCCTCTTGACCCCTAATTCAAACTTACAAATTTCTTTCTCTCTCTCCTTGTTCACCAGTAAATGAATAAACTCCAAGTATCAGTGTCCCTCTCCAAAGCTGGTCGGTCATTCACTGTACCTATAGGGTCTTCATTCACAGGTATTTCACATACCTCAGAGATGCCCCGCCAATCAAACAAAAGAAATCTGCAATTCTACGTTTGTCAAACGCTATTGTCCCAGGTTCACCAACCAAGGGTAGGGTCCTGTGGTCTCCTTTATGAGAGAGACGGCAGAACAAGTGTGGGTCTTTCAATAAAGTGTCAAGTCCTGGCTAGGCAAAGGGCATTATGCACCAATGTAAACTTATTGTGAAGTTGCAGTTTACATAGTGTGACTCAGGGTGTATTCACATTAAGTGATCAAAGTTTCTAAATTTTTTTTTTTTTCTGAATGAAAAAAATTGGAGGAAAAGTGCTAAAAAAAAATTTCAATGATTTTGGAGGATTTTTTCCTCACCCTAAGCCCCTAAAGTATAGGCCCCTGCCCCTTTTCCCAATGAATCAGGAATGAGCTTACGTGTATGGTTGACCACCTGAGGGTGGGGTCGGGGGTTTACATGTAATGGAGTAAGCTACAAAGAGGTAAAGAATAAAACGAATAACCCCAAAATTTTGTGATTCGTAACATTTTACATTTTTAAACTGGTGTAGAACTTAGGAGGAGAGAGAATTTAAATCTGTAAAGCGTTGAGTAAACTGAGAGACACAATGGCGACTGGACAGTGTAAACATGACTGCTTTAATCTAGATAAACTGAAAGATACAATAACAATAGTCACAAGAGAATGCACCATTGACCAAGTAACACATGAAGCAACTGCATGAAGGTAACCAGCACACCCTACAGATGAAATAAACAAGTTATGGTCAATGAAAAAAGCCTTCCAAAATCACATATCTTGTGATATTTATAGCAAAGGCGCCTAAAATCTGATGCTAAAAAAAGTGGAGACAAATCAAATAACCCAATGATTTTATCTTACTAACGATGCAAATAATCCAGAGTTTTATACTATTTCATCATTTCAAATCGTTTAGTTGTAAATTTTGTATACTTTTCCCTCTCTCTCTCTGACCAAGGAGGTAATATAACTATTATCTCCTTGCTTAGACCAACACAATCTTAATAAATTACACATTTTTAACTTTTCTTGAACACCAAGACTAAAAAAGGTTCAAATTTATCAACACAGTACGCATTTTCAATGGTAATTCACATATATGGAGCAAAGAACTTAATCTTACCTAGATCTATGATATTCATTTTAAATATTATTTTGACTACTTACCAGAAACGAAAAAATGAGTAAAGGAAAGGACAGTGAACACTCACTGGTTCCTGCCCAGACAATTTCATTTAAATCAATATGAAACACTCAATACTTTGATGGTACATAATTTTGACATCTCTTTCTTAGGATAAAGATGATGTATGGATTGTTGCTATGGTAACATAATCATACTTGTAATTCCTCGCAGCTCAGAACTGAGTCTAGATATAAATTAAATGTGGTTTAATAATTCAGACTTGGAAAGAAGCTGTTGTATCATTTCTTCTCTATTTCTAACAAAACCACTGCGCTTAAAAGGCTACAGTAGATAAAATGGAGATAAAGAAAAGAACAAGACTTTTCTTTTTTCTTTTTTTTTAATAAATTATAAAATAAGATTAAAACAGATCACGTAATTGCTTTAAAGAGACATAAAACAGAGAGAGAGAGAGAGAGAGAATCGGACAACACAAGAACATCCTAGCTAACATATCATGCAAATGTTTTGCAACTATACAAACAGAAGCAACAAAAACATGCACTTTATTTTATTTTATTTTTTGTTTTAATTTGGGAACCAAACCAAACTTTGTAAAAAAAAAACTGGTAACCAGGTTCACATAAGCCATGTCAACATAACGCCCTACGCAAATGTTCAAAGTCACTCAAAAGCCAAAAATAGAAAGTGAACTTTAACAAAAGTTACCACAAACGATAGAACTTGGCACAGGTTGTAAGAGTGAACTTGAGTGAAAATAAAATCCCCTAAGATCTTAATTGCCAACTGTCTTATGACATGAACAGCTGTAGCTTGTACTTCAAATTCACGCATCCCCTCCAAGGATAACACGAGAATTGTTCCTAAGCTCCAGTAAATTCTCCTTTATCCTCATTATTACTTTACAGGAAAGTAGCATTTCCTTGTTAAAATCATCTAAATTCTGCCAATCTGTACATATGCTTTGTGCCAAAAGAACTTGAAAAAAAGGGAGTGTTTGTCTTTTCAATGCCAGTAGAACATTACATTGTGTTTTATCAAGTAAGGCTATGGAGTTAACATCCTTTCAGCTCACACAATACAGTGTGTTTCATAAAAAGGGATACTGAACTTTGAGAGCCTAATATACTGATAATTGACATGATGTTTATGACAAATATTTTGATTTCATGTTTAAAAGTAAGTCATATTCTATTCAATGAACAATATAAAATGTATACCTATGATGTCATGGATGACTGGGCACTGGGGCTTTCCAAAAACCTGTGTCAAAATTGCCTGCATTTCAATAGTCCAAGAAACTTTATGTCCCTTATGAAGACTCGGGAAGAACCCTAAAATAAAGGAATGAATGATCAGAAGAGGGTTACTTCTGCCCAAACTTGGTACAAGGTGATTTTGACATTTCTTGGGGGGCTTTTTTTACAATTTTTAAAATGCTCATTATTCCATGGCAGCACTGATGTAAGTTTCAAATCACTGAACGGAAAATATGAGGTGCACTTCAATATGAAATAAAAATCAATGCCACATAAGTTGTGTATACATTTTTCCTAGGACGCACTGTACAGCAGATGGTTTCTTGGCTGCAGGAGATCTGATTTGCGACAAGAAAAGATGAAGGAACAGCGAATGACAGGTCTATGAGCGCACCTTACTTCCTGATCAATGACGCAGGTTACGTGACAAAGTTATTTCTGGATATGTGTCTGAGAAGCGTAAACAGAAGTGTTATGGATTTAAAGACAATGTGGGGTTGAATAAAGGTTAGGGGATAATTGATGCCATATTCGTATTAAATCGGCTACTCAAGAAAAGCATTCAATGCATGAATTACAGTGTAGTACCCATCTTGCTTTTAAGATAATACAACATCTTGATAAGTGATACATGTAGTAATAATCTCATATTTTGTTATTATTTCATTTGTATTTTTTCATTGTCAGGAATTTTGCGTGGGACATCATATCCTTTATAGCAATATCAATTGGTAAATTAGAAATAAAACTGTTCATTCAAAAGCTTAACAGAACTAATTAAAATATTGTGTGAATCATAAGACTTCTCATTTATGACAAAATATCTTAAATCAATATTCTAATATAAGTTTTACATTCATATGAGATTACCTATATGCCCGTTAATGTGCTTTATACAGTTGTTTTAAAATAATATCCCTTTTCTGGTGAGAACTCTAACTTTTGTTCAGAGAATTCTAACTTACGAACTTGTAATGTAGATCGATGACCTATAGACTGGAGGGGCTCATTTGGCTTTATGCAAACCTGTCTGAAAACTAATCCACTCTCTTAACAGGACTTCATTAAAACCTCATTTCATCAGTGGTAAACTGAAAATGAAAAATGAATTTCATGGTCAAATAAGCTAGAAGATATTCACCTAATTTTTGTTACTTAATTTCTCCCCCTCCCCTCTCTCTCTCTCTCTCTCTCTCTCTCTCTCTCTCTCTCTCTCTCTCTTTCTGTCTGTCTCTCTCTCTCTCTCTCTGTCTGTCTCTCTTCTTTTTTCATTGATCTCCCCATCCATACCTTTCCATGCATTATATTCCAGATCAGCGACTGCTTTGGGATTGAAAGATAATTTTCTAAGCTAGAATCATAATGTAAAATATTCAATATACATGTGACTTCCAGTTATATTTAAATATATAAATTTGTATCTAAAATTTCACTCATCAAGTGTTCCAAAGTTTAAGGAAACACTGAATAAATTATCTTATGTACCACCCCTTGTATTTTTGACACAAATAGCATATGTGCCTCTGCTAAATGTCATTTATTTCATGTCATTTCAGACTTACTTCCTCCTCTAATTCACCTCTCTTTGAGATAAATCAGCTTAAAATCATTAGAGGTAGACTTCATGGGGGAAGATATGTTGCTTGATACGGATAATAAGATGAGACCGTCTCGCACATTGGGATTCTCCTTAGCCCACTATACATGACAATACAATTCAACAATACACATCTCAATGTCAGGATCTATGGAACCACGCCAATAAAGTTACGCTGTAATCAGACAAGAGAGACAAATGTAGCACATTGAAATATCCTTCGTAACCTTGACATAGCTTTCAAACATGACATTGCACATTAACCCTCTGCTTCCCAACAAACTCAATCTCTCTTGGAGAAGAAACAATTTGATTTCAAACAGTAGCGGATCCAGGATTTGCAAAATGGGAGGGGGTGCCACTAAACTTTTCTGATTTAATCATACACAGTGAATGGGCGGTTATCAAATTATGGGGGGCACACGCTACCGGCGCCCCCGCCTGGATCCACCACTGATTTTGAATGTCCATGTGATAGTGTAGGCCTATGGACTTAGAAATAAAGAGCTCAATTTTCAGATTAACTCCAAGCCTCCACGCATGCTTACATTCAGTTCTATAACATTTCTTCAATACATCCCTGACACTAAACAAATTACCACCTATAGCCCTGGATCAAATAGTATACCTAACCCTCAACTTGGCACAATAATATCACAACCCAAAACCCTAGATATTAAACAAATTAAAGGCTGGAACTATCATCCCTAAAGCAAATGTCAGCGCACCTGTTCTAGGACAACTACCCCTGGAAAATTACCAGCTACTAGCTACCTCCACCAAAAAATGTAACCCCTAACTCTAAACCTAACCCTGTTTCTAGGGGTGGTTTTCCTGGAGGTACTTGTCCAAGGGGTAGTTGTCCTCAATTGCAGTGCACCTTAGAGTGTGTTCAATGTCCAGTTTCAAATTTATACGCCAACATGAATCATGATACAAAACGTAATTACAAAACGCTGATATAAAGAAAAACAAAGAGGGTGTTCATTGTCCCCCATCCCCGGTCGTAAAAATAAACGTGTTTCAAATCTCAATTTAAATTTAAACGCCGACAATTTAAACGCCGAAAAAGATGCGTTTACAAACACAATCAGCTTCAATTTGACGACCTTGAGCATCGCGATTGCAACGAAATGCGACACTGAACAGGATTGAGTTTTCAAACGTGTTTAAAATGTGCTCTCGCAATGGAAGCTTCCGGTGCAATTGAAAAAAGGAGAAGATATTTTTTTTGAGAGAGTGGGGAATTTAAAGACGATCGACGTATAAACACGTTTAAATTTTGGACATTGAACGGTGCACCGCTGATCGCGTTTGTGTTTGTGTTTTGTGATTGCGTTTTGTATCATGATTCATGTTGGCGTATTAATTTGAAACTGGACATTGAACACACTCTAATTTTCATCGCAGACAAAGGAAGACAGAAGTAGAACATTGGGAACCCACTCTGCCAAATATGATTTGTCCACCCACACTTTGTCTGAAAATTCAATTTCATGCTACTTATCTGTTATAGGTTTTGATAGCCCTACAGGGTCGATCAAACACAACATTCATTCCTCACCATGTTACTACAAGTAATTCTTGATTGCATTTTGAAATGATTCCCAGGGCTAATAGAATTCTGAGCCCCCGGTGTTTTCACAACAGCAATTTCATACCATGATTTAAAAAAAAAAAATTTGTGGAGAATGTGCTGCTGTGAGTTTCATTTTTCAAATAATTTCCCATCATAAAAAGGAAAAAGGGTCCTGTAAAGCTCCTTTAAGGTTATACATTGGTCAAGAAATTCCTGTATTCTTACAATAAAATAGTGTTTAAAATGCCTCTACTTATTTATTTGTACCAGAGAAGCATCACTCATGGTCTTTAATTAAAAATGAAAACAAACATCCCTGGGAATGGGTATTGCAATTCTTTTACAACTTCATTGCAAAAATTACATCTCAAAATTGTTTTTGAGTCAGTTTCTTTTGTTGACAGAGGTTTCTTGAGATATTGTTCTGGAGGTTTTTGATGATTCTTGCATACATCTTTGTTAAACATTTGATGGCAAACTATTATCTCTTACAAACAATATCATTTTAATAGTCAGTATGGAAATTACATACGTCATGGGGACTGTGTGCCACAAAGATACGTCAAAAGATTATTTCCCAACCTTTTTCCTTGGATTATACTTCTTTGTGGGTGCTCCTTGATTCTTTTCATCATGATAACAATGTTTCCATGTTTGACATGATCTTCCGAACATAACTGGGCTTTAATCTAGATAACAATGTTTCTATACTTGACATATTTTTCTTAACATAACTGTGCCAAGACATTTTCTTTAACACAAATCAACCTTTAGCGCCAGACTGGAGGTGGACACAAACAAACAAAGGAAAAGAACATAAGAACAACCAGAAACAATACAAACAGCTTGTTAGTATTTAAGCCAACGTAAAAACTGACACCACACATCAGTAAAGTAATCTAAATTCTTGAGATCTGCCATTCCAAAGTCTATCATTTAAGCTGCTTCCATCACCGAAACAAATAAACTAGCAAACAATGAATGTAAGGCTCAACATTAAATAGTAGATTCGTAACACAACAATATTGGACCGTTCGAAATTCATGAAGTCGATATTACTACCTTTGCTTTATTACTAAACCTCCTAATAGAAGCCTACTACCGTACATTTGTTACATTTCTTGAACCATTCTTCCTACAATAATATAACTTCACTGTTTTAGGCTTCTGCTCAGAGCTCAGGATTGGGTTTTCGGGACTTGCCCTTTAACTCATTTTCTCCAGATATCTATTGTTGTTGTCTTTTAAAATATTTTATTTATGATAAGGATAGGGGTAAGGTGGCTTGCTGTCTAGACTGACATTACATCCTAGGAGAGCAGCTGTTTAGCAGTCTTGATTCATCAATGTTGTCATTTTTCTAACAAAATGCCAATTTTATATCTTCAAGGAGTGGCAATCATTGCTGCCTGGTCTTTTTATTCCTCTTCTGTCTGTTCTTCTACCATCCACCATTTTCTTATTCATCCAATACATCATCCTCCCCCTCGCCTGCCTTCATCCCCTATCTTTATCTTCCCTCCAACCCCCCACCTCCTTCATCTTTCTTCACATTATCCCTTTCTCTCTGGTCTCTTTAGCAATCTAAATATAATTTCTTGTCATTAATACCTCAAATCAAGATGCAGAAACTGAACAATAATATTGGTTCATCTTCATATGTGATGCATTTTAACAAAATGAGACACAAGTCACCGAGCGAAAATTTGTGGCCGTTGGCAAATTTATCAATTTTTTTTTAAATATATACTTTCCCTTTATCCTTTTCATTATTTTTTTTTTCCAGAGCACACATGAAACATTAAAGATTCAGAATATCATAAGTATTTTTTGCCAAAATTTGACAATTTTTATTATTTTGCGAGTTTTCTTGACTCTTTTTAACTCTTTGCTCAACGATTTGTCTCATTTTGATATGAAGAATCACATAATCCTATATATGTACCTGTATATCTACCTGTTTTCTGCAGAGAAGACCTAGCTTACTCCAAATGTTCCAGGGTATCCCGTGTTTGAGTCTTGTTCAGAAAAGCCACTGCATGAAAGAGAAGAACATTGGTCATGACATTTAGAAAGAATTTAGGCAGGAAAACAAGAAAATAACGAGTAATAGACAGACAGGGTCAGTGTAATAAATGTCAAATTGTCAATACTCCCCTATCAAAAATAATGTTATCCCTTCACAGATTATATTTCTTGGAAAAAGGTCATTCGGCTTCCTTCCGCTTTACTGGCCAGCCACCACACAGACCTGTAACACATGTACAATATCCTAAAAAGAAAATTTAACATCATTGGGGCCTTTGAATAACCAATCAAAATTGTCTCTTTTTCACGATACATTCTTTTATTGGACAACATCTATAGAATGAAATGACAAATCATTCATACCTGGTCATCCTCCTAAAATGAGAATCCAATATTATTTATCGGCCAATAGTTCAATGAACTTTCTGTATAACTGACATTGCCAGCAATACAGCTTGATACAAGACGGCCTTCTCATTTCTCAGATAGCACTCTTAGTCCGAGGGCCCTTTTGTAATGGAAATCAAATTTATTTAGACATTAGGACTCCTGATAAATCTCGAACGCCCGGATCTTTATACCTAGTTTGCAGATTCACCAGCATCTAATACCTCGTTTACACTGTGACTCGGGTCGCGGGTTCGACACGACAATCGTGCTCGACACGGCAATTTTATGCCATGTAAATAGGATCAGTGTGTTCTGCGACCCGGGTTCGACACGCCTTTTTTGCTCCGCCAGAATCGTAGGTTTCGATCCGGGAGGCGGGTTCGACACGGCAATTTTTATGTGTGTAAACAGAAAACCGTGTCGAAATCGATGACCTTGAGGTCAGATATGGAATTTGGCTATACATCTCAACACACATTAATGACGTCCCTTACTTCCGGTAATGATCTGGGAGCCGTGTTGAACTCGCCTTTTTTTGTTGTGTATAAACATGATCACAGGTTTACTCTTTGCAGTGTCGAACCCTTCTCGTGGATTCAACACGACAGCCGAGTCTCAATGTAAACGCGGTATAACATGCAATGTAGTAAACTAGACATAGGAATGGCTTCTTTCAATGAGCAATATAGACCTAGAACTAAAAACGAAATCCATGTAGGCCTTAAGTATTTGTGCTGACAAACTAATTTTATCTGCCAAAAATATGTGATTATGCTATTCAAATTTGAAATTAATGATTTAATCAATTGTCTCACATTTTTCCATTTTTTAATTACCTTTTTGGGGAACTAATTCCAAAGCTGGAAGGTGGGGGTCTAGTATTTGTTGATGAAGATTAAAAGACCCCAAAACTTTTTTGATACGGGCTGCTAAAATTGTATTATTCACAATGCTAAATACATGTACAACCATGTTTACTCCCTCCAAGGCGCAATGTTTGCATACACCAGTGAACATTAATTAAAACAACTAGGACATCTTAGTTGAAGCCGAAAGGGGCTATGACACAAATTTCGCAGCAGTTAGTGTTTTTATGTCTGTTATTTTTAACATTTCAGCTTATTTTGTTTGCGCTTCTGTTATAAATTATTTATTCTTTTTTTTTATTTTTATTATTATCATGTATTTTTATTATCTAGGCCCTATTCTTTTATCTATTTTTATCTTTTTTATTTATTATTTTTATTTTTTTGGGCGGGTGGGGGGGTGGGGAGGAGAGTGTCATCATCAAAACTGAAGATTTATCTGTTACTGACATATTTTCCACTGGTCATCATAGTGGGCTCTTGTATAGTTCAAAGACTCACAAAATATTAAATGCAAGGATAATGGAAAAAAAGAAATTTTGACCAAGTTTTCATAACTAGTCAGCACCTTCAGACTAAAATGTGGCCACCAGCAAAGCATAATCCAGGACTGAAAAGTGGCGAAAGGTGTCCTTCGGCTTTGACCAGTAATTATCACCTCAATTAACCCTCATATCACATGACCTGACATGACCCCTGGGCAGATTGTGTGGGGTGTCTGACAAGTCATCCACACCAATATCCAGCTGGGCAAAAAAATAGACAAAACTATAGCCTGGGTTTGCAGACTCTGATGGATATTCCCTGCTAGCTCAGAGCAATAACACAACTTAAATCTTGAACTGTCAGGGGCCTTTCATTTGACTAAAACACTGAAACATATGGCATTCACTAGTTTAAAAAAAAAAAAAACCCATCTCAATAGCCAGAATGCAATTCGCAGATATGAACAAACTGACAGTCACCCATGTTTGCCGGACATAGCAACAACTAGTGGATCTGGATGTGTACACTGCAAGACCATTGTGGTGGGCAACTTACTAACAGATCCATGCAAAAGCTCAATTTTATCCATGCATACCCACAATTTAACCATGAGCCGCATTTGTCAGACATAGCAACACATATTGGATCTAGAAGTGTATAGTGCAGGACTGTGTAGTATGCAACAATATAGATCCATGTAAAACAGTTGCAAATTCATGCATACCCGCAAATCTAACCATGATGCCTGTTTGTCGAACATAGCAATAACAAGTGGATCTGGATATAGGCCTACAATGCAGGACTGTTGTTACAATTCTATATTTAAAACAAAAACAGTTTCATACATGCATACCCAGATGCCAAAAGGTTTCTACAGTCACTTGGAATCACATTAAAATTATCCTCATCAATATAAAGAATTGTAACTTGATTTTTGAAAATCCTACAGCCAAAGTATTTTTAGCTTCGGAACCACGCCCTACTGGATAAGGAGGTCTATGAGATGCAATGTGTGGGGTCTTTGATGTATGTAGAGCAGGTGCTTTTCAAGACAGCTGCGTACATAGGGTGTGTTCAATGTTCATTTTCAAATTTAAATGCCAACATGGATCATGATTCAAAATGCAGTTACAAAACACAGAACACAATTGCAATCAACATTGTATCGTTCAGTGTCAAAAATTTAAAGCTGATTATACGTCTGTCATCTTCAAATTTCCCGCTCTTTTTATCACTTGCACCTGAAGCTTTCACTGCGAGAGCACATTTAAAGATGTTTGAAACCGTAATTGTATTCAGTGTCGCATTTTGTTGCATTTGCAATGCTTAAGGTCGTAAAATCGAAGCTGATCGTGATTCAAATGTTTTTCAGCGTTTAAATTTTCCTCCGAATCGAGATCTGAAATACGTTTACATTTACGACCAGGAATTAGGACAATGAACACCCACTTTGTTTCTCTTTATTCAGCATTTTATAACTGCATTTTGTATCATGATTTATGTTGGCATTTAAAATTTGAAAATTGACACTGAACACACCCATAGATTGATAGACATGGGTGGAGCATTTGATCTTATTGGCTTACCATACACCTACATGAATGTGGGACCTGTCTGGCCTTGACAAGTTGACTTAGAAGAGTTCTATTTAACCCTTTGGTTACTGCCCATCATCTAATTCATAGTCTTTACCTGTCGACTATTCATGGTTAGTTTTGAGAGGGTTATGCTGGATTATAAAGACAAATACATTCATCATTATTCATGTTGACAGGGCTATAAAAATGAAGGTCGAAACATTTTGAATTGGGGGCCACAGAAGAGCAAAGTGGTACACAATTGTCCTTCATTCTGTAATACTTTATGAGATCTCAAAAGAAAATGACACTGAGACTCTGTTTTACTATACAAACTTCTGTTGTTCACCAACAAATACAATAACAACAATGTCTACACCAGATAAAGAGTTCAATCACATACAATAGAGGCCTAATATCAATTAGAACTATGATATAATTATCCAAATCAACATACATTGTAGATGTTAAACAGAGTCATGTTTGTTTTTGGAATTCCTTTTGAAGATCAGGCAATTCAAGGTGACACTTGTTTGTTGGGTGTGGTGTACTCAAAAGGCTAATTACATTCATGTGTCATTGATTATTAATCTGGTTAATTCCAAGAACACCCATGGATTTCAAGCTTGAGGGGGGGAATGAGCAACTGTAGGAATGGAGGTCTACCAAAAAAAAATACAAGCAGAGAAGATTTTGCAGTTCAAACCTGTAAAATTACGGAAACCTGTAAGATTCCTAATTATATTCCATGTTGTCAATTTTAACTCTTTTTTTTTAGTACAAGTTCTGCATTATGACGATTTCCATTGTTAATATTTCTCACATGTTATGAACTTTTTGAAATCTTGTCACATAATATCAAACTTTGTTCTCCATTTTATCTTTTGATTCCTTTTTTTTTTTCTTTTCTTTTTTTTCATCAAATCTGAACATTTTGAGAGTTCTTTGCATTCTGCAAATAAAACATTGATATTATTGGCAACACCAACATATAAAGTAGGTTATCAATCAACAAAACACACAATGTGCAAACCTCTGTACATATTGTATTCCTGATACCAGGCCCTCCGGAGGTTTGTAAAGCACATAAAGCAGACATTCCATCATGTCTTTCCAACACAAAGTGAAGATTATATACTTTAGCACCATATTATGTTGCCAATTTAATGTTAATGTGTTTCTGATTTATTGCCAAGAGCATGTCACAAATAATATATGGAATTTAAATTGTGCCTTACACTTTATTTGACTTCAGAATTTTATTCAGCATATAAGGCCTACTCCAATACAGTACATTTACAGGATGGAATGCAGTCCAAAGACAAATTCTAAAATGATACTGTGTAGCATTACAAAGACTAAGTAAATATAGCATAGATTCAACAGAACAAATTCAAACCTAATCAGAATTCTCCATCATGATCATGATTTTGTGCCTATTGTTAGAGAAAATGTAAGCCATACGGTAAACCAATATTAACTGAAGCCAATTGAAGGATTGAAAATTTACTTACGATTTGCAAATGAAAGGAAAATAATTGAAGTACCAGTATAATAACAAATATTCTACAATAAAAGGGCATAAATTCACAACAAGAGTTGCCAAGAACTAGCACTACATTGTAGGCATTCTGGAAATACAAATGTAGGCCTATGCATCTCAAAATATGACGAAAACAGTATCAAAGAGGAATCAGAGATATTCAGAAAAAGTCACGTCAAAAGGATTTATCTGGATTTATGCCATTTTCAAGCTGCATATTACATTTCCTGAGTAGCAACAACATACATTGGTGTTCTCCACGAATTTTGTGTAACATAATCATAACATCCTCAAAACTTATGTTCCCACGGACAGAGAATACTAGTAGGTGCTAGGAAGCATGTAGGATGATGTGCAAAATATCTACAAGCATTTAAAATCATCACACTGTAGACACATATCTTTAACAATAATATTAATATTTAAAAGCAATTGTGTTACGCCATATATGTATGGCCTATACCTAGTAAGACTGTTTAGAGGTGCAGTGTTATCATTACCACTACCCCTAGGTAGTCATGCATTGAAGGAATTTCTTGCTGTCTAAACCCATTTACCTTACTTGGGTCGAGTGTGGACAAAGTAGATCAATGTCTTGCCAAAAGAACAAGTGGCTAGGATTCCAACCGTATACCCTGTGATTTGCAAGTACAAATATTAAGTGTTAACACACCCAAAGTGGTAAAACGAAGTTGATTTAGGAAGGTGTTGCGGTTGCTGCAAGCCAATTTACCTGTAAAGGATGACTTTTAGTTCCTCTCTTTCTTCTTACTTGACACAAAAAATCCATTTTCAAAGGACTTGTCAAGGAGCCGCAGAACAAAATTGACAAATAACAATCGGGTTGACTACAAATACGAGCAAATGTTCCCCTTTCTGATGAAAATGGGTGAGTTGTTTGATGGTGGTAAAGGGAAGAAAAAAGGTTTCTGGAATTGAAAAGGTATGAAAAGGAATGAAAATACAGCAGGTTTGGTGGTGTGAGAATTTAAAGGAAAATGAAAGGCTAGAGCAAAAACCCCTTAATAAGTCGAGCCATACTCCACTTTACTAAAAAAAACTTAAATGAAGAAAATCCGTTGACTATATCCGAAGATATTGCCAGCTCAAACTTCAACTCAACTCGATTTTGAGATTACCGCGGAAGATGCCATCTTGCCGATATTTGCATATTTCTCCCATGGTCCTCTGCGATATTTGACGTCACTGACGAACAACTCGCACGATCGACGAACAAGCTCAGCTGATCGCCCAGGCCAGCCATGGCCAGCACGCGTTTTGTGTGTTTGTTTACGTGCAGTTGGCTCCGCAAGATGGTGTATTGTCAAGCATTTGGCTGTCGGAATCGGTCCGATAGAGGCGCAAAATATAGGTTTTTTTTTCGGTTTCCCGACCCACAAAAGAGGCCTGAGATATCTGAGAAATAGAAATACTAAGCAAAGTAGTCTGCTGCAATTTTACAATAAAAGAAGCAAAAGGACACAATCAGATTGATAAAGTTGAATGTTTCGATGTGCGGTGTACTCGGCGTTTGATGAAAGCAATGGCGCACGTACGCGTCCGTCGAGCCAGCCAGTGTTAGCGACCGGACCAGAGACAGGATCGCTCCCGATACCAGCCCGGCCGGCTGCGACAGCGGGCGGTAGCGACGGTGAAAAGCAGCTTTGGCTAGCTTTCTGAAAATGCGCACGCATACGCGTCCAGTTATTGTTGAATTGATGATCGTAAATTTAGAGTTGTATTTTATAAGTTTGAATAGAAACAAAATAATAATAATGTAAAACATGATACTATAATATTCAATTATTCAATATGTCTCTTTATAATTTATAACTTATATATTGTGATTCGGAAAATTAAATCGTGATTAGTGTATGATAGTGTGTACAAAACATAGCTGAGTGGGGTTGTTCGCAAGTGACGTCACAGTTTTGCTCCAGCCCAGCCAACATGGCGACCTCCGCTTAGCGATGTCTAACCCAAGGTAACCCAACTTTGGAGGGATGGTTCTCCTTCCTTGGAGATCAGATTTTGGTGGTTGATGGCTAATTTTGACTGTCATATATGAAAGATTGTTACCATGGGGTTGTAGCTCTAGAGTTTCATTTTCCTTTAAGTTGTCGCCTGCAGGAATCCGGTGTTAGAATAATGGTCTGAGACTGAAAAGCCCGCTGAGAGCATTATTGTTATAGCTCCTTTTCAAAACTGGACTAAAAGTGCATCTTGTAGAGGTGGTTAAGTGTTGTTGTTCCGCTACCTTGTTATTTCCTACCTTATAGAGCATTCTGTCATGAAGTGACAATGATAAGACCTACTCAATTTGCTCCCTAATAGGATTCTTGTCACAATAGTCCCCTAAAGTTTCCTCTACAGGCCTCCGTAATGGAAACGCATCAAAGAGTGAAGTCAACTGCAAATAGAAGCACTGAATATGTGTGGTTTAATCTGTTTGCTTTTTTGACAACCAACAGGTAGCTCTGAATAAATCATCCTTATTCTTTAAGTAGCTTTCTAAATGATTTTCAGAAAAAGCAAGAAGTTCACCCCTTCCAACTTTCGCCTGTATTCTTCTTCATAAGAAAGTGGTGACGAAACTCAACTTCTTTTTCTTGTTACAGGACCAAATGACAATTAGACCAAGTGGATATTAGATGAAATGGTTTCATACAAATTAACATTCAACCCATCGAAATTACACCAACTGATAATTGGACCACATGATAATAGACCAAATTACTACTGGACCAAATGGGCATGGACCAATTGATGATTCTAAAGACAAGATGGCAATTAGTCGAATTGACAATAGACCACACAGCTATTGGACCAAATGGCTGTTAGACCACATGCTATTAGGCAAAATGATTATTGGACAAAATTTTAATTGGAGGAAATATTGATTAGACCATAGATTGGACCAGCTAATTAATATAAGACTGAATGATGTTACATTGTAGATATGGCCATTAGACGAGTTGGAGTTGGACATGTTGGCTTTGGGACGTGTAGCATTGGAAATACATGTAAACCAGTATAACTGTACTAGTAGTCATCAGCATCAACTTACAACTGTATCATATTTTTGACAGACTACAAAAAAAAAATACAGATTGATCAAAGCTTTTGAAATAAGTCCGACTCAGAAGGTATATAATAGCCCCTGGTCTTGTGAACTTGTTCAACAGCATTGAACATACAGGAGGTTTGTAACTCTTGAATTCATAAATAATTGAATCAGTGAAGTGGCTAAAGTTGTACAATGAGGTCGGCATATGACAGAAATACCTCAAATGCGAATTGTATGATAGAACGGTAAATAGATAATGAAATCTATCCCCCAATGGGCACCTCTATTGAACTGGAAACTATAGAAAGTACAATAAAATATCAATCATCTTCGCTGACAGTGTACACATCCACACTGCCAGTGCATAACTTTGATATCTAAAAACTGAAAGAACATTGAATGCTGTGTTGTTCCTGTAAAAGAAAATTAAAAATTCAAATAGATAGTTTTGCTGTTGTTTCTTCTGTTATGATGTTGTATTCCAAGAGATATCCAAATATTGGCAAGGACCAAGATAAATTTGTACAAATTGTAATATTACAGACATAAATAAAACAATGTTACAGATTTGTACTTTGTAGTTTTGGACACTACTTTCTTTTGTATTTATGGGGTATTGATATGCCATGTCCATTCTACCTCGATGGCAAACCACCTATAGGCCTACTCATTCTATCAAAACTTTTGTAAGTCGTAATTCTTTGAAAATTTGTAAAAGGGGAGGCATAATATATTCAAATCTTAGGAAATAATTTGCAGACTGGTATTTCAACTATTTAGAATTGAATAAAAATTTGTTTTCCTCGATCAGGTTCAAAGTTCACAAGACCAGTCACCACATTTGGCCTGAGGCATGGACCCCATCCAATATTTTATCCATCAACCCAAAAGTTCAAGAGTATTTTAAGTCTCTTTACCAGAGTTTTCTCCTCCTTAATCCACTCCCTCAGCAACTACAATCCACGAAAGAGGATCAAAATTGTTTGACTCCACCCCGCGATCAATTTTCGACCCCTTATTTTGGGCTCTGTGGATGGTCAGTCTCTCAACAACAAATTGGGTCATGATTCCAAGTTAAGAATTGGATCCGATGACCCACTGCTAACTCAGCCTCAGGGGTAGTCCAGATGCTGTCCCTTCGAGATTACCCTTCCTCCACGCAGGTATACCCTCCACGCAATGCGATAACCCCTCTGATCGCGCGATCCGAATTTGCTGCCACCCGAAGGGTCCAGATGATTCTGCCATACTCCGGGTTCAAAAGTTCACTCAAGACCTCCCAGAGAGAAAAGGTCATGATCTGACCCTTGGCTTGGTACTATTACATAATCCAATTGAATTTGTTTGCACTTCTCTTGCTGTGTACACATGTATGTATGTAGGCATACAGTTGCTTCTCTGTATTATTTAGACCAAGGAGATATTACAGTGTAATATCTCCTTGTTTAGACCAGGGAGACCCTGATTGCACACATGAAGTATCTATGATATTTTCAACTTCCAAGATGAAAGGACAACACAATAGAAATACAAGAGAAATTATAGAAGAGAAGAGAAAAGAAGGGGAAAAACAAGGAATGATAAGATAGAGATTTAAAAAAGCTGAATTAAGAAGAATCAAATCAATAGCTAGATTCTAGATGAAAGAAGAATTAATATAAAGAAATTCAGATGAGCCTATATTATCGAAAGAGGATGAAAGGAAAACACACATAGAAATATATGATGGATTATCGGAGAGAAGAGGGAAGAAGGGTAACACAAGGAAGATAAGACAAAAGAATTAAAACAATTAAAAACAAATGATTAAACTAGATATCAGAAATCATAGAGGAGGAGATGACAAGGATTGAACAAAGAAATATTTTAGAAATTATACAAGATAAAATGACAGAAGAAAGAAGTGCATTACATTTCAAGAAGATTTAATTACATGAAAGGATCGAGAATTAAAGGCAAAATAAATATGCCTATATATAAAAATTGATAGAAGAGGAAATGAAAGGACAACAAAATCGAAATACATGAGGAATATTATGAAAGGGAAGAGGGAAGAATAAGAATAAGAATAGCATAATAAAATGAAAGTAGAAGAATGAAGAAATAATAATACAGGCGCTATAAGAAATTATAGAGAGGAGATGAAAGAAGGATCGAGCAAAGACATAAGAATTGATAGAAGATAAAATGGAAGCAGAATTAAAACAAAGAAATGCATAAGAAGATGAAATAAGAATCCATAGAAGATAGAAGAAGGACAAAAAAAATATTGATCATAAGATGAAAGAAGAATTACAAAAATGACATGGGAGGGTAGATGATAGGAGAGTGTAGAAGGAAATTTAGGGGGAAAAAAAGAGAATATACGTAGGCCCTTTTTGGGGGAACGGTGTTTGATTTAGGCTGTACGAGCATAAACGAATTGGATTGAAGATTTTTAGTCACGATCACATTTCGGACAAAGCGCTTGAAAGAAAGGTCATCTCCCCCCCCCCCCCCACGTTCCTCGAAGACTGCTAAAAAGTTACGTCATAAACGGCAATGATTGTCACTCTTCTTGTCCAATCAGCGCTCGCAGGCGGGGTCAATTTCGCACTGAAACTGGGGGTTAACGCACTCTCCCCGAATAAATTCGGGGAATTATATTGGAGATGGCAGAATCGTCTGGACCTTCGGGTGGCAGCAAATTCGGGGATCGCGCGATCAGAGGGGTTATCGCATTGCGTGGAGGAAGGGAAATCTCGAAGGGACAGCATCTGGACTACCTCAGGGGACGATGTGTGTGATTTTTCAGTTTGGGGGAGTGAGAGCGGTAATCCAATATTGGTCCAAACTCTGCACCGGACCGACATGCTGACCATACTATTACATGACCCCATTCTTTTCAGTGCTCACAGCAAAGTCAGGTGAAGTTTAAACTTTTAAAAAACTTCCACAAGTTAAAGTTGCTTTATCAGATGTTTGAACTATACTGTGAAATATGTATATAAGGGGAGATGCTGGGAGGGGGGGGCGGGGGGAGGGCTCTAAAGCAATGGACGAACCTGTGTGAAAGTTGTTAATTCTCTTCTCTTTTCTTTTTTTTAAAGCCTATTATAAGATATTACAGTATAGTTGAATGGAAGAAGTGAGAAGGATGCATGCAGACCTGCCAACAAAAAAGCGTATTCCGTACTATTTCTATCCTCTTTCGCTTCTTAAGGGGGTACCAAGATCTATAGATGTCTATGAATGCACATCACCATCATGCCATACTACATCGCACCTGTCTTCATAGAAAACATTTAATTGTCCAATGAATTGTCTATGTCCCTCATTTACCAGAACGAATGCCTTTGATGCAGGGATGACACACTTGAACAATAAAAGGTTTTCAGGTCGACAGGTGGATGGAGATTGACATTTTTATGATCTGAATAATTATTGACATTTAATGAGTTTGGTACCCCTTATCCAAATGAAAAAGACAAAAATACGCTTTTAGGTTGGCAGTACTGTGCATGTAACCCAGTTAAGCTTGGTAAAATGCTTCCAAACTTCCAGTCCATAAAATATGATGTGGGCCTACATGTGCAGTCACACGTGGAAAATAAAGAACTTTATAAGGAATCCCTGAACTCTATTGGGATTCAACTTGTATTCTTAACCTGTTTACTTGCGTGCAAACTTTGAAAAGTAGGTTGGGTTTATAGTCACTCAGTGAGATCTTTTGGAAGAATTCCACCAAAAACAATGTATTTGTCATAACATGAAAGTGGGGATCAAAGCTAAAGTTTCTTACATGTCCTCTGTTGACAGCTAGAAAGGGTTTTAATGCGATGTATCAGTATTGAGCCCTTTTGGCTCTTATAACATGGATGATTTGCTAGTTCTAATAGGCAAAGCTTTCATATGAGGTTCGATTCTCACAATACAATACCTACATTACCAGAGTGAGTAAAGATTATCAAGGATATCTACCTCCAATGGTGAAACAGAGAGTGCATCTCGGGACTCTGAATTTGTCTGCTACAAGCAAAAAGGCATTAATTCATATACCTATACATAAACACAATGCCCTTCTATCTCTTCACATTAATATATACTGGTGTCAGCGGTGGGATATGTAACCACACACCCATCTGATGCCAAAACCAATGGAGCGAATATAAACATCACATATCAGAATGACTAAAAGTTGTAACAAATGCAACCTTTCTAGCATATTTATGCATTCCCATGGTCCACTGCATGCTTTCATCAGGGTATCCTAACTGAAAGACATTCCTCGCACCAGATTTGAAGAGTCAATGAACGTTGAATCTTTGCTTTTCTATGAAAAAAAGTCTGAAAGTGAATCTTTACATAATAGTAGCGTTCACACGGTAGGCCTTAACTCCAAGTTAACTCCAAGTTATCCTTAAGAACATAGTCCTTAAGGATAACTTGGAGTTAACTTAGAGTTAAGGCCCGTGTGAACGATCTTGGTGTTTATGTTCTCGAGGACAACTTGGTGTTTATGTTCTCGACAGATCTTAGGGTTAAGACTCTTAACTCCAAGTTAACTCCAAGCGGTGGGTGGTCCCCGATCGCGCGTTTGACCGTGTGGACGGGATTTCAGCTTAGAGTTAGTGTTCTCGAGGACAAGAGTGACCCCTTGCATAGGTTAAACTTCCGGCCCCACTGGAGCGACGTAGGGGGAAATGAATTGCGCGCGCTACCTACAACTTGTACTTCCGGTCATCGAGCCGCTCGCTTGTCCTCGAGGACACTGTTCTCGAGGACAAGCACCCCGTGTGAACGTAACTCGGGAACAAGCCGTCGGTGTTTAAATTCTTAAGGATACTGTTCTCGAGGACTAAAACCCCGATGGTCCCGTGTGAACATAACTAATGTGTACATTATGTAAATTCTAGTTTTGGGAGAATTTATCTAATATTATATTTAGGTTTCTTACATCTGTCAATAACAATGCAGTGGATTCTACTAGGTCCTAGTACTAGGACCTAGTAGAATCCACGGTAGAAAGAAGTACATGTATCTATATAGACAAAGGTTTCTCAGTAGGCTTAAGGACTGTTCATCTACACCAGAAAATATCTGCCTGCAAATAAAGGCCTGCTATTTCAAGCCAAATATTAAAAGAAAACTTGATACAGGCTATGCTTAGCAAGCTAGCCAGTCTTCTTTCATTTCAGACAAATTATTCATACATCTATCTCTTTTGTTAGGCTCATACAAGTGAGTGCTAGAACTTGTCAACTGAAGGATTATTAATCTGTAATTGAAACTTTATGACAAAGCAATTGTTTATCATTTACACATTACAACCCCGATCAGTCTTGAATTTATACTTCAGTGCAGCAGTGTCAACAAACTTTGTGGAAATTCCCTATTTACAATATAAATGTAAAAAGAGAACACCTTTTTTTTTCAATCACAAATGACATAGTTTACCTTATTTTTACAGAGAAAAAAGTTGAAAACACAACAGACTTATTGAATTGTGAGAATCTGATTATAAAGAAAGAAATACTTTTGTCTTTGTTTTCACTATTGCCTTGATAACCCAGTTACACTTTTGAAATTGACTCCACTCAAATGACAAATTTAAGCCTTTGTGTTTAATGTATTTTCATAGTGTAAATTAACAGTCTGATGAATTGGTGTGACTGATATTACATTAGTTGTCAATAGACATTCTAAACCTACACATACATGTGGGTGTAGTTAAGAATAACATTTATTGGGATTTGTTAGTAATTTTCTTTAAAATATAAGTCTGCTGTTCAGTGCAATACATTATTTTTTCATGTACAACTACATGTATTATTAAAAGAAAAGAATATTTTAAATATTAGGGGCTTCTCTTTTAGATAGAGGCCATATAGCCAGAGTGTAGGCCAAAAATTAAGACAAAGTTATCTTGTAACTCAGACATTCTGATGTAACTGAATAATACATAACATGCCAATATTGTGCCTTGTCCACAGCAAATGTTGTTACTAATTAATTAACACATATCCATTAGCCACCATTTACAATTCTAATAACACAGGTCATAAAACAACACAAAAAAATAAGTGTTACACAAGTTCACTCCTAGTGATTTTGTTTTTGGTGTTTACATGTATTCACACAGAATAGGTGAATAACATGTCAACTCTGTTGGTATGAAAACCATTCATACGGGTACCCCAATGAACCTGTTAAATACCACAGAAAAGAACAAACCCACAATCCGGAAAGATAAGATGAATTGATACTGTTCTTTACCAGCAAAATGGAGGTGAAATGGTGCAGAAAAATACCAACAGGTACAATGTAGAGTGTGAGGGAGGTCCCAATGACAGAGATATATCACATGTACTGTGCCATCCATTAATCAAAGTCTAAATCCAAATCAATATCTTATTGAAATTATTTCGGGTTCTCCTGAGTCTGTTAATATTTTGTAATATGCATGTACTATCATTTTCACATCTTGGGATTTTGTCAAGATAGTGATAGTTTTGAAGGCAGTTTTGTCAAGACATCTCAAAATTAAAATTTTAAGACCAAACAAAAAAACGTCAGCTCGTGGTCATGGTACCAATCATGTTTTTAGTTTACTAGGCCTATATGTATGTACCCTCTTCTCATCACATTTGACCCTTTTCTGACCTAAAGACTGTTCTTGATGAAAATAATGTTAGCCCCACATCCTGACCAGTGCACTTGAATGTCAACCCCTGACAACTCCAATTAGAAAACCCAGTTTCCTAGAAACCATGTTAATTACAGAGTTTACCAATGTGTAGGCCTAGTCATTTACTATAAGTAGCAATTTTTCAGGTTACATGTTTTGTAGGTACATTAGGCACTTCAGCTTAGGGATCTTCAATGTTGAAGTACATTAAAAAACAGTAGTTTGTTGTCTAAAATTATCCATGTTCTCACCACATGAACCTTCCCTAATCTGCACACTATTATTATTCTGTGTGGAAATCATGTTAGCACCACATCCCTCCCAGTGAACTTGAATGTCAACCCCTAACAACTCCAATTAGAACCAAGTTTCCTAGAAACCATGTTAATTACAAAGTTTGGAACAAGTACAATGTAGTCATTTATTAGTATAAGTAGCAATTACTGTATAAGTGGTTATTTTCGCGGTGACTTTATTTTCGCGAATTTCGCGAGTCGGTCATCGCGAAAATTTCCACTTCAGTACAAGGCTATTTATAGTAATGAAGTCATCACCAAAATCGCGAAATTTTGCTCTCGCGAATTTCCCCAATTAGTCCAAAATCGCGAAAATATCTGTACGCGAAAATATTGGCTTATACAGTACTCAGCTTACATGTGCAATACAGCTTATGGTAGCTCCTAATAAGTTGATATCTGGGCAAGATGTGAAAACAATCTTCAAGTTACATCAAGAACAGCACACACTAATGTATGAGTTTGTTGTCCACAATTATCCACGTTCTCATCATAATGACCCTTTCTTGACCTGCCCATGTTAGCCTTACATCCCTGCTAGTGCACTTGAATGTCAACCCCCAGACAACTTCAATTAGAAAAGCCAGTTTCCTAGAAACCATGTTAATTACATAATTTACAAGGCGTAGTCATTTTACAGTTAGCAATTATTGTGGACTACAGCTTATGGTAGCTCATAATAAGTTAATATCTGGGCAAGATGTAAAAACAAACTTTTTGTTACATTCAAGAACAATGCTACATGTCTGAGTTTGTTGTCCAAAATTATCCACGTTTTCATTACAATGACCCTTTCTTGACCTGCATGTCATTGTTTTTTATGAAAATCATGTTAGCAACATCCTTATACCTTGAATGTCAACTCCTAGACAACTCCAATTAGAAACCCGGTTTCCTAGAAACCAAGTTGATTATGCAATTTAAAAACCGTAGTCATTTCCTAGTATCCAATTTTTGGCTTGTAAATTGATTATGTTAAAGCTATGGGTCTCCTAGGTTAACATCTAGCATGTCTAGGCAAGGTATGAGTTTATGAAAATTAATTATATGTCAGTATTTGAAGTACATGTAGGCCTATATGGTCAAGGCAGTCTAAGTGAAAATCCAAATAACAGTTATCCTCATCCAGCAAAATTTGATTTATGTTTTGTTTCGTTTTTTAAGGCACACAAAGATTGAATGATCACAGACCTACATTTATATCTAGAGATCTGCATCTATAAAGTTCAGCACACTGCCAAATTGAATGTAATTCCTCTGTTAAATAGTCTTTTATCGATCTGGTTACCATCTCGTCTGTTAGACAGGGTACATGTAAGGCTAGCCTATCCGATATATGTCGGGCTAGTGGGCAAACTACTGCGCAGACGGGCCAGGGCGAAGCCCGAGCGCCTATCATCACTGGTGAAGACGAAAAATGAATTTTCTTTTATTTACCTTGTTTCGTTCGTAGAAAATCTACGAAACCCAGCTACGCTTTAATATGAATATTTATACCTGATTGCGAACACGGACCAATAAGCGATGAGAATTGAAACATGACGTAGTCATGAATATCAATGAGCTCACTTCGCTCGAAATTCGAATTGAGGAAAGATGGCGTTCGCGAGAGATTTCCAACCTGACAAAATTGCAGATAGTTTGAATTATGCAGCTCAAAGGCTCAAAATAAATGATTTTAAGGATATTTCATTTCATTTCATTTATTTATTTTCACAATACAGCAAAAATAATTTACAGAACAAAACAATCAGTGAATAAGATAAATTAAAATGCTCTATTTACCCCCCACCCCCATGAATGGCGCCCTCCATTGGCGAGGATGCGGCCGCGCGCGATCTAATACTCATCCTCTAATCTCTTCGCCTCCGTCTAGATAAGTCGTACATTTTTGCCTGCGCCAAAAATAGCGTGTTTTTCTCCCTTTGGGACTACTTTGCTTTTTGCGAGGTTTAACTTCTCAGGATAATCATATTGAGTATTCTGAGCTTTATTTTGGGGTCTAGTTTTTTGGTTTTGCCGAGATTTTGATAGTTTTATCTCTCGTGATCGTTTACTTTTCTCGCTCTCTCTCCCGTAGACTTTCGTACGTTCCTTACTGTGTGTATGTAATACGTGTCGTAGTTTACGTTTGAGTGTGTGTGTGTTGCGGTGCACAGCTTGTTTGTGCTCCGCTTCTTGATAGACCCGCCTATTTACCCCCTTTTGTGTATTAACACTTCTCTCTTCTTCTTTATTTTCAGATTCATCATGTCTAATTTTCTTCTCGCGCTGCTTCATATAAAAGGAAGCGGGTGAAGAAATTAGCGAGCAAGCGGTTTTCTTGGAGAGTCCCCCCTTGCGGGGGTGAGAGGCTTGTCGTTCGAGGAGGCGTTGGACGCTGTCCTTCTCCGCCTTCTTCACCACCTCGGAACTTCGGTGAGTATTATTGGGTCGAACACCGGCGGACAAAGCCTAGCTGCTCGGAATTCGTCGGTCCTCAGAGTACGGGGACCGTTGATGACCGACGGGACTGGCGGCGTCCAGGACGATGACGATTACGGCCCTCGCGCCGGATCCGATAGTCCTTTGCCACGTCGATCAACGGGAGATCTAAAACGGTTATAACATCGGTTTCACAACCGGTGCCGGTTCTCTGGTTAATTCAGTACTGGCTGAGGGCGCCGGGTTCATTTTCTCTCGGTGCCGAATCCCCATTGTGCCTCTGGCTTCGCCTGGCATAACCGGATCGAGCTCGTTTCTGTATCGAGTTTGTCCGGACCGGATATCGCGCCGTACCCTTAACTGAGGTAAAATCGGATCCGCGAGTCGGTTCCGAACCGGTTTTGGGAGTGAGTACCGTTCGAGACGGCCTATATCCTCGATAGTAGGCCGCCTGTCGGTTACTCACTAACCCGGATGGCACGCCCAGAGCTTTCGCTCTGTTACGCGTCGGCGGGTATCCGGGCAGAGCGGGGTGTCCCGTCATATCCGGCGGCCACCTTTGGTGCGGGGGTCCGCCTCGCTCCGTTTTCATCTCGGAGTGCGTCCCCTTCTGGTTCGGATACTACGTCCGTGAGACGTGTCCGTGTTTCGGATCCTTGCCGGTTTCTTTTCGAAACCAGGGTCCGTTACAGGCAGACGCTTCTTTTGTTGGAGACAAGTCGGATTCCCCTTCGTTCTTCCAATTCGGTTTCTCTCAGATCGGACCGCATTTGGTGCGGGGCCTTCCGTAGCGAAGCGTCGTAGACTTACTTTTCGGATCCCGATCCGGTTCCTGCGCGGACAGCGCCCCTTTACAGGCGGCCACTTTTGTTTCGGAGAGACGTCGTTCTTTGCCGAACCGGATTCCGGTTCTCGTTGGGAACCCTGTTCCCCAGAGTTTTGGCCACTCCCTTAACGGGTCGGCATCAACTACCGGATACCAATCCGGATAGTTTGTGTGTACCTCCGGAGGTTCTAAGATGGGTTGAGCGTTACGAGGCAGCGGTACGTCACCACTCCCGACTCACTCCATGGGTAGGTCACACCCTCCGGTTGAGGAACTGGATGCTTCCTCATCAGAGGATGAGATTGTTTCGGTGGCGGATTCTCACGTCTCTTTGTTTGAATCTCATCCGATCCCTCTTGTCCCGCAATTCGGATAGGAATGACATGCGGGATCCCTCCAGGTTGATGCTTCGGCGGATTTTTCATCCGACGGAGATGAACCTGAAGCCGTTGTAGAGCTTCCTTTAGCGAAGCGAGTGACGGGTTTGTTTCATAAATACGTTCCAGATGTCGGAGTGACCCCTGAAACTTCGGAGGGACGTAAAAGGTTTCTTTGCGGGAAGGTCGAAAGCTGTTTCATCTTTTCAGCTCCGAGTACAGGACATTCATAAAGAGGAATTTGTCTGTACTTCATCTCGACCGAAGAAAGCCTCACTAGAATTATCGAAAAAAGTATCGGGTATCTTTGTGGGAGGAGACGATGGTCTTTTAACACCTAAGTCCATCTCCGGAGGTTCTGAAGTTGGCTGATATGCTCGAGACCGGGAAGAATTCTTTGTTGAAATCCGACAAAGGTGATGCTGACGTTTCGTTTGCTATCACAGGCGGTCTTGTTTATCTGTCTTAAATGACATGCTCTTGGAACTCTTGGCTGGCTCCCAGGAGTTGGACATTTCTCCACCGGACCAGGCTGAGATTCTTTTGGCTCTTAGAGAGGTTCCTTCTCTCTTGTTCTCTCAGATTGCGGCTGCATCCACCTTGGTGGATAATGCCCGTAGAGTTCATGTTCTTGAGACTTCTTCATATCAAACAATCCCTCATTCCGGATATGGTCAAGGAGATTGACGTGTCTTCCCCCTTTCTTTGTGGAACAACTTGGCAGACATCTTACAGAAAGAAGTGGATTCACGTAAGAAGGCCAAGGAACTCTCTACATCAATTAGAGATGTTCGTCCAGACTCCATCATCTTCTAGTTCGCGCTAAATCTGGCTTCTTCAAAGCTCCTCTTTTCAGGAGGGGCAGAAGAAGAAGGACAAGAAGACTTCCGTTCCTGAGGTCGACCCCGGCAGCTCCTCCTCAGGATCGTAGAGTAGCCGACTCTTCTCATGATTTTTATGATCGACAGGTGTCGTTTCAAGACCAGACCTCCCGTCGAGGACGTGGAAGTGGTAGGGCCTCTTCCCGAGGCGTCGCGAAGAGTCAGCCCTTTCGGCAGGGCGGGAAGCATTATTCCAGATGACTTCCCGAGTTCGCTTGAGATCCGGTAGGTGGTCGACTTCGGAAGTTTCTTCCAGCTTGGAAGTCAATCACGGACGACGTTTTCGTCCTCTCCGTGATCAAGAACGGTCTTCGGATAGATCTAGAAGAACCTCTTCCAAGAGGGGTTATCCGAAGTCGATCACCACCACAGTCGATCCTTTTTCAGGAGCATATCGTTTCGGAAGTTACCTCACTCCTGGAAAAGGACGCTGTCGAACGGGTGAGAGATCCGCACGCGCCTGTGTCTCTCCCCCGTTTTTGTAATCCCCAAGCGTTCAGGATCGCTCAGGATGATCCTAAACATGAAGAGGATCAACAGGCACATCGCAAAGTCGCCCTTCAGGATGGACCATCTAGCCTTATTCTTCCGGCTCTCGGTCAGGACGATTTTGCGGTGTCCCTCGACCTGAGCGATGCCTATTTCCACGTCCCAATAGACCCCTCGTCGAGGGATCTTTTGGATTTGCCGTAGGAAAGGAGACTTTTCGCTTCAAAGCCCTTCCTTTCGGACTGCGCCCAGCTCCCGAGTTTTCACCAGGGTGGTCTCAGCGTTGATGTCGTTCCTCAGGGCAAGGGCCTTCGGATCTTTGCCTACTTAGACTTTGCTTCTCGTCGCCAATTCGGAGGTTCTGCTTTCTCACCATCTTTCGCTGTTAGTGGAAACAACCGAGAGTTGGGATTCATGATCAACTGGTCCAAATCGAAATTCTTTCCCTCCCGAACTCCGATTTACTTGGGCGCCCAGTTGGATTCAAGAATCAACTGGCTCGGCCGAGTCTCGAGAGGGTAGAGACTCTGGTCAATCTTGCCGGGTCCCTCCTGAGCATGCGGAGGTTCGAGCCGAGGTTTGGTTGAGATGGCTGGGTCTTTTAGCCAGTCTGGTGGACATCTTGCCGAATTGTCGTCTCTTTATGAGACCTTTCCAGCTACATCTCCTGAAGTTTTTTCAGGCCGAATCTCAGCTCCCTTCTGGTCTGGATTCCTTTGCCGATGGAGATCAAGAAGCTTCTCTCACCTTGGACGACCGTACCTTCCTTCTTCAGGGAAAGAGATTCAAGTCCTCTTCCTCAATTACATGTGACCACGGACGCGTCACTTCAAGGGTTGGGGGGCCATTGTCAAGGTCGGATGGTTTTCCGGATCTTGGGCCCTTCCGAGGCCACTGCCTACATCAACGTTCTGGAACTTTTGTCAGTTCTGTTTGTCCTCCAACGTTTCCGCGACCTGTTGGTGGCCGTTCAGTGTTGATTCTCACGGACAACACCTCTGTGAAGGCTTACATCAACAAACAAGGAGGGACACACTCTTTGGAGTTGAACAGAGTAGCGTTCCTCCTTTGGGAATGGTGCAATCGGGAGGAGATCATCCCGGTGGATCCCACATTCCGGGGGAGGACAATCTCATAGCGGATTTTCTATCCCGAGGTCGGTCGCTGCCATCGGAATGGATGTTGTCCCTCATGTCTTCGAGTTAGTAATTCAGAGATTCGGGAGCCTGGAAATAGATCTGTTTGCAACCTCTCTGAACAACAGACTTCCTCGGTTTTGCTCCCGAGTCAGGGAGACTTCGGCTTTCGTGCTGGACGCGTTCTCTCTTCATTGGAAGGGGTGGAAGGCGTACGCTTTTCCACCATTCAAGCTGATACCTATGGTTCTCAGAAAGATCAGAGAGGATCGGGCAACAGTGGTCTTGATCGCTCCCCACTGGCCGGTCGAGCCTGGTTCCAGGATCTGTTGCCCCTGTTAGTGGGGGAACCGCTGCCCCTTCCGGCCGTACCGGACTTGGTCTCTCAACCTTTGTCGGGAGCTCTTCATGCGGATCCATCGCTCCTTCATCTCACTGCTTGGCCTCTATCGGCCAGCGGGCTAGGGATGAAGGCTTTTCGGACAGAGCAGCTGAGCTGCTAGTTGAGAGTAGACGGAAGTCGACTAGGATTGTTTACAATTCGCGCCTTGAGGCTTTCTTTGCCTGGTGCGAACCGCTGGGGGTGTCCCCACAGAGGGCTCTTTGCCTCTCATTGCCGACTTCCTTATTTCTCGTTCGATAAGGGTAGGTCTATTTCGACGATTCGTGGATACCGTTCGGCTATTGCGGCCATTCATACTGGCTTTGATAATGGGGATCGGTCTCGACCTCCCCCAACTCTCGGCGTTGCTTAGGGCCTTTTTCTAAAACGCCCTATTTCTAAACCCTTGACTCCAGCCTGGAGTCTTCCCAAGGTTTTGGAGGCTTTGTCAAAGCCTCCGTTCGAGCCTTTGAACTCGATTTCTCTGCTGAATCTGTCCATCAAGACAAGCTTTCTCTTAGCGATCTCTTCCGGACAAAGGAGGAGTTCGCTACATGCTCTCTCAATATCACCAGGCCATATTCGTTGGGAGAGACATGGGTTCGCCTGATTCCTGTTACATCATTCATCGCTAAGAACCAAACAGCCTCGTCGGTTCTATCGAGATCTTCATTCGGCCTCGACGGAGTTCTCGTCTATCAGAGAGGACAAGGTTTGGTGCCCCGTTAGGGCCCTCAAGTGGTATATCAAGAGAACGGAGAATCTTCGCAAATCTTCACAGTTGTTTGTTACTGCCCGTGAACCCCATAAAGGGGTTTCTAGAGATACGTTATCCCGTTGGATAGTATCCGCTATCAAGGCTGCGGGAATGAAGGCCCTTGAAGAAGGAACTACTCCCAAGGCCCATCAGACCAGGAGCATTAGCTCCTCTTGGGCCCTATTTACAGGGGTCGGAGTGGAAGACATCTGCAAAGCGGCCTTTTGGCGTTCTGCAAATTCTTTTACCTCCTTTTACCTGAGAGATGTCGCCGCTAGTGAGGGTGTTTTCTCCACCGCCCTCTCAAGCGGCGGCATCCTCCATAGTTTAATAACCGTCATGGTTGCCCTCCCGACTTTTGTCGGTGCTGGTCGTAGCAATGGTAGGCAAATGTATATTTCTATTGAAGTAAATCATAAAAATTAAATTCTAATTTTATTATTTACGATATGAAAATATACATTTGCCTACATTCCCTCCCTCCGTCCCCCTATCCTTTGCAACATACGGAAGTTCTGGGCGAGAGATTAGAGGATGAGTATTAGATCGCGCGCGCCGCATCCTCGCCAATGGAGGCGCCATTCATGGGGGGTGGGGGAAATAGGCAATATGATAGGGCAAAAATTTCGGTGCAATTTTCGATTGATGGCGATTTGAGGTCAAATAGCAATGGTAGGCAAATGTATATTTCCATATCGTAAATAATAAAATTAGAATTTAATTATGATTTATCATATATATCAATGATTTTCAGAAATCCTCTAGCGACTTATCATTTATATTATACGCTGACGATACCAGTGTCTTTTTCTCCCATAAAGATCCTGAAACGCTTGTTAAAACTGTTAACTTGGGTTTAAATAGTATTTACGAATGGATTTGTTGCAATAATTATCTTTAAACGTTGTTAAGACTCAATGCATGCTTTTCAGCATTCTATAGAAATGTTACCTCATAACGTAATTCTTAATGATAATGTAATAGAGCTTGTTGACTCTACGAAATTCCTGGGTCTTGAAATTGATACCAAGCTTTCTTGGAAGCAGCACATTTCACATATATGTAATATTAGCCAGAAATGTAGGCGTCATGAATAAATTGAATTCCTTCCTCCCCTCCAATATTATTAAAATTATACAACACACTTATTCTTCCTTACTTAATTATGCGCTTTTAGCTTGGGGAAACTCGTCTCAACGTAATTTAGAGAGGTTATTAATAATCCAAAAAAGAGCAATGAGAATTATATGTCACGAAAATAGACTAGCTCACTCAACCATTTGTTCTTTTCTAATAAAGTGTTAAAAAGAAAGTTATACAATTTACGTTTGGGCAGTTTTATGTTCAATTGAACAAAGGTGAGCTTCCAGCATCGCTAAGCGCATTCTTTTCTAAAAACCAACATTTTCATTCTTACCCACACCATTGTCATCCTCCTTTCATCTCCTATGGTACGAACTATTTATAAGCAAAAGACTGTTGTTTATAGCGGACCAAGTTTTTGGAATACCCTGGAAGAGTCGCTTAAAACGCTCCCAGGTTTTTTATTTTTAAACGTAAACTCAAAGCTAAACATATAGCTTTTATAAAGCTTAAATATCATTGTCTGCAGAAGGTCATTCCTTATTTTGTCTTGTCTTTGTGCCGTCTCTGTCCTGTTTCTGTTTTGTGTGTTCTTGTTTTGTCTAATTTTTTTTCCTTCTTTCAACACAAATTTGATATTCTGGGAACCTTAATAACAAGCTTTGCTTCATTGGTTTCCATCGCAATACAGCCTCGCTTAATAATTCATTTTGATAAGTTACATATTGGATATTGTTACAAATGTATTTTGTATTTTGACTATATCTATGTAAGCTTAATTTATCTTATTCACTGATTGTTTTGTTCTGTAAATTATTTTTGCTGTATTGTGAAAATAAATAAATGAAATGAAATGAAATATCCTTAAAATCATTTATTTTGAGCCTTTGAGCTGCATAATTCAAATCATCTGCAATTTTGTCAGGTTGGAAATCTCTCGCGAACGCCATTCTTCCTCAATTCGAATTTCGAGCGAAGTGAGCTCATTGATATTCATGACTACGTCATGTTTCAATTCTCATCGCTTATTGGTCCGTGTTCGCAATCAGGTATAAATATTCATATTAAAGCGTAGCTGGGTTTCGTAGATTTTCTACGAACGAAACAAGGTAAATAAAAGAAAATTCATTTTTCGTCTTCACCAGTGATGATAGGCGCTCGGGCTTCGCCCTGGCCCGTCTGCGCAGTAGTTTGCCCACTAGCCCGACATATATCGGATAGGCTAGCCTTACATGTACCCTGTCTAACAGACGAGATGGTAACCAGATCGATAAAAGACTATTTAACAGAGGAATTACATTCAATTTGGCAGTGTGCTGAACTTTATAGATGCAGATCTCTAGATATAAATGTAGGTCTGTGATCATTCAATCTTTGTGTGCCTTAAAAAACGAAACAAAACATAAATCAAATTTTGCTGGATGAGGATAACGTTTATTTGGATTTTCACTTAGACTGCCTTGACCATATAGGCCTACATGTACTTCAAATACTGACATATAATTAATTTTCATAAACTCATACCTTGCCTAGACATGCTAAGATTAACCTAGGAGACCCATAGCTTTAACATAATCAATTTACAAGCCAAAAATTGGATACTAGGAAATGACTACGGTTTTTAAATTGCATAATCAACTTGGTCTAGGAAACCGGGTTTCTAATTGGAGTTGTCTAGGAGTTGACATTCAAGGTATAAGGATGTTGCTAACATGATTTTCATAAAAAACAATGACATGCAGGTCAAGAAAGGGTCTTGTAATGAAAACGTGGATAATTTTGGACAACAAACTCAGACATGTAGCATTGTTCTTGATGTAACAAAAAGTTTGTTTTTAACATCTTGCCCAGATATTAACTTATTATGAGCTACCATAAGCTGTAGTCCACAATAATTGCTAACGTAAAATGACTACGCCTTGTAAATTATGTAATTAACATGGTTTCTAGGAAACTGGCTTTTCTAATTGAAGTTGTCTGGGGGTTGACATTCAAGTGCACTAGCAGGGATGTAAGGCTAACATGGGCAGGTCAAGAAAGGGTCATTATGATGAGAACGTGGATAATTGTGGACAACAAACTCATACATTAGTGTGTGCTGTTCTTGATGTAACTTGAAGATTGTTTTCACATCTTGCCCAGATATCAACTTATTAGGAGCTACCATAAGCTGTATTGCACATGTAAGCTGAGTACTGTATAAGCCAATATTTTCGCGTACAGATATTTTCGCGATTTGGACTAATTGGGGAATTTCGCGAGAGCAAAATTTCGCGATTTTGGTGATGACTTCATTACTATAAATAGCCTTGTACTGAAGTGGAAATTTTCGCGATGACCGACTCGCGAAATTCGCGAAATATAAAGTCACCGCGAAAATAACCACTTATACAGTAATTGCTACTTATACTAATAAATGACTACATTGTACTTGTTCCAAACTTTGTAATTAACATGGTTTCTAGGAAACTTGTGTTCTAATTGGAGTTGTTAGGGGTTGACATTCAAGTTCACTGGGAGGGATGTGGTGCTAACATGATTCCCACCAGATAAATAATAGTGTGCAGATTAGGGAAGGTTCATGTGGTGAGAACATGGATAATTTTAGACAACAAACTACTTTTTTAATGTACTTCAACATTGAAATCCCTAAGCTGAAGTGCCTAATGTACCTACAAACATGTAACCTGAAAATTGCTACTTATAGTAAATGACTAGCCTACACATTGGTAAACTCTGTAATTAACATGGTTTCTAGGAAACTGGGTTTTCTAATTGGAGTTGTCAGGGGTTAACATCAAGTGCACTGGTCAGGATGTGGGGCTAACATTATTTTCATCAAGAACAGTCTTTAGGTCAGAAAAGGGTCAAATGTGATGAGAAGAGGGTAAATACATATAGGCCTAGTAAACTAAAAACATGATTGGTACCATGACCACGAGCTGACGTTTTTTTGTTTGGTCTTAAATTTTAATTTTGAGATGTCTTGACAAAACTGCCTTCAAAACTATCACTATCTTGACAAATCCCAAGATGTGAAAATGATAGTACATGCATATTACAAAATATTAACAGACTCAGGAGAACCCGAAATAAATTCAATAAGATATTGATTTGGATTTAGACTTTGATTAATGGATGGCACAGTACATGTGATATATCTCTGTCATTGGGACCCCTCACACTCTAAATTGTACCTGTTGGTATTTTTCTGCACCATTTCACCTCCATTTTGCTGGTAAAGAACAGTATCAATTCATCTTATCTTTCCGGATTGTGGGTTTGTTCTTTTCTGTGGTATTTAACAGGTTCATTGGGTACCCGTATGAATGGTTTTCATACCAACAGAGTTGACATGTTATTCACCTATTCTGTGTAATACATGTAAACACCAAAACAAAATCACTAGGAGTGAACTTGTGTAACACTTATTTTTTGTGTTTGTTTATGACTGTGTTATTAGAATTGTAAATGGTGGCTAATGGATATGTGTTAATTATTAGTAACAACATTTGCTGTGGACAAGGCACAATATTGGCATGTTATGTATTATTCAGTTACATCAGAATGTCTGAGTTACAAGATAACTTTGTCTTAATTTTTGGCCTACACTCTGGCTATATGGCCTCTATCTAAAAGAGAAGCCCTAATATTAATATTCTTTTCTTTTAATAATACATGTAGTTGTTACATGAAAAAATAATGTATTGCACTGAACAGCAGACTTATATTTAAAGAAAATTACTAACAAATCCCAATAAATGTTATTCTTAACTACACCACATGTATGTGTAGGTTTAGAATGTCTATTGACAACTAATGTAATATCAGTCACACCAATTCATCAGACTGTTAATTTACACTATGAATATACATTAAACACAAAGGCTTAAATTGTCATTTGAGTGGAGTCAATTTCAAAGTGTAACTGGGTTATCAAGGCAATAGTGAAAACAAGACAAAAGTATTTCTTTCTTTATAATCAGATTCTCACAATTCAATAAGTCTGTTGTGTTTCAACTTTTTTCTCTGTAAAATAAGGTAAACTATGTCATTTGTGATTGAAAAAAAAAGGTGTTCTTTTTTACATTTATATTGTAAATAGGGAATTTCCACAAGTTTGTTGACACTGCTGCACTGAAGTATAAATTCAAGACTGATCGGGGTTGTAATGTGTAAATGATAAACAATTGCTTTGTCATAAATTTCAATTACAGATTAATAATCCTTCAGTTGACAAGTTCTAGCACTCACTTGTATGAGCCTAACAAAAGAGATAGATGTATGAATAATTTGTCTGAAATGAAAGAAGACTGGCTAGCTTGCTAAGCATAGCCTGTATCAAGTTTTCTTTAATATTTGGCTTGAAATAGCAGGCCTTTATTTGCAGGCATATTTTCTGGTGTAGATGAACAGTCCTTAAGCCTACTGAGAAACCTTGTCTATATAGATACATGTACTTCTTTCTACGTGATTCTACTAGGTCCTAGTACTAGACCTAGTGAATCCACTGCATTGTTATTGACAGATGTAAGAAACCTAAATATAATATTAGATAAATTCCCCAAACTAGAATTTACATAATGTACACATTAGTTATGTTCACACGGGACCATCGGGGTTTAGTCCTCGAGAACAGTATCCTTAAGAATTTAACACCGACGGCTTGTTCCCGGTTACGTTCACACGGGGTGCTTGTCCTCGAGAACAGTGTCCTCGAGGACAAGCGAGCGGCTCGATGACCGGAAGTACAAGTTGTAGGTAGCGCGCGCAATTTATTTCCCCTACGTCGCTCCAGTGGGGCCGGAAGTTTACCTATGCAAGGGTCACTCTTGTCCTCGAGAACACTAACTCTAAGCTGAAATCCCGTCCACACGGTCAAACGCGCGATCGGGACCACCACCGCTTGGAGTTAACTTGGAGTTAAGAGTCTTAACCCTAAGATCTGTCGAGAACATAAACACCAAGTTGTCCTCGAGAACATAAACACCAAGATCGTTCACACGGGCCTTAACTCTAAGTTAACTCCAAGTTATCCTTAAGGACTATGTTCTTAAGGATAACTTGGAGTTAACTTGGAGTTAAGGCCTACCGTGTGAACGCTACTATTATGTAAAGATTCACTTTCAGACTTTTTTTCATAGAAAAGCAAAGATTCAACGTTCATTGACTCTTCAAATCTGGTGCGAGGAATGTCTTTCAGTTAGGATACCCTGATAAGACATGCAGTGGACCATGGGAATGCATAAATATGCTAGAAAGGTTGCATTTGTTCAACTTTAGTCATTCTGATATGTATGTTTATATTCGCTCCATTGGTTTTGGCATCAGATGGGTGTGTGGTTACATATCCCACCGCTGACACCAGTATATATTAATGTGAAGAGATAGAAGGGCATTGTGTTTATGTATAGGTATATGAATTAATGCCTTTTTGCTTGTAGCAGACAAATTCAGAGTCCCGAGATGCACTCTCTGTTTCACCATTGGAGGTAGATATCCTTGATAATCTTTACTCACTCTGGTAATGTAGGTATTGTATTGTGAGAATCGAACCTCATATGAAAGCTTTGCCTATTAGAACTAGCAAATCATCCATGTATAAAAGCCAAAGGGCTCAATACTGATACATCGCATTAAACCCTTTCTAGCTGTCAACAGAGGACATGTAAGAAACTTTAGCTTTGATCCCCACTTTCATGTTATGACAAATACATTGTTTGGGTGAATTCTTCCAAAAGATCTCACTGAGTGACTATAAACCCAACCTACTTTTCAAAGTTTGCACGCAAGTAACAGGTTAAGAATAAAGTTGAATCCAATAGAGTTCAGGGATTCCTTATAAAGTTCTTTATTTTCCACGTGTGACTGCACATGTAGGCCCATCATATTTTATGGACTGGAAGTTTGGAAGCATTTTACCAAGCTTAACTGGGTTACATGCACAGTACTGCCAACCTAAAAGCGTATTTTTGTCTTTTTCATTTGGATAAGGGTACCAAACTCATTAAATGTCAATAATTATTCAGATCATAAAAATGTCAATCTCCATCCACCTGTCGACCTGAAAACCTTTTATTGTTCAAGTGTGTCATCCCTGCATCAAAGGCATTCGTTCTGGTAAATGAGGGACATAGACAATTCATTGGACAATTAATGTTTTCTATGAAGACAGGTGCGATGTAGTATGGCATGATGGTGATGTGCATTCATAGACATCTATAGATCTTGGTACCCCCTTAAGAAGCGAAAGAGGATAGAAATAGTACGGAATACCGCTTTTTGTTGGCAGGTCTGCATGCATCCTTCTCACTTCTTCCATTCAACTATACTGTAATATCTTATAAAGGCTTAAAAAAAAGAAAAGAGAAGAGAATTAACAACTTTTCACACAGGTTGTCCATTGCTTAAGAGCCCTCCCCCGCCCCCCCTCCCGCATCTCCCCTTATATACATATTTCACAGTATAGTTCAAACATCTGATAAAGCAACTTTAACTTGTGAAGTTTTTTAAAAGTTTAAACTTCACCTGACTTTGCTGTGAGCACTGAAAAGAATGGGTCATGTAATAGTATGGTCACGCATGTCGGTCCGGTGCAGAGTTTGGACCAATATTGGATTCCGCTCTCACTCCCCAAACTGAAAAATCACACACATCGTCCCCTGAGGTAGTCCAGATGCTGTCCCTTCGAGATTCCCTTCCTCCACGCAATGCGATAACCCCTCTGATCGCGCGATCCCCGAATTTGCTGCCACCCGAAGGTCCAGACGATTCTGCCATCTCCAATATAATTCCCCGAATTTATTCGGGGAGAGTGCGTTAACCCCCAGTTTCAGTGCGAATTGACCCCGCCTGCGAGCGCTGATTGGACAAGAAGAGTGACAATCATTGCCGTTTATGACGTAACTTTTTAGAGTCTTCGAGGAACGTGGGGGGGGGGGGAGATGACCTTTCTTTCAAGCGCTTTGTCCGAAATGTGATCGTGACTAAAAATCTTCAATCCAATTCGTTTATGCTCGTACAGCCTAAATCAAACACCGTTCCCCCAAAAAGGGCCTACGTATATTCTCTTTTTTCCCCCTAAATTTCTTCTACACTCTCCTATCATCTACCCT